>VZTR01029996.1:85419-148202 GCA_013400775.1 Chaetops frenatus
TTTTGTAAAGTAAGTTTCTCTGGAATTGCAACTTATGCTGAATGCTGTAAACACTTCTTGTTAGCTCACTCCCAAAGCTCATCTCAGAGTGGGGTAAAATCACTTGCAGTAATCCCATGAAGCAAAGGAATGAGTCGTCAGTCTGAAAGTTAAGCAACAGACAGAATGGTAGACTCAGACCAAGGTAAGCATGGAAATGAATGAAACATTTATTCTAAATTACATCTCTGGAGAGAGCAGTCTAGAACGGCAACTCATAAACAGACCTACCTAACACAGCATTAAAAAGCATATATAGGGTCACCAGTGGGATACATTATAGAAAAACCCTGTGGAATTCAAGGAAGGGAGAAATCTCCCTGAAAACTGTTTGAAACAGCTGAAGAAATTCAATTACAGCAGCATACACTTCTGTAACTCAGCTGGTCAAGTATTGTGTCCTATGTTCTTACAGGTAGGAATAAAGACTATGGACTAGGAAAATGTCATTTTTAAACAAAGTAAATAATTTTAATTATTTTCCAGTGAACTCTATTAGTTTTAATTCTACTAAAAGCAGTACAATTTTCCTCAAAGAAGAAAAAAGACAATAGTGCAAATGCTCTCTCATTTTGAATACAAGTGGCTTCCTCTTCGACTAAACAGAGCACTCTCAAAAAATGAGTCTGTCTCTTGAACCTCCCTGACAAAAAAGCCGCGAAATCTGTTTATGTGGTTTTGCTATCCTATATGCAAGTAATCTAGGTAATAACTTTAGATTTCGACCAGATCAACTAAGAGCAAAGCATATCCCCAGAGATCTATAGCCTGATTAGTGATGATAAGATGTGATAGCACAGCCCCAGCTGCTCAATGTTACACAAAAAAAGAGGTGGGCAGGTTTAGAGAAAGCTGCACATACTGGCTTCACTCCTATTAACAATTTACCCCTACTATCTCACTCACCCACTCCCTCTTCACCAAAGCATGAAATGACAGTTGCTTAGATTTAAGCTGTTCAATATTCAGCTTACTGTCATCACAGATTACAAAATAAATTAACAAAATGTCACCATTCCACAAAGCAATTCCCAAACATCATGCTAGCCCTATGAATCTTCAGATGTCTTGCTCTCCTCCTGAACTGTTCTGCTCTTCAGCCACAGCACCCTCATCGAGTTGCAGCCACAGCTCCTTCTCCTTCCCTGCTCCACGGCAGCACTGAGGATCACTGTGGGTGCAGTACACATGAGGGGGATTTCCCGCCCAGTCCTTCACCTGCACCTGTACCTCACTGAGCACTGCATCCCATTAATTTCCCCTTTAGTTACTGCATGCTGTCTACCATGTCCAGGGAACCTTATCCACATCCAGTGCATGGTTGCCTGAGCTAGTTTAGCCCCAAACGAGAAGGAAAAGAGAGCAGGAAGGAGAGCCTGGGAATAGGGCCTTCAGCTCAGCTTTTCAGGAAACTTCCCCACACGGTGACTCTGCTGGCTCAGGTGCACCATTCACAGGTTTAGTTGTGGTGGTTCTCTTTCTGCTAACACTTTAGACCAGGCACACTGCAACATACCGTGCACTGACTCTCATCTGGGCAAGGTGAACATGCTCCAAGTGTATGCCTGAAAGGGTCAGGACCTCATCAAGAAAAGTAATACCAAAAACATATTAAGAGGATGAGTACTCAAAACAGGGCAGTGCCATTTCAGACCTTCCAACATACACCAGCAAGTCCCAAAGATGGAATACTACTAAATTTTTATATCGATACCTCCAAACCCATGAATCAACATCTTAATAGGAAGAAAATTTTGAAGATTATAAAGACTACATCCCTTCTTCTCCAATCTGGACCTATTTCTCAATTTACTGATTTTTTTTAAAGTAGCTCAGCTTCCACCTCTGTTTCATGGCTTCTAATTAGCTTATTTCTCATTTTAAGTGTTTACAGCTTGGGAGTCAAAACAGCAAAGGGATAAGTGACAAGCAGAGTGAATAAAAATTGGCTGCGCAGGATAACCACTCCAGGAGCTGGACCACCTCACCTGCGGGCAGGATGGAAAGCAGCTTGGGAATGTCTCCTTCCTGCTCATGAAAACAGAAGGGGCTGTGAAAGACGCTTCCCACCAGACTGTGGCTGCATCACACCCACCACGCAGTGACTCAGAGCACCCCTGCCACACACACAATTAAGTTCTGTCAAGCCACCACTGACCACCTCTAGTGCACAGCACATGGCACGCTTTAATTTAGCATTAGCAAAATATCAACAGCCCCTGGAGAGACTTGGATTTAATTCTACCTCAAAAATATGTTCAGCGTACTAGAAGCAAAGTAGCACCAGTGAATAATAATTACTAACTGTCAGCTCTTTTAAACATTTTCATACCTATATTGAAAGTCTTGGAAAGGATGGCTCCTCTTTCCCAACACGAATGCCAGAAACAGTATTTTTCTGAAAAGGAAGACCACATCAGATTGCAGGTGTTAACCTTACATTTCCTTTCTAAACTGTCCAGATCCTGAAAGCAGAAGAAACAAGAATATAGTATGTAAAACTGCAGCTCAAATATTTTCAGCAGCTCAGTAAAATCCTCTTGCACACATTCTTTGAGTTAAAAAACAGATCTGCTGTGAAGCACAGCATGTATATCATGGCAACAGTACAGATTTATGTTTCTGCTTCCTGGGAAGTCACTGCTATGCAAAAGGACATGACTGGCTTCACAGGTCAAGGTAAAATCTACTGTCCTGAAACAGCCTGAAAATGGAAAACAGGTGTAGCAGCCAAGACACACAGAGCTATCAGAAGCCATTGAGGAGCAGGATTCATCAACGCCAATTTATACAATTTAAAAAGCACAGGCAATGCTTTTCTTCTCCACCTGACAAATTCACTTTTTGCTTTCCATTTCCTTGCTTTTCAGCCCTTTGGAAACCTCACTCACAAGGGAGAAGATGTCACATTTCCCCTGGAACAAAACTGGCTTATAATTCCAAAAATACATCATGCATTAATTTGACATGCTCCTGTCATCAAGACCTTAATTTCTAATATGTTCTTTCCCAGATACTATTAGAAAATTCCTCTGCCTCAGCCACCTAACTTGTAACACTTTAGGAGGCAAAGTGTCTTCCTGCTCATCCCAAGGTCCTTCACAAGGAAGATTCACAAACCTCCAGGGAAGGTCTGCTTGAAGCTCTTCTTGAATATACAATGTTCTCACCTTAGCAAGTGACTGCTAGTGAGCTGCTTTTCTCAGCCAACACTTTGTATTTTAATTCTTGTATTTCCTTCACTAATTCCTCTTCTTCGTTTCTGTGCATTAATTTTTCCCCCTAATTTTTGTTCCTATTAACTCTTTCCTTTCACTTTGTTTTGCTCTCCAGTCCTGTGTGTCAGTACTACCAGACTACCATGCATGTTACAAGTTATCTCAAATTCTGCAGAGGAGTACAGTCATGATTTCTGTGCAATACCCTACAAGCCTAGGAGTGCTGTCTGGCAATGGTTAAAACTGTTCAGGTAGAACCCTAAAATTTAAGTGGGGCATTTTCTGTAAAATAGATGTGCTTCTGCTACATAAACTTTATGCCCTCCTACCTTCTCTAGAATTACAGCTGCTTCACTCTCGATTGTAAAAAGACAGGAACAGAGAGAGACAAGATATAAGACATGCTGAAATGTGCTATAATGTCTTCTGATGGACAATTAACTGTAGCCTCTGAGTCAGAAAACTGTAAGAGGTCCACCTGCTCACAACTTTGTGACCTTTCTGGTTAATTTCAAGACTTATACACCAGCTCAGGTAAGTTGCCATTCCATCTTCACAATAGACCTCACCTGGTTAAATACTATATTTCTCTTGCAGACAGCAGAATAATTATTAGCACACACAGATCAGATGACGTAATGCTATGTCTTTTTCACAGAATGTCTAAAAATCCCATTTCCTGTTTAAGAGTTTAATGGCAAACAACATCAGAGGGCTCCAAAAGCCAGAGATCCACCCCGAACTGTAAACTGATACTGCTGACATCAAACTTGTCTCTCTAAATCAGTCCTAAATTAAAATATTAAAAGGATGCTTCATAGAGATAACAAATACTGGTAACTATTTTTCACAGCCTTCAATACACACTCATTTGCACTTGTGAAAGGCAATTACAAAACCTTATTTTGACTTTATGCATCACCAAACAAAACAGTAAATGTAATGTACCAGGTGTACTCCCTTTGCACTGCTCTTTGACTGCAGACAGTCTGGGAAAAATGCAAACCAAATACCCATAATTTTAAAGATTTCCTTTCTGTGTCCTCTGCCACTGTTTTTTGTTTTAATTCCTTTGTGTTCTCACCATCAAAAATCAGAGCACTATTTACTGTCACAAAGCCGTCCTGGACATAAAGGAAAAGCAAAGCTCTTATTTCTGAGCCAAATTCCTTTGCCCAAGGGAAAGCAGCCTGGGTGGGCTGTGTAAGAGGGTAGGAGGTAGGAGATAACAATCTTGATATTTCTGGATGCAAGTTCAGGAAAGAGAAGGTAAAGACAGATGCTGTTAGCTGCAGAGACCTGAGAAGTCGCTCCACAGCACTCCACACATGAGCCAAGGCTGATCTTACTTTTCCTTCCCACATACCTGGGCAAGCAGCCCAGCTAAACACGCACAACACCAGCAAGGAGACTCAGCTCTGAATGTGCTCTTTATAACACATACATTGGCCAATTTGACCAAAAACACCTGTCCATTATGCCCAGCACCAAAAAAAACAAAAACAACAAAACAACAGAGCCAAAGCACCACTGCCAAGTTGGAGAAAATGACCCTGACTTGGGGAGCTACTCTTCTGCTCAAACATACTCTTAGTCATGTCTTTGTCAGTAACTATTGTTTTTCTGCCAAGTTTGCATAATCCTTTGCACAACAAGGTATGTTTAGCATGTGATCTTTTAAAAATACTTTTTTAAAAAGAAAGGGAAGTATTTCTGCAGCTATGAAGTCTAAAGACCTTCAGATTACAGATTTTACTCTGGCCTACTTCATTACACAGCTGATGTGCAAACTTATTACAGGAAAATGTTACCTAATTAAATTCATTATGCTTTGTGGGGCTGTTTTGTTAACTTATTTAATTAAAAACTTCTCAATTTATGTAATTTATTATGGCATGACCATTGTTAATGAAGCTTGCAAAAGATACTGTTGGATAAATTCATGCAAAGGAGATGAAGCAGAGCAGAATGAAGGATTATGTTCTCAGACTTGCAAAGCAAAGAAGCCTGAAATAAATGGAAGTTGTGAGTGTTTGGAGCAGACAGTGCATTTATTGTAATTATTTCAGGCTGCATGCTGATTGGAAAAGATTAACATAAATAGGAGCTGCTATTGCAGATGTTTCTATTCTTGCTAGGAAATCCCTTGAATATAGGAAGCACAGAACAAAAATGTGAAGATGCTGTACTACAGAATTGTAACTATTTTTCTATTCTTTTTTCTGTTCTGGACATACCAGAAGAAATATAAATAAAGTTTTTAATCCTTCAGGACTCGAAAGAAAAATGTCACTTCTCCCTGCTAACACGACAAAACATGCAGATGTCACCTGACTAGCCAGCAATGAACATTTTGCACATTCCTTCCTCCCTTCCAGAAGTGCCCTAAAACTGCATGGCACCGAGTCACCTCCAGAGGCTACATGGCCTGGAGCTACAACCATAGCCAGTGAAATAAAATCCACAGTAATAAACAGCATTTAAGATGGTCCTCTGTTCACAACAGCAAATTGGATACATAAATAATTCTAATGTAATTTTGATATTTTCAACTTCCTTTCTATATTAAGCAACGGCAAAATTTCCATTCAGTCTGGAAAAAAAAAACACAGAACTCTTCTTTTTGAAAATTTTCAAAAATTTAGAAGTAGGTAAAAATACCCAACAACAGTCCTGGAGGTGTGTATAATACCTGTCATCGTATCTTCTGCTTACCTTCCTCACATCTCATAATTTGTTTCTTTGTCCCCACAGGATCCCAAGACACAGAAACCAATAATTAAAGTAAATTACTCAGGGGAGGGCTTTTTTGACTGCAACTTCAATCTGCTCCTAACACTGCAACACTTTTTAAAAGAAGAAATATACAACTATTCAAGCTCTTTGGTTATTTGTGGACCAGCTGTGTGAAGTATTCTCCACACTGGCAAAGATCAGCATGAGTCAAAGATGCTGTGTCAGTACAGTATCTGCCTGAACATTATTTCCTGTGGTTCTGCACTAAACATGAAGCAAAAGGATGATATGGGCCCACCCATACACCAACAAACATCTCCTTTACACTGTGTGTCACAGTCACAGGGCACTCAGCTACACCACCACGGGCCAGTCCCCAGAGGTTCCCGGAGCCTGAAGACCAAAGGGGTTCCTCAGCCCTGTTCTTCCCTCATACTGGACGATACTAGGAACGTGTCAGACCTAAACACAGTTTTCTTGGCCCAGAAGAAATATCTTCTGCTGCCTGGGACACACTCTTGCATAAGGTTAGCATCCACCAAGATGCCCCAGTGGTGCTGAGCCAACCTTGTTAGCAGATGGCCGTGGTTCTTTCCCAAAGGAGATCAGGATGTTAAGGAGGATGGTTGCATGCTGACCAGTGGCTTGAAGGCTGCCACGAACCAGAAGCCCACTGAGCATGTCTTTCTCACAGCACAGACACTGCCGTAGCGCCCAGCTATGACAGCTTCAGTGACAAACTCCACTGACAGCACGGCACACCTCATACTCCAAATCTGTCCCTCTTTTTCAGTGTTATGAAACCTTACCATCAACTGCAGCTCAGGTACAGCGTTAAAGTAAAATGTACTAGAACAGAAACAACAGCCCTGTCTAACATTTACAGAGTGACTTTCAGCGCAGTGGATCTCGTGGGATTTCTTAAACCTTTCCAAGCCAACCGTATAATGCCACAGGTTCTCACAAGTGTAGTTCAGGGCAGAGTTTGGGTGTCCATACATATGATTTCCTTGACTCACTGCCAGCTGGGAGGGGTCAAACGCTGACAGAACACAGAAGCAATTCTACAAAGCAACACTGCAGAGGAAGGAAAGCGCGGCCAGTGGCAGAGGGAATTCACTGCAACTGCTGGCCTTTGAAAAAGGAGGGAACAAGCCAAAAAAAGAAAAAAAGAAAAATGCAGCCTCCTCAACACAGTAGGGGTGCAACAGAAATTCTACCCTATTTGCAGGGGGGAGCAAGGGATTTATGGGCACAATTACATATTCTGCAAATCGCTTCTAAAGGACTGCCCTTGAATGACTGAAGCAAGATCCAAATCTCCCCAGACTAACTACTTAACAGGGCTCAGCAGGGATGAAATGCATTGTATGACTGTCACCTCTATAATTTTGAGCAGAATCTTGTTTTAGTAGCTTGTCAGATGACAAGGGTAGATATGAATTCAATGGATAATACTAAAGCCTCAGAAACAGTTATTTCAAGTTTTTTATATCGCAAGTTAGGAACAATACCTCACTTTCCATCTGGAAATATCCTGTGTTCAAATCAGTACAAATAACATCCATTCTCAAGGTGTTTTCATTATGACTTTGCGTAAGTCTGTAGAAAACTGAGACAGCATGCACACTATGGACATAAATCTACTGTGCCTTACACCCACATAAACGAAAGCAATTCCACCAAGCTCAGATGCAGATTTACCTGAAATCTTTAAATATGAGTGAGTCTCAAGCAAAAAAAGAAAAATAAATCCACAATACTGACTTCCAAACCAAACACCAATCTAATCACAACCTCTGTATAACCCCAGCCTCAGGTCTGAACCTAGGTACATTCCCATGGTTTCCTCTCCTCAAAAAATCCAGCCTCTTCCCCAGCAGTCCCATCCATCAGCTCCAGCAAGGGTACATGAAGGCCAGCTCCAGGCACCTGCACTGAAAGGCTTTTGCTGCCTTGTTTCATGCAACCCTTAGCCCACATAAAGGGTCAAGTTGGTGCATAGGAAGAGTCCTGTGTAGCTGACACCACGAATGGAGAGGAAAACAGATTTTTCTGAAAGCAGCAGCAATGAAAAGGGAAGACAGCAGGGTAAAAAGACAACACTAGAAAGTTCAGGGACTGTAAAGATTCTCATTAGTATCGAAATATTTTTGAGGAAAGTTACACAAAATTTACTTTTTATTAACTTATTACAATCCTATGTTATAATAAAACATATTTCCCCCTCTTGATTAGGAAATGCAGAGATTTTGTACTTCTTTAGGCATTTTGAAGACTCTTCTGTCACCTGAGAATACTTTGCCTTCTTATTTAGACCATTTTCCCCTGAGAAAGGAAAATAACTATTTACCTCCCATTTCAGACCTCCTAAGCCTCTTCTAGGAATTTTTTTCTTTCTTGTACCAACATCTTTCATGGACTTTGTTCTTTAAACAATACTTTGGTTCAGAGGAAGATCAGAAGAAGTTTTCAGAAGTACTGGGGAAGCAAAACAAAATGAAGAAATGCCTGGCAAGCTAGAAAATATAAACCATATTGCTAAAGTCACATGGGGACTCCCTACCACTGAAATCTCACCTACCCATCCTCCCCTACATCATGCTACTTACTAAGGTAAAAGAATGGAGCACTTTTGCTCAGTAAGGTTTTGGAAAAGCCCTCCTGTAGTCCTCAATCACAACCTTGAAGGCCTTATGAAAACAATGCAATTAAAAACACTGTCAACTTACACTGACAATATTCATGTTAACAGTCAAACTGGTATTTTAGAGTGCAGTAAGCATAACTGAATCTGGCAGCAGCAGGTACTAAAAACTTGCCATCAGTTCTTTTCCACCTTGGACCAGCTGCCCAACCTATAAAGAAACTCTGCTTTTGTAAGACAGTCCAGCTCTTGAACAGACCTTTCAGGGATGCCCATCACTGCTGACAGCTGTGAGCCCGGAGGGTGAGCTCCTGTTTGAGATGCCTCCCTGGCTGCATTAGGAGCTCCATGACTTGGCCTTTGCACCAGTGTTCATATCTCAGCCTTGACAAATCCTCATGACCTGTGCATGTCAAAAACACCCATTTCCTCAGGGCCCAGCAAAATGCCTCCATCGGGGCTGCCAAGCAAGCAGCTGTAGGCTTAGCAAGGACATGCTGTAGTATTAGTGGCGTGTTTTATCTTCTACCTCTCACCAGAAGTACAAACTTTAAAGGAAATGTTTCTGCAGGTGCTGATTACTCTGCCCTTCATCTCTTCAGATGAGCCTTCTTACATGGGTATTTTATCTGGCATCTCCCTGCCAGCTCTTTATAGACAGCACTTCCCTCTCATTCCATTTTCCCTAAATCCTGACACGCAAACTCAAGCTGAAGAACACCAATCCCATCACATCTGATGGATTAGTACTGACAGTGGCCAGTTCTTTTTCTTTGTTTGTTTTTTGGAGGCCTTTTTCTGTAGGGGCAAGGAAATCAAGTTCACCCTTCAAATGAACCATGGGTCAAATCCCTAAGAAAAAACTGAAGCCTTTCACCATTATGGGGATCCACAACACAGTGTAAGGGGGCAAGGTGAACTTTGCAATGTCCCACAGAGCCCCTAAAGAAAAGAGGTGCACCCCACAGCTGTGTTCTGATGTGGCCATAGGTACACCCTGTCCTTGTGGGAGGAGGTTCACAGGGAGCCTGAAAATGCCCATGTCCTCCTGCAACACTGGCACTGAGACCCAATGCGGGGCACCTGGCGCCCTGCCCAGGGTTTTCTCTGCTTGTTGCCACAATCGGTGAACAGCAATATTTTCCTTATCCATCTGAGGAATACAGTGTTTCTCCCTAACCTGAAGGAGTACAGGCAATGGCACAGGAAACAGGTTTCAGAAGGTTTACACAGATGGGCTTTTTCCTTTTTCCCATTCTGGTGTGAAAATGTTGAAAATTATGTAATTATTTATATTGCATTTGCTTTGGAAGTGAAGATGCAGATCACTCACTTTTAATTTCCTTTTTCCAGGTTCATCCTTTATTTAGTAAGAACTATAAAAATTCATTTTAAAAAGTGATATATTCAAGACTAATAAAGTTCAAGTGCGAAATATTTTTAGAGACAGCTTAGAGGTACAACTACTAAGCTGTCAAATAAAACCATCTAGTCTAAGTTATACCAGAAAAGGGTCAAAGTTCATGGCTAATTTCTCACATTGAAACTGTTTCCAGGAGCAACTCTTCCACGCCAAATACTGCTAGTTAATTCCAAGAATAGTCAGGTATATAAGTGAAAACAGTGAATCTGACTAGGATCAGTGACAGCAAGAAGGCCACCTTTCACCAATCTGCAATTTTCACCACCACAAACTTTCCACCTCTGCAGTCAGCCTGCCTCTGCATCAACTGACCACAACAAGCTCAGTATCTATTTTTCTAAAAATTGCTTTTTTAAGTTTTCTAGATGGCAGTACTGAAGTGTATTTCCCTGGTAGCTGATCCTTAAAAATTCAATCCTTCTCTGCCAGCTGTGGTACTTAAAGTCACTAAAATGTTATCTTGTCAGTGCCCTTTACCTGCAAGTGTTTGGTCCAAAATGCAGAAACAATGTCAGAAGGGTTGAGACCAAATACTTTTGGAGTCACATTAGCTCCTCATACACACATCACATCTACATTTACAAAAATGTCAATTCTACTACAAAACTGGTACTTATTAAATGCAACAGTCTTGCCTTAAATATTTTTAGAAGGCAACAATATACCTTTAAAAAAATAATTTGAGGAAATGGGATGCATAAGAAATGGAGGAGGCTACTTGGAGCAAGTGAATGGAAAAACACATGAGGTCACAAAATCAACCCCTAGCTCACCAACGCTTTACATTAATGAAGAACTGCTCTGCAAACCTGATAATATTTTAGTCTCCCTTTGCAGATGCCCAAGCATTCACTTGGTATTCAAAGCTGCACTCCACAGCTTCAAGAATCAGAACTTAAAAGTAGCAGTCTTAGCTCACAGATTATATATTGCTTCAATGAAACAAGAACCACGACACACTAACTCCAGTCAACAAGACTCCTTTTGGGGGCCCGCAGAACACCTGCCCTGCAACCCCACATGGGGAAAAGAAAGGACCTGTGCAACCTGCGGTGTCCCCACTCACCTTATATTTTTCTAATGACTTCCCAGTTAACTCAAACGTCCATAAGCTTTTTAAATCCATTTACTTACCATCAAAGCATTGCCTGCCAAGACATGGATGCCACAGTGAAAAAAAATACTAAGATGACAGTGCATGGAGCTGACACTGCATAGAGATTGTTTTTCTCAGGGAAGTTCTCTGGAGAAGGGACAGAGTCTGTAGAAGTATGTCTGTGGTGATACAGTCACATGGAAAGTCCATATTGGAATGGTACTTTTATGCTAAATAATCCTGAAATTAATGTAAAATATATTTTATTGCTTCTGACCTGTGGTCAGATTTCACCTCAAGAAAGATCCCTAGCATGACAGCTTTTTACATGGAAAAAACAAATACACATCTGTGAGCTGAAATCAGTGACAAAGGTGTAACAGCAAATATCCCTTATGGCAAGCTTGTGAGAAAGGGCTGTTCTCAGACAACAAAGCCTGAGTACAAGCGGGTACATCAATTATTGCTGCACAAACCAGACTGAAAGAACAGCACACAGCTGATATGTCCATAGCTGTTCACACAGCATGACAATGGGAAGGGCTGAGATGGCATTAGACAATACAACAGCATGCATTTCAATTTTTAACAGATTCATGCAATTTTTTATTCTTCTTTGCTCACAACCAAGGGAAGTTGCAATGCTACTGACACGGCACGATTGACTGTTGTTTTCCAATGTGTTAAAAAAATTAAATAATTGGTTGGTATCTGTCCATTTCATTCCACACTGCTGCCTCACACTTGTTTAAAGAACAGAGAAAAATTTGTTGAAAATGTGGCAGATAGTGGAAAAAAAAAAGTTAAGCTTGACTCGTTCAAGTTAGGTGATATGTGTAAAGATGGAGCACCTGCCATGACTGGCAAGAAGAACAGTCCTGTCATTTCGCAAGAAACATTTTTGGATCGAAATTTATTGAAATAACATTTGTATCCATCAGGATTGTTTCCTGAGCCAAAGATTTAGGTTTCTTGCATCCTGTCAAGTCCTACTCTAGCAAAATAAGTATTTATAGAATCGTAGAATCATTTAGGTTGGAAAAGATCTTTTAATCCAACTGTTAACTTAGCACTGCCAAGTCCACCACTCAACCACGTCCCTAAGTGCCTTATCTATACATCTTCTAAACACCTACAAGGAGGGTGACTCAAACACCTGTTCCTATGCTTGATAGCCCTTTCTGTCAAGAAATTATTCCTAACACCCACTATGCATCAGAGATGCCAATAAGCATACCAAGTAATTAATGAAAATGATGAGCAGAATAGAGATAAAATGTTTTCTATCAAAGGGCAAAACCTGTGGAAGACTCTGGAAAGAGAAAATGACCAATTCATTTTCTGAACAGAAATTATTAACCTATCAATGACAACAGTCTTGCTTATAACCAAGAACGGGATCAAAAATCTGGTGTATGGGGACGTGACACATCAGCTCTGCAGCCTCAAAGCGTACAGGGAAAGAAAGGATTACCTGGACTGCATGCTGTCATCCATGGGCTGCTTTTCAGTCAAAGCTGAGATGTCCTTATTGTATTTGAATTGTGTGCTTTGGTTAAATGCAGTGTGTTAGAAGTGACAACTAAAGGTCAGAGAAATACTGTCATCTGAAGTTTGAGGAGTTGTTTCACTCCAAGTTAGAAGATCCTAGAATTTCCCACTTGTATCTCATTTTACAACATGATGTAGACCTCCTTTGAAAAAGGTCCCAGTTTGGAATTTCTCAGCCTTAAAAATAGAGAAATGCCCCTGCAGCAGCAAGCAGAGTGAAAACTGGCACTCCCACCTAGAGAACACAACCAGGCACAGCCAGAGAACAACAAAACCTGAAAATGAGTACTTAGAAGCAGATCTCCTCCAATACATGCCTTCCCTTTTAGTGCTTGTGCAGACTGGGACTGACACACATTCACAAACAGTATTAATCTATTACAAACTTTGTTAAAAATAGACTGTTTAAAAGTCACCAATTCTCATCTCAATGCCTTGGTGTCAACAAAGCCGAAAACAAGGGCAAAAAGGACTCTTAGAAACACTATCACACTATTTGAAGGTTGCAATGGCAGAATTAGCCTGTTAATTAGAATCATTTTAGGAGAAAAGAACAAAGGGTTACTCTTTCGACACTTATAACAATAATTACATTTAGTAAAACATAAGACTCAAGATACATTTTAAAGACCATTTGCAGTACATTCAGGAAAAAAAACCAACAAAACCAAACCCAGCTCTAGCAAATTTACTATAAAGACTGACCCCTGTATTTACCAATTTCCAGTCTTATGAACCATCTCCTGCCATTGAGGACTTTCCCTCTTCTACAACTCCTATATTTGCACATATTGATTCTACAATTTTTATTCCTGGCAAATAACATTTTTTGCCTAGATGGATGTAAGCACAACAGAACATCAACACTTCCAAACAATTCTTCAGAGTGAAAAAAAAGCATTTCAGAAGTGTTTTTAGAAGTGTAAGTAAAGGCTTTCTGGGTTTCCTTTTGGGTTTTTTTTTTAAGAAAAGAGTGTAATGAAAATGACATACAAACACTGCTATGTGAAGAATTAAAAATAAAAATAACTGAAATGGAAGTCTAAAGAGATTGTGCCTATTTTCATTTCCAAACACAGAATAGAAACAGGTTTAAAAGTCAAGAATTAAAACAACACTAACTTAAATTTATTTCAGTTTTAATGTTGATAAGGTGAAGTTTGATCACTAAGATATATAAGCATCATTGCTTGCTTAACTATATATATGACCTAGCTTGCAATTTCATACAATTTTTTTGTTGCAGTTCCTCTTTAAAGAAGAAGAAGTACTTGTCTGGCCTTTTAAAGGCGAGGGAGCATTTGCAGGAACTCAAGACTGCTGACCCAGTGCTTTTCCTTTTCTTTTAATCACAATGCCTCTACAATGGAAAGCACCATGGATTTATTTGAAAGTCCAAAGGTTTCACCCTTTTGCTGCAAATCATTCCCACGCACATAAAGATGTATACTTTGTAAGTATTACAAGAATATTTTGTATGAAGCAAATTCTGCTAAAACAATACATATTTGTAATCTGCATGAGGGAAACAGCCCTCACGTGCTTTTCATATGTCCCACTAGCTCCCAGTGCAAGCACATTAAACATTTCTAATGAAATGCTGAATACTCATGATATTGACATACAAACTAACTTTAGTGAGTGCAGTTGGAAAAGTTTTGGTAAACTGCAAAAAATACTCCATTTAAAACCAATGCTACTGTTTGGTGGAGGAGGCAACTTTGACAGAAGTAAATGATAGCACCATTAAAACTAACAAAATCCACAAAGTAAACCTGTTAAGACAGCCCAACACCTAAGACATGCCATCTTTAAAGCACATGCTCTATTACCTGAGCTTGTGCATCCAGAGGATGAAGTGGGAACATTAAGTGACCCCCACCAGGAGAACACTGTGTGTCAAATTTCCACAATTTGAGTAAAATACTGGCTGTTTTGCAAGCACCACAATATACAGGTAATATTTTCCAGTTGAAAACTCCACAGGAATTTTAATTTTAAGTCCATCCCCTGACCCTTTGGTCCCTTCCTGTCCACCTCCTACTTTCTTTATGAATTGTTTCACTTTCTTAACTTTTTAAAATTCTGTTTGTCTCTCCTTTTAGCATCACTTGAGAACCGGACTTTTCATTTATTGTTCTTTAAATAATTAAATAGTCTCCATTTGCTTTCCTGCTTCCAAGCCAGAGCAGCATCCCATTTATGTGCTGTCACTCACTTCTATCATCTTTCATTTCTTCTTATTAGCATATCTTTATAGTACTATTTGGCAAGCAGAGATTAACTTTTTTCTTCTTCTCAAAGGATAAGTTAGCAGCTTTATGAAACTGCTATTAATGAAGTGCCAAATTCATTTAAAACACACACACTAGCTAGTTGAAAAGCAGAGGTAAACCTTAATCAAGTACATCAACATCTGTAGCACTAATTTTCATCTCTGTTTAAGTAAAAAGTCCAATTATTCAGCTCAATGTATCTCTGAAGAGGCCTTTTACCAGTCCCATTTCCTCAAGAGGCATTTTTTATCTCCTTTCTGTCAGTGGAGCTGGGATACAAAAAGCCAAATTCAATTCCTCAGCAAGGCTTCTAGTCCCACTGAAATCAACCAACACGTCTCTTCTGAAGGCCCATGGCAGGCCCATGGCAAATCCATGGCACAGCACGGAGCCAGGCCAGAGGGCTATGGTACAGCCCTGATCACCTCACCTTCAAGAGTCAAATTACTCCAATCAGCCACTACTTCCTCCCTGTTGCCTTCTCCCCTGTTTCGAGGGTATCCGGCCTTCTCGATCTGTTCCCATTTGTCTACGACTCTTTTTCTCATCCCTACAAAAGTTCATACCCTCCAGTGAAAGAAACATCATTTTAATTCAGCAACTGTTGCCTTTTCTTTGCTGATGGAAAACAGAACACAGGAGCAGGGATGATCCTTATGGTAAAAGGATTTCCCATGTCCATTGTGGAAGTCAGTCAGAAATCACCCAGTTTTTAAAAAATATCTGCTTGCTGGAAGTAGTCAACGGCACATTTAGATATCCAGGGAGAGAGATGAATAAAAGCTACTTTGTTGTTTGGTAACAGTAAGCATTGCACTTGCATTTCCAAGTTTAAACTAAGTGTGCAAGGCAAGCTGGTGCTGGATGCAGGTGCTGATGAGTCTGTAGGGATGAGCAGTGCAGGTCATCAAGTGGCAAGTACAGAAGTCTCCATGAAGCAGGATCATGCATCTTTGAGCATTGTGAACTAATGACATCCTCCTCCACAGTGAGCTCCACAGCAACTGTTTATGTGAACTATGAGCTCTGATGAAGCAGTGAGTAAAACCGATACCACATCACACTCTCCTTCCCTCTGGGATGCACCCACAAGTCTGCTGTACACCCAGACTAACAAACTGTGCCAGAATGACGGAAGAGCAGAAGCACCTTATTAAAAGAGCTGGACTGAAACTGGAAGCAAAGATTAAATTCACCAGAACATCTCCAAATCTGATGCTACTTCACCCACAGCACATTGCATTTAAGAGCAGAAGGTATACCTTGTTCACCCGTGTATTAACAGACTGTAATCTCTTTAAAAATACTTATTGGAGGTGCTGAGAAGTTCCTATATCCTTTTTGCTTGTACTTTCTGTAGACATACTGACATTTGATTCATACCAGTACTGAAGTGCTCTATTGAAATTACACTTTCTGGAAATTACTTTCAGTAAATAAAATATTAACTTAAAAATGCTTGGCCAAACAAGCCAAAGTAAATGCAACAAATTCTATGAACTCAAAAAATTTATTCTTGGCTCCAAATACCATAATTTTGAAATAAGGTTGTGTTTAACATTATAAGTTTCTAAATTGCTTCACAAGAATTTTCTCTAAGCTTATGAACAAAGCTTACTGAATGAAGCAAAATTAGGAGTATTATTTTGCTAGCCACAGAACACTAATTTAATTTGCATTCTCTAACAAGTGCTGATCCAAAGACCAGGCATGCAGATAACAACAAGGACAGTAGTTACATGCAAATCCTGTAAGTCATTACAAATGCAGTATTCCGCTCTGAAAGGAAGTACCTTCCTTAGTTCATCTTCTGATTACCTGAAATGGCAACAACAAATATTTCTACCCATATTCCTTCTTGCTTAAATGATCCACTTCATTAAAAAGTTTAAAATTTTCTTGCCAGTGAGCCATGTATTCCTTGTCTTACTCACATAAATATTCCTAGTGAAGTGACAGGAAATATCCTTAAAAGCAAGACTCAGAAGTACCTTATTATTTAACTGAACATCTAAAGGTGCTTTTGAAATCAAGCAATACATTTTCTCTGGCTTTAGACACTTGAGTTAGAACTTCTGAATACAGCTGAATTTTATAAATTCCAGTACATGTGCCAGGAGGGTATTTCTTGAGCTGACATATCATGCACTTGCTCTGTTACTCTAGTTACTCTAATGCTGTTTCAGTGTGAGCAGGAAGAATTTCCCACCTCCCAAAAGATTTGAAATACGGGCTCACAAACCACATGGAAAAGACAAATCACACCTGTACCCTTAAGTCTTGTTATTCCGTTTATATATGGCAAAGCTTTCATGGACTTTATTAGCTCAGGACTGGATCCAGAGCACAGACTTATATGCCTATTAAATGACACTTCTTTTTCAATTAATCTCACATTTGAGGCAAAACACATTGATTCTTGATAGTTGCAGGTACAATCCTCATTCACTCAGGTCCTGATCTCCAAGACTCTCAGCAGCTTCAACCCACCCTAAGGTGACTGAATACTATCACACCATCACACAGGAGAAGCTGGTTTTGGTTGGACTGAAGTCAGCACAAATTTTACAGCAGACCTCAGGGGGAGGCAAGATCAGGGTTCAGTGACCCAGCCAGCAATAGCTGAATAAATGGAAGAGATCTGGACTTAACCTCACATTCTTCTCTTACCAAAGTCCAAATCATCTCACGAGCGCCAACGGGCACAATCCTACACAGTGCTGCATGCTGGAACTCTCTGACCATGGGCCTGATCCTGCTACCTTGAGCCATCAGTATATTACCTGTACAAGTAATCCCACCGAAACCCAGGCAACTTGCACAGGTAAGGGCTGCCACAATCACAGCTATAATTAATTCTAAGCAATTTTACTATTTAGAAACTAACCTAAAAAGTTAGACTCTGAACAGAGAGTTTTGCAAATTTAGTTCATTCTACAGATTATTTTTTCCCCCTTTAAGCCAAACTAGAAGCCTATCCTTTTAATTAAATTACTAAGAATAACATCAATGGGTAAGCCATATGAACACTGTAGTGCTCTATATCAAAGCCTTCAAGCTACGGCTTTCAGTAGGGCATGACGCACACCTTCCAATTTAAACTTACAAATTATTAGACAGGTTACCACAAAAATAAATTCTTGACAGGTCTTTTTCAGCGTTCAGAAAAGGCTAACCCAGTCAGAGTTTTTAGCTTGAAGGGTTATTTTCCTTTCCTTGCCAAATCTGTAACATTTTCTCATGGCTATTATATTTTAAATTCCAATAATCTCAAAAGCTTTAGCTTATTCTCTCATTTTCATATTTATGTAAATAACTCTAGGATTACATCTTTGAGGAGAGCATGAAATGTTGTTTGCCTGGTTCTCATTCTGACTCTTTAAGTGGTTGGTCTATTTATGCTTTTCAAGTTATTTGGCTGTTTTCATTCTGTAATTACACCATTTCTGCTGTCTAGGGACAATCAGAAAGATTGGACGATAACCTGCAGCCTCAATCACTTTCACATTTTCTAGCCGATACTCTAAAACCTCCTAGTTTTTGAAGGCAGGATCCAAGAAGGAAAGAAGAATTCTCGCTGGCACATCTGAGGCATTTTCCAAATTTTTGGCGAGGGAAATTCTGGACATGTAGCTTGCCAGAAAGGCGAGGGAAGAGCCCACGGTTCCCACAGACACACAGTACCCAGCATCCGCTTGCTGCAAGAGATCACGACGTTTCTGTGCGGGCTCTGAGGCCGCGACTGTGCCCTGCTCGGAACGCCGGGTCTCACGGAGCCCCCCGCGGCCGCGGGACCCCCGACCCCTCGTTCCTGCCCCGGGCCGGGAGCACCCCGCACCCGCCACGACGCCCCCGGGGCAGCTCCAGCGCCACCCGCTCCGGTCCCGCCCGGTGCCTCAGCGGGCAGCGGGGGTGTCGCAGCTCACCTGGGCGCAGCAGGCACCGCCGCTGCCCTGCAGCCCGGCTGCCGCCCGCCGCTGCCATTTGTTGCTCGCGTTCGGAGGGAGATGCCCTCTTCCCCCCTCCCCCCGCATCGCGGGCACCGCCGCCCGAACCGTAGCAACTGGTCCTGATAGGTCTCAAAGTGGAAAAATCCTACGGCAACACACACGGCGTCTTCCCACCCGTCCCCGCCTCTGCCGTCCCCTTTCCCCGGCAGCCCCGCTCAGCGCCCCGGCCGCCGCCCGCAAGCCGAGCAGCGCACCGACCTCCGGCAGCCCGCCCGCACACGGCCGGGCAGGGACAGCGGCCAGGCACCCCGGGAACACACACGCATGGGAGGGGCGCTGTATTTTCCACCCCTTAGTCTGACAGCGCTCCGGTACGGGATCGGGGGCCGCGGGTCTCAAATCCCTCGATTGCTCCCGAGCGAGGAGGTGTCAACCCCCTTCTCGCAGCCTCCGCCTCTAGATTCCCTCCCCATCTCCCGCTGCCTCGGCGGAATCCCGACCCCGTCACCCCCCAGCACTCACGGACACCGGAGGTTCGCCAGCACGGGCTGGGGGAGGGGGTATCTCCGGTGGCCCTCGCAGATCGCTGCCGGGCAAGGTGGCACGGCACGGCACGGCACGGNCGCCCGCCGGGAGGCTGTGCCTACCGCGCCGCCGCTCCCCCGGCCCTGCGCTGCGGCTGCAGGCACGGAGGCAGGCGGGCAGGGAGGGAGGAGAGAGCGGGGCGGGGAGGGAGAGAAGGAGGACACCTCCCTCTCGCTCCCACCGCGCAGCGGGGAGGTGCTGCCCGCGAGGGGTGATGCTGCCCGTATCCCTCCCGGAGCTCACTGTGGCTCTCACCCTCAAGCTTTAGGNCGGCACGGCACGGCGGTAGCCCCTCGGAGGCAGCAGCGCTGATCCCCTTCCCCCCCGCTCCCTCTCCGTCGAGTTTCCTCCCGGCGCTGCCTCCCCCCCAGCGCATCCGCGGGGCACCGCAACTCACATCGCGGCGCCTTCCCGCAAAACTTCTCGGCGTGTGGCCCCGGCGGCTCCGCTCCGCTCCGCTCCCNAGAGAGCGGGGCGGGGAGGGAGAGAAGGAGGACACCTCCCTCTCGCTCCCACCGCGCAGCGGGGAGGTGCTGCCCGCGAGGGGTGATGCTGCCCGTATCCCTCCCGGAGCTCACTGTGGCTCTCACCCTCAAGCTTTAGGGGCCGGGCCGGGGCTTCCCGCGCTGCGGCCGACGGAGAGAGATAGCCCTGCCTGTCGGGAGCACTGTGGGGTTCCTTCAGAGGGTGCTTCTGCTCCCCCCAGTGCCCTCCAGGTTCCCCAGCAAAATACAAATAAGGGTAATTGCTTTGCTCATCTGAGTGAAGAGCTGTCATTGCCAATGTATAATACTTGCTACGAACTTATGCTGTGCTCAACCTCACCAGCATTTTGTGATGATCCAGTTATTCAGATCCTGCCTCGGGTTTACCACGGTTCTTTGCGAGGGTGACTTTATTTTCCAAGAGGTGGATTTGCTTCTGTGAAATGTGCTGTCTTACAGCAGCTGCATGGACTGTCATAATCCAGACTTTAAGAAACATCACCAACTAGTTGCTTTTCTCAGTCAAACATACATTCTCTGTTGTGCACTTTTCTACTCTGGCTCTGCAAAATAAACTTTCTATTCATTTCGTGCATCGTAGAATTTTGTTGCCTGTCTCCAGTTGAGGGTACCTGGGTAAATGGGTTTTAGAAAGATCCATCTGGTTTGCTTTAAGGTGAAAACTGCCTAAGATGCTGCATGGAACAGAAAATGAATTGACATTGATTTCCTGTGGGCTGTTTTTTTTTTTTTTTACCTCTAACTATACAAAACTGTTTTATCTCCGTATCAGCCATTGTCAAAAAAAACCTTCTAGATCAGAGAGACCAGTGCTTTGGCCACAGGCAGGTGGTCTTTTGAGGCAAGGGGGGACAAAGGAAAGGCATGCAACTAATACATTGCCAAATGTCATTTTTCATCATGAAACCTCAGTCCTGTTTCTACCCAAGTAAATATTTACCTCCCTGAATAATCTATCTGAATCATATTAGCAAGATAATGCAGGACCAGGCCTTTGTACTATATCAAAACCTGCTCTTTTTTCTCCTAAGAATATTTGTAAATTGGCTCATGAACACTTATCTGTATGCCTATCATTTTAAACTCTTATTAATATAAGAGAAAATTACAAATAAAAAAAGAAACTTGATAAATATAACTTTCATGAGTTCCTTACATATTTCTCACAGTGACTGACTCAACCCAGCTTTGAAGCCATAATCAGTTAAAAACTAAAAAGATAGTACATGAGCATGCATTTCTTTTTGCAGTGTGTTTGATTGTGTCACAAAGCTGATGAAATGGACTGAAGAAGTCATGGCTGCGTTGCCAGCCCTGTATTATTTGCAATGGGAAACAATTTTCAGGCTTTGTGGGTTTTGTTCCTTCAGCTGAAACCAACTCAGATTCATTTTAAGGAAGCAGAAAAATACTAATCATTGTCTATAACCCAAACCCAAAATCTAATGTGCAGCAGCCCTTTCTTCAAATACAGCTTGTGTTCATATCTTTAGTGTTCAGTATATAAATATCTTACAATTGGGTATAGCAGCCAGAATGGATGCATTTGGTTGCAATACACCACATTAGCAGCATTGCAAACTTCTTTGGAGTGATTTGATGTTGTTAAATATTTTTAAATGGGAAAATAAAGGAAAAGGTTTACAAGATCTGCTTTTCACTTGGCTCAACATCCCCCGCCCAAAAAAAAAAGATAAAAATGCAGTCATTTCCCTTTAAAACTGAACCTCTAGTGGTACTTTGTGGAATGAGCTGTTTGCACTGTTAATTATCACAACAATAGAAGAGAAGACTGATCTTAGCGTGCATAACATAACTTACTGCGTTAGCCATGATGTCATTCATCCTAATGATTTAAGTGTAATTGCCAAGGAAAACAGAACCTCACAAAAAAATAAATACTTTTTTTGTTGTTGTTGTTTTTGAAATTGCACCTAATAAAGAGTTTTTTGGCCAGCTGCAGATGTGTAGCTGGCTTGTAGGTTTGTATTCAAAGACTCCTGAGAGCAGCTAAGCATCCACAACTTCAATTGAAAAGTGGGTATTTAGAATATCTCTGAAAAAGAGAATAGAGTGCTTTTTCTGGGGAAAATTACTGTAAAGGGGTGCACAGCTACTTGCTGTTAAAAATGTCACGGGTTTTTAAGGACTGAAATACTGCTGATGTCATGGTGGCTGTGTGCAGTAGAAAGACTATATTATTATTCTAGCTGAAAGAAACTTTGGTCCTTGAACAAACCCAGCAGCAGATTTGCTGACTGGCTTACTGGCATCGCCTGTCCATTTTACATAAGTAGAAGTGAAAGGATTAGTCCTCTGTTAGGAAGAAGTGTAAGTTTAAAGGATAAAGAGAAGGTAGTTTGGCTGCCCCCAGATAAGAAAGAAAATGCTAGTATTTGCTGACTTCTACATATAGTTAGGAAAACCAGGGAGCATTAAATAACAGGGGATACCAGATGGTTTTTCAGTTTCCCTCATAAAATAATTTTGATGAGTGTTTGTAAATATTTTCGGGCCCGGTAGTACTGATCTTTACACAAATTATTTTTTTCTAATGCAAAAAGCCCTACATAATTCAGCAAGACAGTTTGTGAGTAAGGATTGTTCATATAAACAAGAATTTAAAGGATTAGATCCTTAAAAATTTATAAATATTAGCAAAACATTTCAATGGCTAAATTAAAGAATCATCTATACCACCTATTCGCTTGATCTTCCCCAACATTAATAGCTTTTTACAAAAATCAGCAAAGAATACCACTTCTTCCAGTGCTGAGATAAATTGAGTGACCTTCTCTTTATCCACTGACTAATATTCTTTTCATTACAGGATCAATTCTTTTCATAGCCAACAGCAGTATGAAATTAATATTCTAGGTGTAAGTACATTAAAGAGCTAAATCTCACAATGTTTTTAACGCTAGTAGCACACGCTTAGGAGTTCGGAGGGAATATTCTGTTCATGGGCCAGAGTGTGATTGTTTTGTAGAGAGCAGTGCAAAGACAAGTCAGCAGTACATTCTCCTTGGGATTACTCCATACTCCAAGGGAGGACATAGGCAGGGCCCAGAGCAGTAGTCTGTGTTGGGCCACGAGAACAGCAAAAAGCGTGACATTTTGCAACCCGGAAATACTAAAAGCAAAATTATTCACAATGTTCACACTGTAGCTGCACTCCTAAATTAGATACCTGTTTCTGCTCTCTCTCTAGGCTTGATGGCAACAGCAGTCTTTATTCTCCTCTCAGCCTGTGGGTACTGCTACTGCATGCATAGGTGATGAGGTTTTGCCCTGAGAAGATTAGTAATGAATAAAAGTCCTCTTTACAGAGGGCCAGTACAAATCCTTTGTGTCTCTTAATCTTTCTTAAGCTCTGTTCTGGCAATATGCAGACCATCTTGATTTCTAAGCACAGCTACTCTCACAAGGCTTTGAGGACTGGGAATTAAACACTCTCTTCAAGAAATACCAGTAGTCTCCGTGCTCCTGTATTTGGCAGATTCTGTCATTTGAAAGCTCTCACTGGTCCTTTAGTTAGTCCCTTTTCTACATAGAGAAGAGATGAAGTGACTTTTAGGAGAGAGTATCTGTTTTCAATAACAGAAGATCCTTAGACTGTCAGTAATTTATTAACTCAGAGAGAAACAGTGGTTGTAAATAAGCTCAGCTAGTTCAGCTCATGCTCCACCTAGCTCTGATTTAGAGAACAGTGTAAGTAGGGAAGTATACTTTTCTGCTACGTGCCATTCATCAGTTGAAACTGATGTTTTGGTCTTCTCACAAAATAACGTGTGTTTCTGGGATACTTATATATTATAAAAAAGGGTAAATCTATTTAATCCTGGTCAAAACAGATTAGTGGCATTTAGTTCTCATCAGATATACTTGTTGTGGCATTTTTGGTTATTTCAGAGATTTATATAGAAGACTACAGGTCTGCATGAGAAAAGTAGCTGTATTGATATGAGGTACTTGGATTTCTGAAAGGCAGTTAATACCACATGATATTTTGATTTCAAGTCTTGCATTACATGGAATTAACAGGTCACCTATTGCAAGGATTAAGAAGTGTCTCACTGACAAATTTCAAAATGTAGCCTTTTAATGGGGAGATTTCATTCACTGTGAGGAGCTTTCTGAGCAGAATCAGAAAGAGTCTTTGCCCGATACTGTTCTCTATTGTTTTCAGCACTTAGGGCCATAAGATAGAATCTTTGCTTTAAAGGCTTGCATATAGCACAATGTATCATAGCACAATAAATAAAGAAGATATATTACTTCTGCAGTAATTTGATTTGGCTAAATGATTGCTGCCCAACAAGCAGCACACTAAATTCATTTTACTACAGTCCAAAAGCTTGTGGGAATGGATACTGTCTCAGAGAGCAGAGACTCAGGGAATGATAGAAAAAGTGATTATCCTAATCACCCCTTACATGAGGTCTCAGTACATTGGTGAGGAAAGGACTCAGCTCAGTCCTTGCATGTTTCCAAGATATCAAGCACACTTCTGGTGCCTGCACTTTAAGGAAGATGAGAAAATGTTGGAGAAAATCCAAATATTTTGCATGTCAAGTACAAGTCTTACAATGGGAGGCTTAAAGAGCTGGACATATTCCACTTGCTCAAGAAAAGAGTGAGAAGATACGGGGAATAGATAACAACTGTGAGCTTTTTCACTCTTGCTGACAAAAGCACAACTAAATCCAGTGACTGGAAGTTTAAGGTTAGATGTAATCAACCTTGAAATCAGATGCAATTTCCTAGCAGTAAAGGTAGTTAAACTCTGTAACAACTTATGAAGGGAGGTGGTACACTCACCATTGCTTGATCTTGTCCTAAAAAAGTCTGTCTTTCTTAAATACAGCTTTACATCAGCTTCTGGGGGAGCTTCTAATGGACAGAGTGGGCTCAGGGAGGGAAGGAAGGTCACATCAGGCTAGATCTCCTGGTGATCCCTCTGGCCCTACATCCATTAGAACAAAGCATCTCTAGAACTTCTTCCATTATGGCTGGAACAAGATGGCTTGAATTGCACCCTGCCCACTCAGACATTTTCAGGCTGGCATTAAGGTAATAAGTAAAATCAAATCCCATACTTGAGAGCTCCAGTTGGCTGCCTACAGCAGAGAGGAAGAATCTCTTTTCCACTCCTCTGAGAAATATTTGGTCTCATATATTCTGCAGAAGAACTTTTTGCCTTCCCTTGAACCATGTATTATTTATCTTGCTGTAGCCAGGAAGAGATTAAACCAATGCAGAAAATTATTTTAGACATCTGATGTTTGGGTTTGAAGCCCAGTAAGCCCAGCCCAGAAGCAGTAGAAATTTTAATAGCTCAGATTGGCAAGGATGGTGAATATTTTGCTTGGGTTTTTT
The DNA here is from genome assembly GCA_013400775.1 of Chaetops frenatus. Lineage (NCBI taxonomy): Eukaryota > Metazoa > Chordata > Aves > Passeriformes > Picathartidae > Chaetops > Chaetops frenatus. The sequence goes on from VZTR01029996.1 coordinate 110,826, forward strand.
CTGTGGTTGTCTGGGCATGTCATGCCTAATCAGTTCTCAAGTATCATAGGAAGCTCAGGTACTGTTTTTGACATATAACAGTTTGGTTTCTCAAGGACTAAAATACTATGAGCTAATGAAAGTAGTTCTCTCAGCCTTGGCACACATGTACAACATTTGATAGGCACCTATTTGCAGGACAGATTAGACAGTCTGATGATCTCTCTTGGCCTTAAATTGTAAGGAAAATTAAGACTTGTGCATAACAACAGCTTCTAATTTCCAGGGCTCTCAGGAATGCACATGGTTACACCATGAATCACAAGCACCAAACAATATCCAGGATCATTGGTCAGAGATAGAAACTAACTCACTAAGAATTCAAAATCCAAGCAATTCCTACCAAAATTTAAAAATATGAAAGCACAAAATATTGTCAATTGCTTGCAGGTCTTTGCCTTGCAAGCATCAAAAGGACTTCTCAGAGGTATCTGCCTGTAGTAGAAGAGACCTGGCCTCACAGCTTCTGTCATCAGTAGTCCCATCCTGCCTAGCCTGGCAGAACACAACTGCAGGACAGAGTGGCAGCTTGGTTGTGGAAAAAACCCTGTTGAAAGCAGGTTTCTGAAGACTTGTAACCCTAAACTATGAGGTGTTCCACCTTCATGACAGGTGAGGGTGCTCAGCATCCCTGCATGAGAACTTGGATATTTAACACCTTCCCTGGCAAAACATTTATAAACACACCATGGTGTTTGGGTGTGGTTGGGAGGTGCGACTGGCTGCATCCAGGAAAATAATTACTGAATAAACACAAATTAGCTGTTTCTCTGTGTAGGTTGACGTAATTAGTGAAAACTTGTTTTTGTTGTCTTACCCAAAGAGTCATTAAAAGGAATGATAGAAAACCAACTCAGACTGGTGAAATAAGGTAGAAACACATCTCCATGACTTACTGCCTCTGAATAATATGCTTGTAAAATAAGTGTTGCGTGCATCACTAAAAAGTGTGATGACCAGTCTGACCCTGCAAATTATTTCTAAACAAAAATGGTATTATAGAACCCCAAGATGTTTGCACCTGGAAGCCTACAAAATCACAGTAGGTATAGCTTCATATAGTGCTAATCATCACAAGAAGTTTGTTGTTGCTGAAGCGTAGGAAAAGAGGACACATTATAGCCGCTGCTCATCAAGATATTCTTCTCAGTTTAGATTTATCACAGGTTTCTCTTAGACTACAGTTTTATTTAAGAAATGGGCTTGTGTCACGAAGTGTATGTACAGACTGCAAATGATGTTTTCCAAGCAAATCCGCTATTGCATAACCTTTGCTGTGGTTTTTAATAGCAAGATGGAAAAGAATTTTCCATAAAGAACTGCTGTTTATAACGGGACGTATAAGAAACAACCAGCACTATCCCAGAAGCGGATTGCAAGGTGTCTGGGCAGAAAATTAGAAACTCTGGTGGGTTTGTTTTCTTCCTTACATGGAAAAATAAAAGATTTTTGAAATGTAGTCCAGCAACAACTAACAATAACATAACAGCTATTCATTTCAGCCATCTGAGATGTGGACATATGAGGCACTGTTCAGAGGATATTGAAGATATTTCTTTCTATATGTACAATATCATGAGGGCTTAGAGAACTTGATTGCTCTTGAAGAATACACATGGTACCCAGGATCTGCTATCTTGAGTCTTCCAGAATAATTGGCTTGAGTGATTAGTTTTAGGTTGAATTTTTAAATTATGTCTATCATTGTTATGTACAAAACTCTTAGCCAAGCCAAATTCCCTGAGATATTGTGCATATTTACAGAATATGCATATTTTCCCACATATTACATGTTATTTTTACTTTAATAGAAGTATGGTGTGCTCCAAAGAAGCTGCCAACCTAAGATACTGATCCTGCAGGTATTTACACACCTGCTCAATATAATGTACCAAGAGTACTGATATTACTTCAACTGAGCCTTTTAAGAGTTTTAAAGTAAACTGTGTACCTAGGTCTTGTGTTGAATGACACTTGTAACAATACCTACAGAAACACTGGGAGAACAATTATGTAGGTTAAACGATACCTCATGCTTAGGCACCTAGATAAAATGGGAAGGTATATGCAATTTACTTTCAGGGTGGATCTTGCTTACAAGATGAAAAATGCTCCATAAAACCAGTTATTGCTATGAGATTGCTATTGTTCTTCTGCAGCCAGTTTGTTGAAAAAAAGTGCTTTTAGCTTCCTTGAAATTGTCTCACGAGAAAATTATGTTCTGGTGTAATAATAGGTGTGTTCCGATATAGACAAATACATTACGGTGTAATAACAGATGTTACAGGGGATATGACATGATCCATAGTAACATATATACATATATATATATATATATCCTATGTTTGAAGATTTCCTTCACTTCTCAGATATCAGCTATCCCTTGTTATTACTGTTCTTTGGTGCTGAACTGCTGAACATCAGGGAGAAGCAAGACTGAAACCCTAAGAAGATGTACATTTCTCCACACTCATAAATCAAACTCTGGAAAGAAGCTGGTGGAGACTTAACACCAGTTTGTGATTCTTATTTTCACTTTTCAACAGTGCCCTTTTTGGAGAATTTCAGAGAAAGTCCAGTGAGAACCCCCACCACTGAATCAAGTTTTGCCAGTACAACTGGAATGGAGAAGCACCATAAAAGAACTAGAGGTCCAGAGAAAACGATATGCATGAACACTGTCTTTCTGGTTTTTAGGAAATGGAAGAAGCATGACTTTCTGCAAAGAAGCCTACTAGGGGATTTTTTTTGTTACAAGGCAAATTGCCAAAGCTGAAGTTACTTACTCTTGATAGATACACAGTGATCCACAAGAGCAATGGTAAAACAAAAGAAGTTCAAGTAACCAGAAATCTTTGAAGCATGATTGCCTCATTTCTTCTGGATGTCAATAAGATCAGACATTTTTGCTCTTGTTTAACTAGTCAAGTGCACAAATCCTGGCTAGCCTTCTTGTTAACCATTGTGTTGAAAGGCACTAAGGGTTACCATCTAGACTGTTCAATCCAAAAAACCACTATATCCCACTTAAAATCAGTGGTCTGCCAAGAACTCTTTCAGGCTCAGTGGAGTATCTGAAGCTGTTAGCCACACTGATCATTAATTAGGTGGGAGAAATTGCCCCAGATTCCCAACAGGCCAGAAAAAATGTCCCATGTGTTCAGGGTTTTTCTGGTTGCAGGGAATGAGCCTGGTCACAGCATGTGTCTGAGTTGTCTTCCTCTCTGAAAAACCACTGGAGTTTAGACCCTCTTTATTTTCCTATTATATTTTAAGAGAGTCGATTATCCTGTGGCATATTCATTTAAATTGATTTAAATTGTAAATAAGTAAACAGGATTGGAACAAGGATCTGGCCTGACTCTTGTTAGCTTGGGGGAAACAGCGAGACAAGGTCCCCAAATAATACTGCTGTCAGCTAAAAACTTGGTTCACTAAGAGAACAGTCTTATTATGATAGTCATATTAAAAGTGCCTAAAATAATTAGAATTAATTTTAAAATGGTCTCTGGGAAGTAGCTGGGCAGGGAATCAAAGGAAGATAATGAGAGAGAGAGAGAGAGAGAGAAGTGAGGACATTAAAACAGACTGATTAATAAAATATGAATACAGACAAAGCTGTGCAGCTGGGGTTTTACACTATCATTTAAAAATAGCCATACATATTATTCTGACACTGAGCCTGTATCACTTTAAAATTTTTAGAAACATATTAAAATTACTCAAAGAGGGACCACTTTCAAAACTCCCTGGACTTCTGCAGGATAACTGAAAAGAGTTTCATTGTAAATCCCTCTGTCTAGTTCAACAATATTATCTGCTTACAGACAACCCTCAGCAGACAAAGTCACAGCCTTCATCTGGCAAGATTATTGTCCAGTGATGATACATTGTTTGTGCCTGCAGAAATGCAGCATGAGCACAATAGTATTGGATCTTCTATATATTAAGATGCTGCAGATCCTTGTCAAGACAAAAACATTAACTACATTATTGTTTTTACTAATGAGACATTTCTGATATGGCATTGTTTGTCTAAAACCAAAGACAGATCCATTTCAAAAGTCAAGGGGAGCAGGTAAAGAAAGAGTCAGCTGTACATCAGTTTTCCATTTTAGGACAAATATTCTCTATAACATATAGAAACATATGAAAATATGTGTAAAATGAATTTGAGGGAGATGAGTGCTTGAAAACATTTTAGTGATAAGATCTCTGTGTACATATGAGATCAGAAGATCATGATCTTGGAAATAATATGATTCAGTAAAAAGCAGGGTGGAAAGAAATCCTTTAACTCATTTGGAACTCTATACTGGAAAAGAAAAAAAAAAACCTGAATTTGAAGTTCTTATTAGTCATCACTGAGTCAATGCATGTGTCTGTATCTGACCTACAAAGCAGCAGATCCTTTGCGCAGCACTCAGCTGTTCCCTGTCGGGCATGCTAAACTACACAACGCTTCAGAACAGCACCCACCCCTGATGCACAGGGAGGCCTGTGCCATTTTCTTCCATTTAAGCCTTCAAGACAGAACTGAAGTGGGGTCTTTATCTTTTCTTCGGTCAAGCACTGATTTACATCTGGTTCCTTGTTTCCTGTCCCTTACATTTACATGCACTGAGGAATCTCCTCGTGGAGAGGCTTTGTGCACAATTACTGTGCACACTTTGGAGGGTGAGGGTCAAAACTTGGCCCCTGTTACCACAGAATGGCAATGAAACAACAGATTCATTTTAATGAGGGATGCATAGGCCCTTCCATGCTTCATGAGTACATTCAAACCAGGTTGGTTTGAATTGTTTTCATTATGAGCCCCCTAGTTCAGGAGTTTAACAGTGCCAAGCAGCTCAGCTCTAGGCTACTGTTTGGCACACAACACCACCAGTACAAGAGTAATGGTTTATTTGGACAGTTTGATAAAACTAAATAGCTCAACTCTTACCCAGCTCAATGACAAGCAACAATGCATGTGGAGGTTTTCAGATTTTAGAAAATGTATCCAGATTGCACAAGGCATCTTTGTCTTCAAAATCTAACTGCTCAAGAAGATGAGAGTTCATAGTCTGGGGTAATGGCCATGCCAAATTAGACAAGCAACACTTCAATATTGGCTGACATATTAGTGGGTAAAGATAATTTTCAGAGATAGTGCAGTAAACAGTTGAAATTCCATGGAATTTGGTTTTAAATATCTGTTGACAACATGACTCATCTGACATGGTGGGTTATGGTGATGAATTGCACTCTGTGCTCCTTTGTAAGGTGTTTTGAGATGTGTCAAAGAACTCAAGTTTCACACCTAACTACATGTAATTGTTTTTGTTTAAGAAAGATATAACTCAGTACAAAACTAAACAGATCTTAAAAAAAGTTCTCTGAGCCTAAAATTATTTCAAGAAAGATGAATTTGAAAACTGTTGCAGTATATATGTGAGATGCATCATATACTGCATACACTTGACTGGTAATGCCTTTTCCCTTTTATTTTTTTTTCCCTGTGGCAGTTATTCCCTACTTTATCAGAACTGAGGAGGAAGTATATTGGGAGGTACACTGCTAAAGGTCTTGCAACTGTAAATTTTCATTTAGAGGCTTTGAATCAAATAATCAGATGATTCATGAAAACAGTAATAGGCCATTAGTTATTACCAACAGGTAATATACTCCCTAGCCACAGTTGTGGTGAAACACTTGTTCAGAGTTGCTGTAAGTCTCAGATCACCAAACAGGCCTTGCAGGGGAGTCACCAGCTTGGGATCCAAGTGTAAACTTCCCTACATTGCTGGTGAGTGGTCACATCTAGGGGATATTGCATGACCATTTTCCCAGTCCCAACAAACGCAGAGCAGTGAAGAGTGCCATAAGTGCTCTCATAAGCCATGCTTATCCATTGGTCCTTTATGCAAGACTTCAAACTAAAAAAATTTGTGGCTACTACAAAGTATGCAAATGCTAACTGCCTAAATGTTCCTGGGCAGACTTTGCTCTTGAGCTGCTCTGGCTCTCACGCCATCAGCAGTACCCAAGCTTTCATTAGTACTCAGGGTCTAGCAAACCCTGTCTGCTGCCTCTAAGTCATCAGTGGCTGACTCTCATAAGGGCAGCAGGCGCAGTGAGACAAGCAAAGTGCTCTGTCTTTCTGGAACAAGATGATGACTTCTCAAGACTGGGATCAAGCTGGAGCAAAAGAAGGTAGCAAGACAGCACATCTTCTTTCACTTCTCTGGAATGAATAGGCAATTATTAAACTCTCTTAGTTCTGCCACCTGTGACAATCTATGTGAGTATCTGCAGCTGGTAGCTTTTATAAGCATTGAAACACATGCACAAAACCATTGCATTTGTTGTTTTGGAGGAAAAATTGGTATTGAAATAGATAGCATATGTTTTATGAAGCAGCCCCATTTCTGCTGTCTGCATACCTTACTGTCCCTTTTGCTGAGGATTGCTGGCAGAGCTGCACGATGTCAGGCACGGACAGGCATCTTGTGTCCCCCCAAACAACATGTGGGATGAAGGAAAAGAGAGTACTCCACCTCCACTTTTCCAAAATATATCTACCTTTAAATCTCTTTGGCATTCACAAACAGGCTCCTTTGCAATTGCCTGTCAATTACATCTATTTTTAGATTTGTCTAACACATTTCAAAAAGCAGCAAGGGATGCAATAAAGCCAGGCCCACTATGTATCACTTCCATTAAAAAACAACACTTCAATTGCCATGACTTACTTTAGTGCTTCCAAGATGGGTGGTGAAACCCTTGAGATTCTTCCCGGCACAGTTTCTACTGAAATTTAGTGTCTCAGAGTATATTTATTTCAGTTTCTTGGGAATGGGAGACCAGACAATGGTGGGACAAGAGAAATGGATTGTTGGAGAGAAGATAGAATGATTGAGAAACATTAGCTTGGGGATACACTTGCCTGGGAAGGACTACTGTATGCTGCATTGTCTTACATGACATGAAGTCCAAAAAGGCTGCTGAAAGAGTGTGACCCTGTACCACTTTAACAAGGATTGCTGCATTCTGACTATTACTCCTGTAGATTGGAAACTTCCCATATTTAACACGTGTTGTGCTTTCTGCGGACTCCTTGGGAATTGTAAATATGGTTACATAGATACCCCCAAAAGCACTTGTGGCCTTGCCATTAATATCAGGTTTGTATATCCCATATGTTTAAAACTTCCATTTCAGTAAAATCAGCATAAATGAAGGAACACTTGAAATTATCTGTGGCAACATCAGTCTGTTTAGGCCACGTTAAAAGAGATGTTGGGATAGTCCACAATCTTTCCATCTCAGTGAACAGAGGATCAGGAACAGCTATTCTGCATCTATAGAAAGTCATCGGATTTTGATCATATGAGAGAAGAGGACTAACTCAGAAATGAAAATAGGTCTGTAATACAGAGGAGGTATTTCAAAGAAATCTTTAATTTTCATGCAATCCAGGATGATAACAGAGCTTTGCCATCATTGGAAGTTCTTCTGGGCTATATCACAATGAACAAAGATTAGCTGTTATTATTCAGCATCTGCTTCAGTGTTCTAAATACTCTATAAAATTCTGAGCTTTACCAAATTAGGCTAGAAGGAGAAACAGACCAATAAATCTATTTTTATTATGATTAAGTTATTCAAGTCTGGGAGTAAATAAATGTTAAATAAAATGAATGGGAATACCAGCTAATCATCTTTCAGCCATAAGAGTATGGTATAAAGAAGTAGACTGGAGTTTAGAACTGTTGTTCAGAAAGATTACTTTTCTTAATCTTATAGCAAATAGAATAGCCTTTTTTTTTTTTTTAGTCATTAGTACCACCCATAACCACCAGCTAGAACTTGCCAGTGTAGTTGAAGTGATGCTTAGCCCCTTTCTTACACAGAGCAGCTATTGAAAATGCATGGTACAAATACTCTGAAACTACTGATTTTTTTCAACAAGCTTCTTGATGGGACTAAAGAGGTCAACTTTAACCTTGTATGCCCTGAATGATTTGGTATTTGAGAAATGCCCTGCTTTTCCTAGTGCCACTGGGGAGCCAAGCAGAGGTTCATAAAGGGAGGTGCTGGCTTGAAATCCTCTGTAGTAGGTTTAGATATTACTCTCAGCCATAAGCTTTGTTACTGTTTGAGGCATCCTGCTCTGCACTCACTTTCCCTCTTACAGTTAAGGCAGGGTGGGCTGCAGGATGTATATTTATGGATCCCTTTCTTCTATTCTTACCCTATGAATTCTTATTACTGATGCTGGGATAGATGTTTCGACCTATTTTTTGAAGCTGGACATGTAGAGATGTGTTTTGAAACTGTGAATCTAAATAATACCCATGTGTGACTATGAGACAGAATGAGGACTGAAGAATCAAAATACCCAAGAACTGTTATTAGACTCCTTGTCTCTACCCGCAGTGATGCCAGCTGAATTACCTGTCAGGAGACCTGTGCTGTGAAGAACTGCTCTGGCACTTGGGCAGCTGTATGGTAGGGTGCCTGGCACCCAGACAATTGATCTCTCCTTGCTAGCAACTGCATCCAAAAACTGGCCTCATCCCAGGGCTGGAAGGAACAGACTCACTTCCCAAATCTGAACCGACAGAAGCCCCTGATCTACCAGCAAACAACCTTAGTCAACAGTATGCCGTGAGTACTTCTGACAGTAACTCAACTTTCCAGTTTTGGCTGGGCCAATGTCCTAATTCATATGTCTCTTCACTGGCAAAGAAGTGTTCTGTCTGAATTAGGCAGATGCAAGTGGCCTGGGTTAATCTTTGCACCTTTCTTCATGCTTTTCTCCACAATAATATGGGGGTAGGGTTCTGTAAGACACTACTACCAGTTATAAGTAGCACCATAGGTAGAACAGACACTGGGATACCAGCTGCAGAAGGAGCAGTCCTGAACAACCTTTTTAGGTTTATAGCACAGAAGAAAGAAGACTGTTAAAATCTTAGTCACTGAATATTGGAATCTCTCTTTTCCAAAGACTAACCATGTCACATTACAGCACAAGCTCTCCAGCTTGGAAGACAGCGGAGAATGGATACATCTCTGTGCATACCATTGTAATAGCTGGTTACAAAAGCATAAACACATCACAGCTTGAATATTTATAGCATTCAAATTCACTGACCTTGCATTTCTAGAAAAAAAAACCAAAACAAAAACAAGAGAGAGAGCAGGAACTACTGGCCTTCCAATATGGAGCTTTCAAAATATTTTCCAATGGTCACATTACTGTGGCACTTTTAATGCTGATACCAGTTGAGTTGCTTGACAGTAGTCTAGGCATGCTTTCAGCTATAGTACAAAAGACCTACAGACATGAAGTTGTATATGTTAATAACCTAAAAAAGTAAGCATATTAAATAGCTTTTACCTTCCTTGATTTATGTAAAATCTAATAACTCAGTAGCAATTCAGACATTAAACTTTATTTTTTGCAAGCTGTAAGGATAAGGAGATATATTTCAGTTTAAATCCCCCCCCCCCAAAACCCTCTCATTCATAACATAAATAGGTTATTTGAGTGTGAATCTTTGCAGAGAGTGATTGTTAGAAAAAAACAGTCATCAAATGGGGTCACGAAACATAAACCTTCAGAGAAGGCATCAGTATGCTTTGCTCCTGCAAGAACCTCCGAGGAAACCATGCTGCTTGGAGTGTTTATGTCTGAAATTATATCTGTTTGCAGGCTTCAGATCAGTGAGGAGGAACTACAGTGCCTTCTTTTTTTTTTTTTCCCAGCCCTATCTGGCTGCCAGTGTCTCTGAGCTGTCAAGGAACAAATGCTCTGACTTCGTCTTGCATGCTCTTTCCTCCATATTCTGACAACGCCTCTCAGGTTCAGAGATGTGTCAACCCCATTGTAATGATTGTTGCTAAAGCGGAAGCACTGAGGAATTGAATGTGGAGATATATGCTAAAATTGCCTTTCTTATTCATCAGAGATGCCAAGCCCCTGAAAGAAATTTCAAAGGAATAAACACATTCTGTAATGGCTGGAGGTGGGGTTTTTTTTGCTTCTACAGGTAACATTTTATATAAAACAAGCCCTCTTCACTCTGGTTTACTTATCTGAGAGAAGAAGATTTTCCCCAAAAAAACGGAACTTGAAAACTGACAGAATCTTATCTTAAAGCAGTTACAATCAGAAATCTAATTGCTTTTCAGAGGAGCAGTGGCATTGCATAAAACAGGATCACTCCATTTTCAGTTCATCATGCTATCCTAACATCTTCAACATTCCTGTATTATTTTCACAGGTGTTTGCACCACCTATGTTAATAAAGAAGATTATGTCACAGTCAGCAAGTAAGAAACAAAAAGTCTTCAGGAGGAATGGTTTCTTATGAATGGAAGATATTTAATACACATACATCCATCCCAGGAGTCCAACACCCTTCCTTAGGAAGAGCTTCTAATTGATTTCATTCAGCAAAGCCTTTGGGATCTCTATTAAATAAATTAGGTTTAGTGCGTAGGCTCTGTCAATCCAACAGTTTCACTAAAGTAAAAATTTTAACCCCTCCATTTGTCTCAAAGGTATTTGATTATTTAAAAGAGAAGGGGGAAAAAAGAGGGAGAGATGAAGAGAAGGGATAGCAACTCATGTTATTTAAATAAATGTCATCTCCAGCCATCTTGACCTTCACTGCAAAGGTGATTTTTTCAGAAGGCCGCTCTACAAATTTCAGAACAAAATTTTATGAGCTTATGTTTGGAAACATTTCCATAACATTTTGTAAATTACCTCTCACCATCCATATTTCATCTATAGTCATATCCTTCCTTAGCAGCTCCTGTCGGAACTTCCATTTGATCTTGTCCCTGTCCAGCAATGTAAAAGCTACAAGTCCTGCACTAGCTAGAGGCCTTAAGACCACTGATCTCTTTTGCACCCAGACACAGCAGACAACTTTAGATAAATGAATTCATGTTTCAAAATAGATGCCATACTTCTCATTTTTGCCTTTAGTCCATCCACCTGAAGTCAGTGGAAGCTGAATTAGCTCATGCACTCTCAAATGACTCATCAGCCATGCATTTGGTCTATGAAGTGCATCTCTTCCTGCCCTATTCCATGAAGGCACAGTGCAGTAGAGGGCATTACTCAAAAAAGGAGGCATGTATCCAAACTTCCCATGCCCTTTTCTCACTACCAAATATATCCTCTCTAGGATCTTGCCCATGCAAGTACTGCAGTGTCACTGATTGTAGCTGGTCTATGTAGAGTTACACGAGACTAAGATATATGGTATCTCAGGATAAACGAGCAATTGCCTGCATGTAATTGTTAATTGAAATGTTAATGTAATCTCCTATGCAGTAGACAACATTCAAATCAGATTTTCTTCAAATTTGCTGTTGCTGAAAATATACACACACATAAAAAAACCCCTTCACAAATAAGATCTTGAATCCTAACTCAGATGGGAAAATTCACAGGCCGCTCTCTTTAATTAATTTAAGCATCACTAATTTAAACTAAGTTCTCCTGAGTGATTCCAGTAACAGCACTTAAAAATAATGCTCCTGTGAAAAGCTCTGCTACTTCAGAAAATGATCAGAATCAATGTTGCTCATTTCACAAGGAAGATTGTCTTTGTTGTGGCACATGCAGAAAGTTCTAGTCTATTAGCAAGCAAGATCAAAAATTATCATTAATACTGTCTGAAACAAATAAGATTTTGATATTCACATGTTGTAGGTCTTACAAGAACTTGAAGGGGAACAGGGAAAACAGAGCAAAAGAGATGTGTACCCACAACAAGAGGGAAAACTATCCTTCATGATACTAGTAGACAACTAGTTAAGTTACCAACACTTTTATCATTCTTAAAAGTAGTTCACTAATTTTGACTAAATTCATGTCACAATGCCAAAATTCTCTTCCCATCATGACAAGCCATTGCTGGTCAACTTACATTTTTAGTTTCTTCCTCAAATTTCTCACAGATCAACTCCAGGCTGTTCTGATTTTATCTCACACACTGTAAGTGCCTCTGGCTTTGGTCCAGTAAATAGAAAAGTTTTTTTATTTAATCTGATGATTTTTTGATTTTCTATGAAATGTTGTTGTGTGCCTATACTTCAGTGAGCTCCTACAGAAATACAGATTCTGCAGGAACAATAGAGTTTGTGAGATAAAAATATATAGATTTATGTCTGTAAGAAGGGCTTATCTGTAAGTGAAGTTAATATATGCAACCAGGTAGCTACAAGGCATTTCAGTTGGACACACTCAGAACACTAAGTATGATGTCAAAATATTCCTTAGCTAGGTTGTCCTTAGTTAGGATGTGAAATCCATCATTTCACAAGTTAGTTTGCTACAAAAAAGAGAAGGTATATAAAAATAACTCCTCATTTTAACTGTTGCCTATTAGGACCGTGAGAACTCAACTAAGCACAGGTAGGGTCTCGCATTCTTGGACCATGCTCATCTTTGTCTCTGGTTTTTGGGGGCTAGCAAAATCAATTTTATTTAGAGGCTATCATCACCACAACCATGATTAGTCCTGCTCATTTCTTCTCTATTTCTGTTCATGGGCATCTGGTATTTTTTAACAATCTTTAAAGAGGCTAGACTATACGCTGGAGTAAATATCACAGACAGGAAGAAAGCATGTGGGAAGAGCAAGATGGCTAATTTTAGGTATCTCTATCATTAAACATGTAAATATTATATAAAGGCTACCTGTCTGGCTTTATCCATAACTTACATATCAAAAGAAGATTCTGACCTTTATTTTTTTCTGTAGAAAACAGAAAGAGGTCATAAAAGCATGTGTATGTGCCACTTTCTTTTTTAAATTAATGCTGCAATCTGTGTAGTGTTGAAAATAATAGATTTGAAAGACAAAGAGATCGGGGGTCGTTATGGTCTTAACGTATTGCAGTATTCCTTTCAATGTCTTCCTTCACTTCTAAAATTGATTTTTGTTTTGCTTTTCTTTCTGATACCAACTAGAAAATTAGGTGCTATGGAGCAAGCAAGATAAAGAGTAAGAATTCTGATCTTTTTCCTCATTTAGAAAACTGAGATTATTTTTCTATTGTTTTGCATTTGAGATGTACTGATTTTCAAGTGCTTCTTAGAGCAAAGAAAAAACCTGAAAAAGTACGTGTCTCTCCAAAGCACTTTCTAGCAAACTGGATGGCACTACAAGATTTTTACATTAAACTTAGACTCAAGTATCTGAAAGAAAATGTAATATAAAAAGATTTCTCATTGAAGTATGTTTTTATTTAGACATTTCTGGGAACTTCAGTCCAATTAAACAAAATCTGACACTAGGTTCTCAGAAGATTTAGGCTGAAGTTGATCTATCGCTCTTAGTTAAAAGAAAAATAACTCAGTTGTTGAAAAGATGTACAGTATATCTTTGTCTTGTTTTACTACAGTACCTGGGACTAAGCACCCACAGAGTGTGTTTAGATATTAACTTTAGGAAGGATTATCTAGAACCTAACCTTCCCTAGCTTGCACCTGATTAATTCCAAGGCTGAATACTAAAATGCTTTCTTAGGAAAAACTCTCCTTATCATTAAATTCTGAGATAGTATTAAAGAGTTTGAATCCAGATTTGCAAAGGCATTTAGATACTTAAAATTGCAGATAGGCATCAAATAGGATTTGTAAAAAAGCTTACGCAGGATATAGGACTAATTCATTTTGAGAAGTAATGCATATTTGATGTCAAAGAGACCTGGTGTTTTGGAAATACATTGGACACTTACATGCAAAGTTAGGTGCCTGACAGACTTCAGAGATTTTACTGTTTGCCTTACATCTAGAATTCCTTTAAAATCTGTCTCTCAGATTGAGAAAGTTGAAATAGATACAAGAAATTATTATACCAAATTAAAATAAAAAAATATGTGCCAACTTGTAAATATCTGGCACATAAATTCTGAATATTCACATTGTAAACTACTCTCTATGCATATCTCATGACTTATGAGATGAAGAGAGTAATATACACAGAGAATATAAATATATTACCTGACTTTACAAAGCTTTGTCTCGACATTTGAAATACATTTAGAGCACACAAGATCCTTTTCAATTGCAAGTCGAGTACAACTACATGAACTATTACATTTTTCTCCTGCTGAAATCCAGAGAAATGAAATTGCTGCCTTGAGCCATGTTTTGAACTACTAACTGTTGCCACTTGAACCAAGAAAAGCTTTAAAACTTACACTGCAAGACTGCTCCAGTAGCTACAAAATCCCCCTCCAAGCCTCCAAATCAGCTTCTGATGGGAATTTTTTTTTTTAAGGTTGCCCTCACAGGTATTTACCTTTCAAGTCAATCACTGCTGAGTTCCTTGTGTGTTGATCTTACCTGAGTACAACCATCTGTCCCTAACAAGTGTTTATAAGAAATGATAGTGTGCCTAAAATGTTAGTGTGCCATGACCATGCAGAAGAAACAGCCCTGAGCATAAAGATCTGAGAGATTAATCTTGCTGTATCCCTGCGCAATGAGATAAACAAATCTTTGCCTTTCAGCTTTTTGTAATCAAACAGAGAAAACCAAGAGAGATTTCTTTTGTTCTGTAATTTTATGTGTATCAGTGCCGTGCCTTTCCCAGTTCATTTGTTGTGATTTATATTTTCAAAAAGAGTATGTTGTGCTGCATGAGAAATGTCTCTGTTGAATTGAATTCTCTGACTGCAGTAACTCTAGATGAGCTCAGTGTCTTAATCTGATGGCTATTTCTTCTTTTTATAAAACCAATGTGTATAGTGGCTGCATTACTTATAGTAATTAATTTTTGTCTCATCCTGCAAATCCTTCACTGTGTGGGAATTGCCAAAATAGTTTTTGTTGTTGCAAATAGTAAACGAAAATACCCTGCAGCAAGTTTCTATTTAAATATTGTGCCACAGATCAAACTCTGCTTTACTTGTAAGAGTTCATATAAAGCATCAAGAAGTTCAAAAGGAAAAGAAAGATTTTTCTAAAACTTCAGCAAGACTTCTGTAAGAACCAGCATTAATACACCAAAAGATGACTGAATATCCAAGGTGGCTTGAAAACCAGTTTTTATCTGCAAATCTCTCTGGTGAAGGTGAAAGAACATCCACAGAGGACAGGAGAAAAGCAGAGTACAAGGATTAAAGGACCAGAGGTGGCCTGAGTTCCTGTGACTGGGAATCTAGCAAAGCTGGGCTCTGGGAAAGTGCACTCTAACTGCAGTATTAATGCTAAATGCTAACAGCAACTGGCCAGCAGCCTGTACTTGTGTAGCAGACCAGGGAAAAAATTAAGGTTGTGTGGCCAGGTCATGACCACAAATGCGTCAGCAGAAGTGTGCCTTTTGTACTAGGGAGCTTGTCCGTGAAATCAGGAGCCTTCACCTAAATTACTAAACTGGGATTAAGGGATTAGGGCAATGTAGGCAATATGTTAGAAGTAAAATATACCACATTACACATAGATTTTTCTCATGGACTTCAAGTCGCAGGAGATGCAGAAGTGCCAACAGATCAGAGAATCTGCTTCCCTCTGGTGACAAGGGCTCTTCACCCACCCGTTCCAATGCTTGGTACTGGGCAGTCAGCCTTATTTTAAGCACATCAGGCAATGACACACTTAGCCCTTCTCATTTCCCACAGTCAATCCTATCAGAACTATTCCCATTCCTTGTCTTCCTGCCCTCTGTAAAAGCAGATTTGTTAATATACATGCTGAACTAATGCAGCATGAGATTTGGGGAATGTGCTGGGTTTTTTCCCCTCAAATTGTAAATAATTATTTTAAATTTGAACTAAATTCAAAACAAACAAACAAACAAACAAACAAAAAACCCCCAACCAAACAAAATAAAACCCCAAACAAAAACAAACAAAAAAACCACATTACCAGTTTGAACCATGGAAAAACTCATTTTACAGCCCAGCACAAGAAAGATTGCTGTTGCCTGCCCCAGGTACAGTGTTGGAACTGGAAGCTCTGCCTCCCGACACCTTTGAATTTTTGAAGGTGATGGTAAATGAGGTGACCCAGTTTACACACTTTACTTTACAATCCTCATTTGCTGAAAGTAAAGAAATTATGACTTTGGCAGTGGGAGGGTTAAGGCACAGGCCATTCTGTTAGATAAACCATGTCAGGAGATTTTTGGCTTAGTTGATGGTATCGTACTTTCATTCTAATGTCCTTCCTCAGGCTGGCTGTATGGGTGGTGAATCAGGGTTTCCTGAGTGAAAGGAAGAGGAAATGGGGCACAAAAGGAGCCCCTGAGAGAAGTCCGAGAGAACTATTGGCCAGACATGATGAAAGGGAGGAAGAAACAGCACGTTTATTACCCTTGTCATGGAGGAGAGCAGCTCATCCTGACCCAGCAAGTCAGGATGCTATAGTGCTGTTGTGGTCAGTGCTGAAAATGGAGACAGAGAAGCACAACACACCAGCTTTGGCAGCTGCAGAGGCCACAAGGTCCTCTCAGATCTGCTTGGTGTGAAACACTCACTTCTTTCCCAGCAGTTCACTTCTGGTTTTGTAGAGTTCACTCTGCACAATCTGCACAGTCACTGGTGGGCACAGCAGTCAGAGGGATACAGACACTCTCTCAGCACACACACACAGCAGTGCAAGCCAGAAAGACTTGCCATTTTCCACACAGCTACTGTTACAGGCTCCCGAAATACATGAGTTATTTACTCATTATTGGCTGCCCAGTCCCAGGCGTGATGCTTTCCAAATAACATGAAGACACTAATCTCTCCCTACAGAACACAATCCAAAATAGGAAAGATCTTGTTGGAACAGTGGTAAGGGACACCAGATACAAGCAAAGGGCTCAAGGCAATTAGTAGAAATCACCCCCTTAAAATACTTCTGTTGCTGCAGTCATGACACAGCAACTTTACATTCTCCCATTGCCTTTATATCATATCACCATTCAGTTCAGCAATTTACCCCTTCTCTCTGGTTCAAATCTCAACCACACTTTTCCAAAGAATCAAACAATGTTTTAATTTCTCATCTAGCTAAACACAAAAAATTCTGCAGTGACAAAATGCATTTTTCAGATAAGCTTGAGTGTATCAGCTGGATGAGAACTTCAGAACTCCTGCACAAGGAAGTAATTTTAACTGTTTATGTGGCAATAGACTACCTAAAGAACAAAAAATATTTCTTATTTGATTATATCTCTTTCTTATGAATAAGCCTCTGAATAGGAAGAGTGCTGCTCCTTTCTACCCATCACAAGTTACTTCACAGCTGTGGCATAACCAGTGCCATCCTACACTAGCTAATGAGTGAACCACCTATCCATGGCTGACATGACAGGCAGTGCTCCACATATTGTGAAATATTCTGAAATTTCACTGTAATGGTATAAAAATATGCTGAAAAATGTTTCAGTAAACAGACTTACCTATTCTCTTGGGCAAGATGTTGGTAAACTGGGCTAAACCCTGTGGCTTGTCAGATATGCCAATAGGTAAGCTGTATTTTCAGCACTGATCCTAAGAAGAATACACTGAGCAAACATCACTTTTACAACCACTAATTGAACATGACTATGGCTGACAGTACTTTCCTTCCTCCTCTGCCTACCCTCAAAGATTATGTCCCATTTGTTTATTGAAAATATTCATGCTTCACCAAGGATTCACCATGAACAGCATCTCTCTGCCAAGAGGAATTTGTATGTGGAGTTACTATTCTGCATTTGTTTCTCATTCTTGCCTGATCCAGCCAATTCAGATCATCATGTTCTTGCAGCATTTCTGCCAGTAGAGGAGGGAGTGCAAGTCGTGCCTAACTTTGCATTTGGTTATGCCAGCCTTCAGGGTCATCAAAGCAATACCAAGGTAGCCCACATTCAGACTGGGTGACCCCAGGCTACTTTTAGTTTTACATATACTGTCAAAGCAACAAACAACCCTGGGTAAACTGTTTAACAAGCATTCACAAGGAGATGAACAGAAAGAAAGAGAGAGACAAAAAAGAAAACTGGCACTGATTGAAGTGAACCATGTTGGGAAACTATCAGTTCATAAGGCCTGGTAATATGAGATGAGGATCTTCTGCACATTGGGTTATGCCTTTGTTCACAGAATTGCCCAGCCCCAAGTTCATGCATCAAAACACCTCTCGGCTTTCAGCACCTCAGTGGCAGGCACCACAACCTCCAAAGTCATTCTAACAGAAGCAAGGCTCAAATTTAACACTCAACTTTAAATGCATCAGGAGTGAAATGCAAAATTTTCTTGTACCTCCAAATAGCTTCTTAACACCCCATTTTAGCAAGATGCCTGCCACCAGCAATAGGTCTATTATGCCAACTGCAATTAAATCCTTGCAAAGCAGCATGCAGTACCTCACAGTCTATGAATAACGATGAGTATATTATTGCTCACAGACCCATGAGCTCAGCAAAAACCTCAGGTAATTTTTCATTATCCTGCAATCCTTTGCACCTTCAAATCAATCAAGGTTCTGCCATGAACTTCTAAAATTGGGTAAAATACCTCAGGACATGCAAAAACCCACAACAAGGAGAGAACAGCTGACAGTATAGTAGTAGCATAAAGCAACACAATCTGTATCAGCTCAAATAAAATACACCCACTGTTGCATGATTTATAAAAAAGCATTTTCAGTGCTGCAGTTGAAAGTACTGAATCCTGAAAGGTAAAACACAGATTCAAAGAAGCTGTTTATCTGTTACAAAAAAAATAAAGTGCCACGATTCCTTTCTTCGTATTTAGAAAGGAAAAAAAAGGAAAAAGTTTTCCTTATGCACAAGCAAAGTTAGCCATGGCTTTGCACACCTTCAAGCTATATAATGCAGCCAAAGAGAAGTGGTAATAGCACACATCCAGATCCTTTTTACCAACAGGTAGCTGGACCTGTTTCACTTAATAGGTGAAGATCCCTCTTACTTCTATATGAAACTAATAGGAGTTACATCTATGCATATAGACAGACTAACTCAATATATAAATATTAATCACAGTATGTTTTGAATGGGAGGTTTCTGTAAATACCTATACTCAGAGGGATGGCTTCAATCCCTTTTTAAGGCTCTGCTGTAGCATCAGGGTCTTAACAGCTGAGTGGTGAGGCTAGGGCACCCAGATGGGCAGCTGAGCATCTTCTGCCCCTGTTTTAGGGGATTCCTACAAGAACAGCCACACCATGCTGGAAGAAATGCCACAGTGCTGTTGCAAGCTGGGAATATGATATCCTGGGAGCAATGGATGAAATCCTGGCTCCCCTTCATGATGTTTAATTCCTTAATTTCCCTGTAGCCAGAGTTTTGATGGGTGACTTTGATAGATCACAGCAAGGATGAAATGCCACCTGTCTCTAAAACTGCCTCCAAAGGCAGTCTGGGCAAAGGCAATAGAATGATGTAACCTCCTCAGTCTGCTGTTTGGCCTGCAGCTTGTAACTACTGCTGGCACCCTTCCAGGCTGTGTGTGGCTCCAGCCCCAGCTCTAGGTGACCACAGAGCTGGCCTTCCTCTGTGACACCCCTTGGCTGCCAGCTCCCCCTCTCTGTCTTCACTCACACACAGCTGCTTCTGCTTGCTTGCCTCAGGCAATGTTTCCTTTCCTTCCTTTGGCTCAGAGGATTATCAAACCAAGCTGGATAGGAACCCAGGAGGCAACATAGTTCCCCATAAAGAGCCAACAGTGTGTGATAGCCTGCTGTGCTGAGTCCCAGCTGTGTGCTCAGTGGCCCCAGGTCTGGAACAACGCAGAGAGCATCGAGCCCAGTGCCCCTGGCATGTGACTTGGATCCCCATAAACAAATTATGAACACCTACTCAAAAAACCCACATGAAACATACAAACTGTTTTAGTTCTGTATGGATAGGAGTTGAACTCGGTGGTCCTTGTCAGTCCCTTCCAACCCAGCATATTCTGTGATTCTGTGTGATTCTGGAAAAGAAAGTTCAAACACTCGCATTTGAACCTTCTGTTGCACAGTCTCAGTTCACCACTTCAAGTCAAACTTATGCTGCTATGTAGGACCATAAAATAGGGATATTTTGGGATTCAGTTTCCTTAGGTACTCTGAGATGGACATTCTACATTATGCTGTTCATAGCAGGTAATACTGCTCATCTTTCTTTCCACCCACAACGTGTTTATCTCCAGCAGCAACACACACTTCAGGCTGCTGGCCAGCTCTAATAAGATGGATTCGTATCTCAGGACAAACAAGGTGGTCTCTGAAAGCCTCTTCTTTCTGACACTGGCTCTGGACCTGGCAACTATTATAGCCAGGAGAAGTGAAAATAGAACTGAAATGCATTTGTGGTACTAACAGGTTGTTAGATTAATGGCTTCAGAGGAACAGTTTAGCAGACAGGAAAATTTAAGTAACTGTTTGGGTTTATTAAAAGAGGGATGGTCTGGGGCCAGCTCCTTTAAGAGTTAGCATCCCTCAGGGCCTGAAATGCTTCTCCTCCTGCTTGTACAGACCCATTAGAGACTGAAGCATGGATAGGGAGGTACAAATACTCTCTGGGTCTCTGTCTAGAGGAGGAAGGAAAAGCCATGGACCAGTGGTAGAGAGCAGATGAGGATGACAGATTTTTTCTGCATTTGGCTTTCCAAGGTTTTAAGGTTTTGTCAAGGGTTTCCGTACCCTAATTCAACAACACTCCAGTCTGTTAGAGGCTGGACTGAGGACACTAACTTATTTCATAAGACCTATACTATATAAACACCACATCTGTTTACATGAGCAATATGATGACCAGCAGGATCCAAATGGTAAAAGGTTTAGCAATGTTTTATTTTCTCTCTGAGTTCCTGGAAATGTAAAAAGAAACAAGAAGGCAAATATCTGAATAAAAGAAACCCAAGTAGTATTTATGATTTTTTCACTAGGCAAATGCCATTACTTAAACAGACTCTCAAACACATGAAATGCTCTTAGGGCCCTCCCTATTCCCCCAAGACTGTCTATTCATTGGTGTATGTCTGTGTGTGCTTTTAACTTAATAAAACAACCCTAGCAGTGTGTTAAGCTATGGAAAATGTAATGCTTCTATGGGAAGCATTCAGCTCATTATCTGTATCTAACCATAGGATCATGAGCTCAGACACATAGAGCAACCCTCATATCAGCACAAGTAGCCTACAGCATTCTTTTCCTCACTGATTTTTTCACACAGCATAAAGTTGTGTTTGTTTTTTTTATCCCAAATATGGCTACTCTAACACTATAAAGTAAAGAACTAGTGAGAGAGACAGGTTCTTTGGCAAAGTCCTTGTCAAGCTGCTGGCAAGTTGCCTTGCTCAGGATGTGGAACAGCAGCTGAAAACAACCAAACACCAAGCCCCTATCAGGAAGCCTCAGGACTGTAATGCTGTTGCTAGGGTTCCTGCTTGCAATGTGCCATAGTTGAATAAAGTAGGTCAAGAAAATTACCATTACAATTATATTCCCCTTGCTGTTCCCTAGTCAGTCCCCTACCTGGCCCTGGGCCATAGTAAGACCTTGCTCTTTGCTTCATCTTGCCTTTCTTCACAGTGGCCTGTCTGCACAGAAATGGCAAGAAAATCCATTTCAGCCTAGTGGGAAAGACTCAGCCTTTTTTAGGAAAGGGAGCTGTTGCATGGAAGCCCTCAGGCTGGGAAGAACCCACACTTCCCAGGTGAGCTCTACCGTTGTTGGTGTCTCCTCCCCTTCCAGCAAAAAGCCACCCCCTTGTATAAAATAAGTAGTGAAAGGATGCATTTAAGGATGGATGTTTTTAATGAGAAAACCTGATTTAGATGCCCATCAAGATATACACCTGTCTTACTGTTTCTCTTTGGCAGACCAAGCATCTTGTTCTTCACTCTTGGGAGCACTGAATAATTTCTGTGGAGGTGCCTAGTCTTGTTACACTATTCACCAAAGAGACAGGCGCATATTTCTGTGATAATATCCTAATTTAACAAGTTAAGAACTAATCATCTAACCTAGGATGGCATCTAGGAGCCCCTAGATGCCACACATCTGCCCTATTACAGCCCTACCAGTACAAGCTTGCTTTTTGATTTAGGTCAACTTTCTTAGGGGCTTACCTTATGAATCGGGCAGGGTTCAGGACCAAGACAATGTACACAAAAAGGACAAGAAGAGCCTCTGAAAACTCTGTTAGCCAGGATTAGGGCAGTTCCTCCTCTGCTTCCTTGTGGGAGCAGTCTTGTTAGCTGGCCTGTATCATCACTGTGGTTTTTTCTCTATAGGCCAGATGGTAGCCAGTGTTTTGCAGAGTGGTGGCCAGGCCTGACTCACTTCTGTTCTTCCCATTTTGAGAACAAACATGTTCTCTCTGCCGCTGGGCTACTACTCAGGAAGACTAAGATCAGACTGTTTAGTTCATGGCACAACCCAGCACTTAACCCCCTTTCCAGCCAGCCGTGCCCAAGCCTTGCCAAGAAAATGACTCAATACATGATATTAAGAAAGAAATTTCTCCTCTCTTCTACCATAAAAATGAAAATATTCATATCTACTTATTTAATAACTATGAATTAGATATTGTTTGCACAGTATTTATGTACGAAGAAGAGGTAAGAGGTGTTACGTGTTTTTAAATAATGCTAAATTTGAAAAATTGCATGAAAATTAACTTCTATGAGAACAATAAGCCTTTTATGCTTGTACAATAACTTTTTATTCTTCAGCAGTGTTGCTGTTGTTGAGCTTTTCCATTTCCTTCACAAATGCCAACTGCCTGATGAGAAGACTATTAACTATGAGTGCTGGTGATACATAATCTCTATCTTCATGGCAGAAAGAGCTTGGGGGCAGGGAGAGGCAGTTGTATGCCCTCTGATAATAGCAAAGCCCAAAGTGAGGAATATAATAACACTCGTATTTTTGTCATACTTTTGCCTGAGGTCATAGACAATATTTTGGGTATAGCTCTCTCTTTTTTTTATGTCAAAGATAAACAGATTATGCTAGTCAAGTACTTCCTTCGGTGCCCTCCTTCATTTACAAAGACTAATCTGGGAGTGCTTCTTCCATGAAAACAGCAGGAGCAAAACAGAATCAATCAGCATATTCAGAGATCCCTGATTCTACCTTCCCAAAGGGATTTGTGCTAAATATCACTGCTTTCATTTCCTCTGATTTCTCTATTTTGTTTTTCATATCTGTTCTTTTTTTCCCCCTCACACAACCCTTTCAGAGACCAATTCCCCAAACTTTGCCTTTGCACCTGCCTTAGGGAACCCTCCTCAGATCCACAGCTTCATTGCTGCCAGGATGCCTGGTGAGCAGTGACTTCCTTTGACATCTAATCATTTTATAAAGGCCTACTTCACTGCTTCATCTGGTTAGCTCAACACCCCAGGATACGGTACAGCTGCTGCCTATAAGCAGATAGGTAAGTGTAACAAAAGATACGGTCCACAGCAACCAAAATTAACTTTCAACATCAAAGCAGAATTCCAGGACAGAAGAAAAAGTCTGTGAATTCCATAAATACCCAGTTTATATCTAGAACTAGAGTCAGATGGTGTCTGTTGTGCTCTGAGGCTTTGCCATCTTGTTTTATTTTGTTTCACAGCAGTTGCAATTGTCCTTTGCTTGTGATGGGCTATTGTGCTGTTTTCCCATGAATTCTATTTGGATTCATACAAAGGGTTTGATTGGACCAGATTTCTTATATATGTTAAAGTGTTCCTTGGTCCTGCTGTTATTTATGTATTTGTTCCCTAGGTTTTCTAAGCACCTGACAAGAGGACTCCAGGTAAAGTTAACTGTCCTTTAAGATACTTTGACAAAAATGCCAGTTCCAATTAGATCAAGTAACCTAATAGTGAAGTCAGCCTTGCACAGGTTCCCCATTTCAACCCTTTCCAGTGCAGCTCTCTTCATGCACTCGGCCCTCTGCTCACCTCCTGAGGATGAAGACAATTTCTTTAAGACCTGCAGGGAAACAGCACTAGACGCCCACACTTGCACATTTCAAAGTGCTCCAGCACAGGTACTGCTGCTGGCTACAGCTGTTGCAATGGCAAGGACAGCAGGAGAATACAGAGAGTGTGTCTGTAATGTGTAATTTCCTTTGGCACCCTACACTTTCATGCTATCCTTTCCAAAGCCAGGGCATTTAACACAACACAGACACTTTGTGCAATGCTGGCAAGAAATCTCTGTATTCAACAGATGTCACTAGGCATCTGTTCTGATTCAGCTGCTAGCAGAATTTGGGGACAGAAGAGAGTGGTCCTATATTAATAAGGGATTTCAGTATCTATTTAATTACTAGAAGTTCAGTCACTACCAATGACAGGAAGCAGCACCATTGCAGAGGCCAGCACAAAATAAACTTCAGAAATACTAGAGAAAGTAGGGAATTAAGGAGTCATATACAGTGCACTCCACAGGAGTCAAACCAGGCCTGGAGGACTTGTCAGAAACAGGAGACAGGGCAGTCCTTTGCTGGTCTAAGTCTGGAGGAACTGCTGGATCAGGGTGCAAATTGGAACATCTTCAGGTGGGAAATCTAATCAGCCTTGAATGGTCTATAAACACTTATTTAGCATTAGCTAGGGCATGAGTAAGACCAGCTTCTTGAGGAGAGCCTCTTGCCTGGGTCAAAGTCCTGTCTGCCACGTCTGGTGTTTCTCCAGAGAAGCATTTCTAATCCACTGACTCTGAACTCATCACGTGTAAGGGTTACCATGGGGACATGCTGAGATTGTGCCATTTTACCCTTGATCTTCCAGATTCCCCAATGAAAGGACTATGTAGGCTTCTAGGCAATACATATGCATATAAAAATGTGAATATACAAACCAACCCATCCAGCAGCTTCAAAGCTGCAATAAACCCCCATCCTGGTGGACTTGAGTCTTAGCTGCTGTTTGCACAGTAGCTGTGGGAATATTCACTGTCTCCAGTCTCCTCTCTGCCATAAATGCAAACAGGAAAAACGTTTGGGTGAATGGCTCATAAACACAGCTTTTTTTTCACAGAGAGAGGAGACAAGGAAGGAGGAAGCTGTGCATTGTTTAAGAGAAACTTCTGAACATCATTCATAAAGCTCTACCTGTGCTTTACTTATGGCACCTTTTCAGCAAATTCATCAGTCTATAGCAAGAAGACAAAATTGACATAAAGAGCTGTAATATAAACATAAGAGTTGTAATCCTGCTGAACAGGTTTGAGGAAGGGGAGACAAGCCTGAGACCTTACCCAGAAATGCTTGTGGCTTTTCATAATTTAGACTTTTTATCTTTGCAGTCTTTACCTGGAAGAATAATTAAAAATAAAATAAAATAAAAAATAAAAAAATAGGAGAGATGAGGGAGAAAGATGGCAAAGAGGCAAGAAAAAGAGAGAAGAGTACTACAGTTAACATTGGCTGACGCAGCATATGACCCATGTCCTATGGCAGGAATAGGACTGAATTGCTCTCCCCCGGCAGCCATGTAGTTGCTAAATATGACTCTGCCAGGACTTCAGGTATAAAGTGACTTTCCTTATTCCCAAGGGATGGTTCTGCAAATGAAACTGAGAAAAATCACCAAGCCAAGAGGAAGTAGGATATATAATTATGCAAGTTCCTATGTCCAGCATTTTGAAAATGTAGTCTTGTTGATAATTTTAAATTTTTAATACATAGATATTTTTAAACAGATATTTGAGTTGTTAAGGTGATTCTAATCCAGGTGAATAAATATTTGGCAAGTTTTTGATGGCTGAATATGATTAGAATACAAAGTGCTCTCAATGGATTGGAAAAGCTTTCTGGAAAAACATCAAGATGGTCCTCAGCAGGGATGAGTGTAGTGTACTGCACCCAGACAGGCACAGTCAACTAAAGGAATGAGTATACACTGAGCTGGACAGCAAGTTCTGTAAAAATGTCTAATAATTACAATGAATTATAATTTTTGCACAAGTCAATGCTATTGCAAAGTGAAAACATCACCCTGAATTATAAAAAGAGGAGTAAAACCTAAAAGATTTTCTATTGGTAAGATCCCAACTGGAGTGGGATGTCCAGTCCTGGACCAAACATTTGGAGAATGATCTGAAGCACCTGGAGAGCATGAGAAAGAACACCATAGTAGCAGAAATCTAAAAAACATCACCAGTGAATAATGATTGAGATAGTTTGTGTTTATCTCAAAAGAAGCCCTAAAATACAGACAAAAAATTGCAAATGGGAAGGTAACAACTTGTTACTGTCTGTTTAGATGTGACATAACGGGTCTCAATTGCAACAAAGAAGACTCAGAGGCAAAATTAGGAACTATTCTATATCACTAAGAAAATGGGGCACAGAAATAAATATGATGGATCTTCATCACTGGAGCCTTTACCTAGGAATTCTATAGTCTTTGTGAGGGTGGGATAGGAAGGAAGACATATAAATAGGTCTGATTTAAGCTTTCTAAGCCTAGATTACACTCATCATATTTTATTGGACAATAATTCACTCTAAAAGGCTCTTCATTTGGTTTTTATGCAGAAGTATCACACAGAAAAATGAAAAAATCCTAAAGATTCAAGAGGTTTTGTCTGCTCAGGTGTAGGTCAGTGCCAATAGGTACTGCATGAAGACAAAAAAGGAACAACTATCACTAGCTTAGTCTTGCCACTCTGGGGGAACAGTGAAATTAGGGCAAGGAGTGAAATACCAACATGACCTGAACAGGCTCATTATCAATGAAATCTAAAATTGACAACATCAATTAATAAAATGCACCATGCAGCATGAAGTTCTAGCATGAATTTAAGCTATCTAGAAGGAGCAGAAATAGAAAGTTTCTAGGGTTCTTTGATTCAGTTTATCTGAGAAACAAACATTATCTCTTGACACGTGATGAGGCAAAGACTTTGACATTCGAAAAAAATTTTACTGTCTTGTGTGTGTAGTCTGTTTCTTAAGACAAAGCATTGGTTCAGGTAATAAGTTACTTCAACAAATGAAGTTATACTAAAGCAACTCTCTTATCAATTAGAATTAATCCTTCACTTCTGACGTTTGTAGCTAAGGTGTACAAGGATGTAATATGATACAGCAATGAGAAAACACACTGTCTGGAGCTAAAATTAGCATAACCCACACTTGAAGTTAGGTCTAAGATGAATAAATTACCCTTTCAATGAAGTGAGAGGCACATATTTGACTATCAAATAAAATTGAGTATTTGGTACTAAAGAAAATACAGGTGTTACTAATAACACGTCATTACAAATTCTAGTACCATATAGTTAGAAAAGGAAAAAGTCAGTGTAGTGAAAGGATTCATACTAGCCCCAGTGCCTGACAGCATCAAGGGCCAGGTCAGTGAAAGAGCACTAATTCTTGCTAGATACAGCAGCTGGGATCAAGACTTCAGCATGCCAAACTGAGTTTCTTGTCTAGAGGTCATGAATCAAGGAAGGACAGTACAGTGTCCATAATGCCTCACTGAGCCTTCCAGGGTTTGCAGGTCAGATTGATCTAGTGTTGGGGAGGATGAAAGTTCAACAGGAAAGTCTTACAGATATGAATGCATAGCAGAAGGTTTTCAGAATGTAAAACCTGTAAGTGAAATAGTAATGGAAGCTAGCCTTGATATATAAAAGATGTCTAAAGTAAGGATTGCTGAACCAAGCTGCTTACTGAGTAACTGAGAAGACAAAGGTTGAAGATGAATTGGAAGGAGGTTTTATGGCTAGAGCAAAGGACTTGTTTGACTGCAAACAAAAGCACATTTTTACCAAGTAAATAAGTCTCAAGAAAAGCAAAAAAAAAGAGATGGTTTTATCAAAGTCTAAGAACTTACCACTGCAAGAAAATGGAAAAACAAGTTTAAGCTTAAAATGTAATGTACCAACTTTTGTGATTGGATAGTTACTACCATAATATGGAAATAGTAATAGTTATGTTTGGCTATATGTAAATGGTAAAGATATTGTGTATATTCCTGATTGGTTGTTATGTATTAAGATATTCAGTAAAGAAAAGTATATAATGTATTGTAACCAGAACTAAAGTGGCTTCAGGCATGCCTTTAAGCTGTAGCTGGCAGCTTGGCAGGTGAGGCTCTGTGCACCCACGACCCAAGACTGCTGTAACTTCTATGCAATAAACAGCATCTTTGAAAGAGCTGCCTGGAGTCCAAACATCCTTTGTAGACATATCTTCTACAATCTAGCAGGGAAAATATATCATGGTTTTATCCACAAAAGCAAAAAATACCAGTCTACAGCTCAGTGCCCTTCCAGCTACCTTAGCAATGGATATTAACTGAAAAGGCACACAGAGCTTCCCAATAGTGTATTGTGATGGGCACACAAGCACAAACAGAGCATTGGCTCAACATTAGTTCCTCGAGACTAAAGTAGTTGTGCTTGTTGTGCTTTTAGTGCTGTTGGGAGAAGGCTGAGCTGCTGTGACACCACCAGTGGGTAGGGTAGCAGCACTGTGTACAACTCCTGAACACAGGCAGCACGCCCTGGTTGAGGAGTGGGAGCACTATGGACCAGATATTCCTGTTTCTTCTATTCAGTGACTCACTCTGTGGGGCAGCTTTAGCAAGGGAAGTCCAGGCAGCTGCAGCACTGCCAGCTCTCATGACACATCACACTTTTGTAGTCACTGAGCTGGTGTAAATTGATTCTTGTTCCCTCTTTTTAACATAAAACGCAATTTAACTCTCAGAGGATGAGATTTTTGGGCAAGAAGAAACAGTGCAAAAATTAACTTTGGTCACAGAAAGCCAAATTTTAATTTGCAGTTCAAAGCTACCTATTAGTGAATGGTACCCAGAGGAGGAAAATCATGCAGCTGTCTGAAAGGAGTCCAAAATTCAAATAAAATATTTCCAGGTAAGATAGCCAAATTGATCATAATTACTCTTGGGTGAGCAGACTAAAGCCTATAATTTTTCAACACAATCCTACAACTATGAGTGTAATCAGATAAATACTGTAGGCCTGGACTGAAATTCAATTTTCAATAATTGATACAAATAAATACATAAATAAATAAGACAAAACTTAGGGTTTTGGGTTTTTTCTTAGAAAATACAGTTTTTCCTCATTCAGAAAGATAATTTCTTTGAAATTTAAGCATGCAACAGCTCTGTTATCAACAGCAGCAATACTGCCTTTGCAAGCTCTTTTAGAAACTACTTGTGTGTGCTAGACACATAAAATATCTTTTGAAAAGTAATTTATGCCACTGGGAATTGGCTGTCTAAAGACCTTTGAGGATTTGGGGTTTAAGGCTGGATTTTTGAAGCCTCAAGTCTTGGGCCTCATTTTTAAGGGTGAAACTCTAACACAAATAGTTGACAATTTTTTTTTTCTTCTAAGTTCTACATTTAATTTTCTAACTTTCTCCTCTCTCCTTAGAGAGTTGGGATTATATTGGTGCTCTGGTTATGGCTACACACCCTACTTCCTGGGTATTATTAAATTTCCCATGCAGGGAAGGAGCTCTTAGCTCTCATTACACAGGAGCTGACTGGGGCTGGCTCACACTACAGGCAGTTGCCAAGTCAATGCATCTTTTCAGCTCTGTGGACCCCTTTTTAACACACAAAACTCTTCTGCTTCTCCCCTAAGTGGGTCATCAGGTCTCTACAGGGAGGAAATTGCATGAGAAGAGACAGCCTGAATCTTCTCATTGGCAGGTTTCCTCCCTCCTCCTGTTGCACAGATCACAGCACAGGCATGTGGATGCTGAACAAAATTAAAAAAAAGAAATTCACAAGCTAGATGGCAACATAGAGAGCCCTTCCCTACAGCATGTCCTTCTGGCACTGGAGACAGCTGTACCACAGCAAAGAGAGCAAATCTCAATCTTAAATCTCTTAACCACGTACTTATCAAAAACCCAATCGAAGAGATGTACAGTTGTTGAAAATGAAATTATTCTTGAAGGAGTAATATAAAAGTAGGCTATCCCCTTGTTCATGGCCACATTTTATTCAGACTGTCCAGTTTTGTAAAGGGGATTTATTGAATTTTCTAATTTCACGGAGTTTGTCCCATTTAATTTTGTTCTAAATACTAAGAAAGCAGTACCTAAAGTCCTGAGGCTGGGGAATGGAAGTTATCATTTGTTCATCCAACTTTGATGAACACTGAGTAGTTTCATTTACATACTGCAATGGTAACACTTCAGCCAGCATTATATCCAGGAGAGCTGATTGACAGGCATTTGAAATGAGGAATTATCTGGTGGTTGAGGCAGGAGAACAGGAGTCAGGAGACCTGATGTCTGTTCTTTCATCAGTTACACAAATCCTGCATGCCACTGGGCAAGCCAATTATATAGTTCCACATCTGTGTTCTTTAGCAAAAATGAGGAGAAGAATGTTTTGGTTTTAATTCCATTTTTCTTTTAGTCAAACAGAGGGACAGATCTGCAAATTGTTTCTTATTGATTGGTACAGTAAGGACCTAATTTCTGTTGTGTTCCTCAGTGTTTCCAAAATTAAAAACAAAAAAATCCTTTTATATCTTCACGATCTGTTTTCATATGAATACTGAAAAGTGATCAAGTTCTCTTCTATGTAAAATAGGCCTAGGAGTTTCATCACTGGTTTTCATTATTATAATTTGCTACTATTTACCTGGCAATGATTTCAAGCCTCGGAAAACACTTGAGAAAATTATTTTACAAAAGCAGTCTGTAGAAATTAGTCTGAGAGATTGTGTTTATACATCAAAGTAATAGTAGTAGCTTTGCTGCAGCCATGATAGTCAAAATGCGTAAGCAAAACAAGTTTTCTTGTGTCTCTTACAAGCACAGGTAGAGTGCCAAACACACAATTCCAGTGCTCACATTGTGAGCTCTGAAGTACCTGTGGAAAATTCAGAGGTCCAGCCTCCTGCTCTCCTTCCCTCTTCTCCCTCCACAAAAAGTGCCAACATCGGTGCTGATTTTCTAGCAAAGAGACAGATACAAGTGCCCCTCAAACACTGCATCTGTGCATGTAGCATTAATATATGAACAACCATTACAGTGGTCAGAAGAATAGTTTGTTCTTGTTTTTCCATCCCTACACTGCAGCTGACAGCTCAGCAGTTGAGCTGCAGTGATGGACAATGACTCCACCAGAGTTTCCTTTCAATTTCACTTATACAAGACACTGATTATTTGGACAGATAAGTATGAGAGTGGAATAATTTACTGCTGTACTTCTCACTGTGCTATGTAAGCCTCCCTTTAATGCAGCTTAAGCTACTGAAAAGAAAATCTATTTTTATTCTAATTTTCTGCATGCTTACAGTGAAGAATCATTGTTGCAGTTATAATTTAATAAACAACTTGGATCTGGGCCAGGTTAATAGATGAGCACCAGGAATAACAACAGGACAAGCATAAGAACTTCTATTTTTCAGTCTTAGACAAAAGGTAAATACAGCAGGATATCAAACAACAATCTTCTTCCTGGTTTGCTTGTAATGAAATAGCCCAACTCCAGATTTGCATCTGCAGTCATACATTTGCTCGGCTTTTCCTACCTGTCATCATACACCTGGCTCTTTTTAGGAGGGGACATCACAGCCCATTTTCTGTACTTTCCAAAAGTGTTTCAAAGAGGCAAGCTACCTACCTATAGAACATTTTACCAATGCAAAATAAACCAAGCTATTACTATTTGATGTGAACTTGTGGTCACTCTTCATTATTAGATTTCAGGCTAATTTGACAGTGACCTTTTGCCTGTTGTTAATTTTGTTTCCTGCAGTTTTCCATTAAAGGAAGATAATGAAAATACAAGCTCCTTGGTGTAAATCATTAAAGACTTGACTAGCAATGTGACAGCAAAAAAGTGCATTCTTCCTCTTCTGTTTTTGTCTTGTTCATATTTTGAAGTACCCTTTAAAAATCATGAAAGACTCACTAGCCTGAAAAAATGAAGAAGTCTTCATAAGACACCATACTGTGTTCCATGAGAAGCCCCTGTTGTATTGCCATTGGCAAAATTCACAAAGAGTAGTAGTCTGTAAAAAGATTCCATAATGAGGACAGCATGTGCGAAGAGAAAGGCACTGTGTGTCTGGAAGAACCATGCTGTTAGCCAGGACTGAACTGCCCCAGAAGTGCTGGGCATGCATGAGGTTTTTTGGTCACCAGAAGATGATAATCTTCAGTACCAGCTTTTTGCAACACCAGAGGGTGTCTGGTGCGTGACTTTCTAAGGATTCATTTGTGTGCGCCCTTTAATACACTGCAGTCTAGCCTGATGTTCAGGCAAATGCATTTCACAGGAGTGCCTCATAAACAATCTGTACACACATTAGCTGGGAGATTGCAATGGTCTCAAAACTGAAGTAGTTTTATACTGTGTTATCACTGTCAGATTTGCTTTAAAGACCAGATCTTTCTTTGGCAGTGCCAGAAACAGTGAGTGTTCTCACTTATATTCTTCACTTAGAAATACTGAGTGTTATTGCAGTCTCTGCTTCTCTTTTGAGCAGAACCAGCTTTTGTCTTTTTTGTAGAGTTTTTCTGTCCTACCTTTTTCCCCAGTAAGGTAGCAAAGGATTTTGATTGAGTGGGCAATTTGACTAGAACTATTCTGTTGGTGCAAAACTGTAATGTTTCAGCTGTCCAACAAGTTTGCTCGTTCTAATTTCTCCGAAAGGTAAAAACCAAAGCTGAAAAAATAACACTGAAAGAAAAATGTCAAGGCTGATTAATGTAGTCACCAGTTTACTAAAATTTAAATAATGACAAATTTAGCTATTTCAGACCTCTAGTTTCCTATAGCAATTGATCAAGTACCTTGGATACTACAAGAGAAGTGGGTTAACCTGAGCACACTGCAAGACATAAAGGAATGAAGGTTACTTGCATAGTAACCTCAAGCTGTCCTCCTCCAACATGCTAAGTTCCCATTCTGAATGTATTTGTAAATACCTCACATCTCAATGTAATTTACCAAATAATTGCAATCACAAAATTCTTCAATATTTATAGGAAAACGACAGATCTGGAGATCATTGGCACTTCTGGCTTTGCCAGTAGCCTGGATATTGCCTTGAAATTTAACAAAACCACTATGGGTTAGAAGTGGCTGAAGATCTACAAACTGTCATCAGTGAGGTAAGAAACTGGACCCCATGGCAAAATAGGTATTTCCATCCCTGTTTCTAGATATCCAGGACATTGCCAATATTTTAAAAAATCCTCTCCACAGCTTTTATGAACAGAAAGTAACACAGTTATTTGTGACTTCTTAAATATTGTACCAGCAAAAATCTAGACCTTGCTTCCTGGTCTTCACACCCTACTTAGTTAGGCAAGGCTTAGCTGAAATCTGTGGGAGTTTTGACTGAATAAGGGCAGCAGGATTTGATCCCATGATAATAATACAAAAATATGAATTCCAAACAAGGTGTATGCCAAGAAGACTCACAGAAATTCCTTGTAAAAGGAGTTTTTCATCTTTTTTTTTAGCAGAAGAACAATGTGGCAGAAAAACAGACTGTCAGATACTTTCAGAATCAGTGTTTCCAGCACAAAAAATATTCATTTTATACAGTGGAGTACAAAGCTGTGAATCATGTTGTATGTGAAGTGTAAAAATCAAGAAAAGGTAATGAATATAGACAGCTACATGTTGTAATCTCAACATTCTAGCAGTTCTACTCAGATTCAGTGGAATCTGGAGCTAACTCCCAGCTTAGTTCCACCTGCAACAGTCTAACTTTCTTTTTAGCGTACAAGGGATTTCTAGTTAAATAACACATCTCCATTATATCCTTATTAGATATAATTTCTTTAGTCCTATCTGACTTCAAGTATTACAGCAGTTACAAACCACACAAAGCAAGAGTGAAAGCATTTCTATAACTGATCAAAGCTCTCTGGTCTGCCAACTCCATTGCCTTATCACCAGTAAATAGTGGTTGCTGTGACAAGGAAAGGCACAAAGAGCCCTGATTGCTGAACAACGAGAGAAAAGTTCTCTCCCTTTTGACAGAGACAAGGCAATAAATCTATTTTGTAGGCTGCATTGACAATCAGGTGGAAGCAAGTGACAGAGACCACAATCAAGACAGGTCAAGATGAGCAAGTAAAAAAAGATTAAAAAACCCATCAGTTCCAAGGGTGAAGTGAATGCAGTCCAAGATCATCAAAATAGGGATCAGAACAGCAGGGTAGACTCCAGGAAATGAGTGGGAGGGGTATAAGCAGGACCATGTGAGTAAAAACTGTGCACTCACTGCCAATTAACGGGTGCCTGATGGTGAAACCCAGACCTGGGCAGAGTAGCCCACAAGTAGCTGCTGCCAGTGGGGCAGTTAAATTCCTGAAAGCTCACACTTTCTCACCCTCTAGAGAAGCTAGTCCGTAACCTAAAACCTCTTGAAACTTATTTTTTCCCCTCTTTCTCGCCAACCCCCTTTTTTTCTTTTCTTCTTCTTTTTTTTTTTTTTNTTTTTTCTTCTTTTTTTTTTTTTTTTTTTTTTTTTTTAAGTCCTATAATTCCCTGTGGTATTTTCTATAGGAAAATAACATGATGAGGGTTTTGTGTTGGGGTTTTTTTTAAAGGAAATTATCTTGCTGGTTTCTCATTGGCATTGCAAGCGAGACCTGAAGGCATTCCTGCATAAAGACCCTACAGCAGCAGGCAGAGGAGAGGAGCAAAAAGCTCCAGCCCTGCAGCAGTACCAAAGCCAGGCTGCTGGTCCCATACCAGCTCCCCAGTATCATCCACAGAGGCACCTCATATGCACTCAAACCCTCTCTGAGAATTCCCACATGGGTAACACACATCCAGATCTCATGGCAGTGACAGAGAGAGCTGTTTTTTAAATCAAGGTTATAAACTAAATGTAGTTTTAGTATGAAATCTTGCTTTCCTCTTGATCATAGCTTTAAAGAATTTGTCAGGCATTAGATGAAGGTTTCACTGGTGTTCCTGAGACTGTTGAAATCTTTGCAGGGGCTGGGTTATGCCAGAGGTGCCAAATCAGGATTGGAGTTTTAATCTTTAATTACTAAGGGAAGACAAATAATATAGTAAATTTATCTTCTTTGTGAATGAGTGTGCACACAGACATTTCCCTTCTGATTAGTAAATATCACACCCTGACTTCAGGCCATCATTTACCATATGATGTGTGAGAACACTTTGTTGCTCTCTTTGAGGATTTATTCCTATTTGGAAGAAAATGGAGGTTAGTTGTGAGCAAAGTGGCACTACTGACAAATCTGCTAAGCCAAGTGCTTTGTTCTTCATGAGCAAGTAAGATGAAGTAAGCTGTGCAGAGTGAGTGCTGCAGACTGAGGCCCTGAATAGATGGTCGTTAGGAATATTCATTTGAGCTTTCAGAGAGACTTCTACCAGGGACTGCCCCTGTGATTCATTGATTGTTTTCTAATCTCTCCCACCTGCTAGTCAACAGAAGCATAAATCTTGCAAGTAAGCCCAGCATTTGCATTCCTTGGTTTGCCCTGAAGTTGAAGATACTTTAAACCACATTTTTTAAACATTTGGGAAGGCATTAACCACGACATACTAAATAATCAGGAAAATTTTTTAAAAACCCAAATCCCACCAAACTTGTTTCTTTTTTTTTTTTTTTAATTTTAGAAACTATGATTAAAAGTTCTGTTGAGTGTAGGGCATGCTGAACATCAGCCAGAAGTGAAGCCAATGGACTGAGAAGAGTACAGAGGCTTGAAATTAATACCTAATGTTGTGAGTAGACAGAAATTTCTTCCTGAAGCAACTTTGCAGGTTTATTTGTAAGATATTCCCCAAACCTAGAAGCTCTGTAGAGAACTACTCACTTTTGATGGGTTTTGACACCAGTGGGCAGGTTTTCATGCTCCCCATTAACAGCTCACTCAGGTGATATCCAAGGCTCAGCACAGGAACCTCTGGAACTGTGGGTTTCATGGTTTCTCCTGGCTGTGTAGTAACTCCGCACTGCTCCAGAGCTGCCTTGTCTGGAGGAAATGTTTACTTTAGGACAGCTGCACAGGCCTCCTGTGCAGCTCTGCCACAGATAACCAGCACAGGATTCCTCCAGATACCCCTATCATTCCACCCAGAATCCACTAGGGAAAAAATGAGGTGTCAGGCTGTTCATTTTTGAGGGTTTCCAAAACCACAGCTTTTGCATGTCAACACACCCTGTGGATCAGGGACTCAGTGACGCAGACAGGTCAGCTGGTAAGCAGCATTTTCTGGTCTGCAGGCTCATCAGCCTCACCTAAAGAGAGCTCATCTGTATACACTGACCCTTCTGAACCAACATTTAACAAACTTGCATTCCAGCGGCAAAGAAGATGCTGCTTCATTGCAAATCAGAGCCAGATATATGAGAGAACTCTCATTTCTGGTGAAGAATCTCAGCATTTCAGTTTCTGAAATGTTACACAACAAAGGAATAATCATGGCCTTTCTTGAAGGACAGTTAGGTAACACATTCATTAAAGCTTAGTTGAAGGAGCCTCTCAGAGATCAAAGACTTCATCTGCAGCACTCAAGTCTTGCAAAAGTGACATTCAAGACCTCTGGATATTTCTAAATATCATGTTTACTATTTTTCCTCAAAGCAAAGGAAGAAAATGCGCACAACAGTACATATTATTGCTTCACTACATCTCCTTTTCAGTGATCCCGAGTTAAAAATGCAAATATTCATATTAAAAAACATACATGAGGTTATATACACAGATTTAACAAGTGGAAGAAATTATAAACAACCATATTAAAGTGTGCAGCCAACACCTGACACCACAGCAAGGATTTCCTGTGAAATTCAAAGGCTTTAAATTCAAACACCTCAGCCATTTTCAAAGGAGACTAATGTCATTACATGCCAACTTCACTGATCCTCTTCTTGTGGCCTTCATCTACTCCTATCTGAGTAGCAGCCAAAGAACCCATTTTTTCCTTTCAAAATAGCTAATTTTCTGCTGATACTTAAAGGACTGCATACAGTATGGATTGATAATGCACACTCGGCAGTGAATCCACTTCCACTGCTGGCAGTGCTGTGGGACAAACATGCTAGAGAGGACAAATGCAATCTCTCAACAGGGATATCTATTGTCATGGGAAAGAGGAGTGAACAGATGGGAGAGAGGGAGAGAGAGTTTTGTGGACCAGTTCAGCTCTTACTCTCCTTTCCCTGTCACATAACCATGGCAGCACCAAGGGTTGTGCAGGGAAAGAGGCATCTACCCCACTGGCAGTTCCCACTTCTCTCTCTAACCAGTCAAACAATGAGGACAAAAAGCTCATCAACATTTTCCATCTTTCTCACATTCCAGAGGACCAAGAGGATCAGCAATGAAAGGGTAACCTCTTCCCAGTTTGCCAAGGACTGTGGGTGCAGGACCTAGTCCAGCTTATCAC
>VZTR01029996.1:148573-199887 GCA_013400775.1 Chaetops frenatus
ACTTGTCAGCTCTCTATGCCTGGTATGAATTGAGCCCTTGGATGAGAAACACAGAAGGACAGAAAACAAAGAGGTTTTTTAAAATAAAGCAGTCTATACTGATGCCTTTACCTGTGCTCTTAGAATAAAAGCCGAACACGGTTAGAGGGGAACAAGGGGTTTACCTTGCTATTTATTAAGGATCCTTAGAGTGCATCACATCCAGGAAAGATGCACCCCTGGAGAACGCACCAGCAAAATGCCCCAGCCAAATGCCCCCCCGCAGTGGTCTGTGTATACAATTATAGANCATAATGGAATCAGTGTATACCACAGAACCAAACA
Source organism: Chaetops frenatus (assembly GCA_013400775.1). Classification (NCBI taxonomy): domain Eukaryota; kingdom Metazoa; phylum Chordata; class Aves; order Passeriformes; family Picathartidae; genus Chaetops; species Chaetops frenatus. The sequence continues at coordinate 148,898 of VZTR01029996.1, forward strand.
CAGACAGCACAAGGGGACTCGACAGCTCTCTAACTAATGAGGTACTTTTTGGCTGGTTAGGTTGTCAGGGACAGGAGGGATCTGGTAGCTCCACCAGGGCCAGTCACGCAGGAGAAAGGAACAGAGAAGAAAAAATGAATGGGATGAAGAGACAACAAAGCCAGGGGCTTAGAAAAAGACCTTTAACAACATGGCCATTAGATTAGATATCTAGAAGCTGCTTTAGGCAGCACTTGAACAACTCATAATAGGAAGAAAAAGTAATATGAAAGGAAGACAAAGCCTTTTGAACAACATGAGTCTTTTCTTTCCATTCCTGAAATAGACAAAATAATGTCTGTGGTGGTTTTCTTGCTAGCTGGAGTCATATCCTTTCCTTGTAATACACATAAATAGTTAATTGTGGTTGGTTCAATTTTTCCCAGAAACTATAACATATCAGCATCCCATTTTTCTTGGTGAAGTAAAAACACAAAGCAAAGAAATATTGTCGCCCCACAGTGTTAATAATCCGAGGAGATAAATTTTCTCTGGGTGAGAGAAAATAATTATCATTTATGAGAGAGAAAAGAGGGAGTGGACATACATCTAGCTGCAGTTGTGATTGCAGGTGGTAAGGTGGACACGCTATTCTGCCTGGTGCTACCTGGAGAGAGAACAGTGAATCCATACCTTTGATTAGCCCATCCTTATATAGACACAAAATGCTGAAAGAAAATAAAACTTTCCTGAAATCACACAAGCAGGACTGGAGTTTATCCTCCACAGAAATACTGAAAGTAAAATAAAATGCCTTGGAGCATACCACTTCAGTTTGGAAAAAATAAACCACACACAAATGGGGGTTAATCTGGAAATGATTTTTCTATACAGATTTCTTTTTCACTGGAAGAAACTTACTAGGCTTTAAAATTTTGGTTTAGCTACACAGAAAACATTTTACAAACAGGAGGACTAATTTTTCATCTCCTGTCCTGAGGGCACTTAACTCAAAAGCCCAAAATTCACAACCAATTTATCTTCACAGGTGCCTGAAAACGCAGCATGCCTTAGCACTTTGATGCCTGCTGGCTCTTCCAGCAATGTGAAAGCTCTCCAAGGGAAAAACGTTGTTTGCCAGAAATAACATTCCAAGGAATCTGTTAGTTTGTTTTCTCTTGGGTAAGGCCACTACTTCTTCCCAGACTCTATGCTTCACAGAATAGCTTGAGAGGAGCCCAGACTGCAGAAATCACAACCCCTGCCCTCCAGCAAGACTGGTCAAACAGCCCATACCTACCCTGTTTCTCTTTTCTTCCAGAATACAATGCAGTGGCAGTAACATGCCCAAAGCACCACAGGAGCTGCCATCACTGCATTGCAACACTGACTTCTTGTCTCTCTAAAGCCATCCCTATATCCCTATATACATCCCTATATTATCACTGCTGTTTCAAAGTAGTGCAATGGAGATCACCTAGCACACGTTCTTCAGGGCCTTCAGGATTTTTTCATAATAAAATTAATCTTGAAGATCTCTGATCCTCTTTCATGCAAATACTCCTGTTAGGGTAAAGCAGTAGTTTGCATTACAGTCCACGGAAAATGCATATGTGCCTATGTATTTGGTGAATACTTCAATGACATAAAATAATACAGAGTAATAAAAGCTTTTGAGGAAGGTAGGAATGGAAAATCCTGGCTGAGAAGAAACAAGATGTACAAATAAACTGAAGAAACACATTTCTCTCTCTTGCCAGACTAGCCAAAAGAGGACAAAGAAATAATCCCATCATATTTGAGATGCACTAAGTGCATTCTTATGCCAAACATCCATTCAATGTTAGCAGAATTCAGGCTGCACACTAGGAATACAGACTAAGAAAGGTACATTATAATTTCCTGTATACATCCCATATACATTCGTTTTTCCAAAGACAGATCTTTTCAGTAGTTTTTGCCCACTAACTTAAGCATTTTATTGAATAGTCTATGTTGGAAATATATTCAGTCCTAGTTTCCTTCATAGTCAGAGGAGAGGCATTGTCTTTCCCAGAGCAAGGTTCAGCTCTGCAGACACCTATGAGGATTATCAAGGAAACCTGAGTCAGGTATGGCTGCATCTCAAAGGCAAATGCAGGCAGTGGGCAGAGCATGACATGCCTGGTCATCCTCACTATCCCAATAAGAACACTTGTCTGCTGGCTTCCCCTCACCTTGTATGCCAGCACACAGGGAAAGAGAGGGTGGTGCACACCTAGTTCTTGCCTGAGCAAACAGCCTGGTTTTTCCCTGACCTACAGATTCATCCTACACACCTAACCTGAATCCCAGGCAAGCACCAAAATTTAGGCAGTTCAAACTGAGCCTTTGCATCTAACCTGTATTTAGAGTGGCATCACACCACTCCCACTGATACCTATTTTGCCTGCCTTAGGTAAGGATCTGTACCTACACCTGTCTAAAAAGGCAAAGGTTGAAAGGGTTTTATGCATGTACAACGGAAAAAACACAGTAAAATACGTAAATAAAGAGCATTGCCTTTCAAATTCTATTTTAAAACCTGTGTGGGTTTCTCTGATCTTCTCTCCCCTTCACCTTTTTCCCCTGTTAGCACAACTGAATGCAGAGCAGAGAAACACAACAAAAAATTTCAAGTGTGTCATTTTAGCTGCCTGAAGCACTTTTAACCTACTGTGCTTGTGGTACAGCTAGAAGAGTATTCGATAATGCCATGCAGTCTATCGTCGTAGGTTGCACTAAAGGATTAATTGAAGGTTTATGCTGCAGAGTGCTATGCTATTCTTATAAACAAAACCCTGTTACCTCAGTTACTGAGGCTGTAAGTTTCCGAGTTCAGCGATTTGCATTTTTCATAGATATCTAGTGACTAAGAAGGGGGGGCTGGAGCAAGATTTAGGGGACTGTTATGCTGGAATCACTTATTTTACATTTCATGGTAGATTATTTATAGCCTTCTTTGAAAAAGCAAGGCAAAACAAAAACTAGAACTAAAACTGAAGAACAAAAGGCAAGTCAGTGTCAGTGCTGTGTTTGTTTTATTCTCTGCCATCTCCATTCCTTCATCCTACACAGACCTCCTGGAAGACTTTCTTATCTGGATCCATAAAATAGACTCCCTCTTATCACTTTCAATTTCAATTTCTTTAAGACTTGTTTTACCTGCAGTGTCCACTACATGTTAATCAACCAAGCTGGTGGAAGAGAGAACTTCTCTGCTTTCATTGCAGCTTTCATGCTGCTTCATGCAGAGCCTTAGCTTTCCCTCTTTCAGTTGATGAACCTGGACACTCTTAAAGATAGGATTTTCTTATTCTGAGAGCTTACACCAGGCTGAAAACATCACCATCACTGAGCAGATCTTAATTATAGAAGTTATCAGTGAATGCTATTCAGAAATCTCCTGAAATCATGCTAAAATGTAATTCTACAGTCACAGTTATTAGTCACAAATTTTGGAAAACTCTGAACCCTTCATTGTTGCTTTATCTGCTGCCTTATTTGACTGCATATACAACCCAAAGAAGAGAGATTAGGCCAAGGAGAATATTTGTACTTTTGCCTATGGCAGAGACACAGACTACAGAAAGTCCAATAAAATTATCTGCAATGAGGAATTGTAAATCAATGCTATTACATGCATTTGAAAACATACATTCCATTTCATTACTTTTGATGTAGGACAAGTTTGTAAAATTTCAAGTAAATTTAATTTGATTCACACTTCTGGGGATGGAAGGGAAATATAAAAAGTTCTTTGGATTATGTCGTATTTTGCCCCCAACCACTGCACAATTCTGCTTTTGTGTCTGCTTTGGGATAATGGCTGGAGTAACACAGCTTAAAACAGAAAGCTTAGTGTATGGAGGTATTTTCAAGAAAAGAGAGAGTAACTGGCAGGATTCTGTAATAACTTGACAAAGTCCTGATGTGGGGAGACCTAAACAGTAGCCCATGGGATAGGAGTGTGACCTGCTGCCAGACCGGCTGAAGTATCCTGGGAAAGGTGAGCCAGTTCAAACCAGGCTTGCCACAAGGAGCAAGACTCTGTGTTCCTCCAAGTCCAGGTTTGCCTGCAGGGGGGCTCACTTGTCTCAGGAATTCATCAGTGGCTCACCAGATTAATTCTAGAGGATGCAGCTGGAGAGATGCTAAGCTACCCCAGCAGTGCTTGACATTGAGGCAGCTGCACTTGTGAAGAGTTTTAACTTATGCTCGGACCTCCACAGAACTTTATACTTCCCCTCTGCTCCTACCAGGCAGAAGAAGCAAGTTGTGGGACCAGCCTTCAACTGGTTAAAACCAGTATCATTCCATTCATTTTGTCAAAGCAGTATTAAGTCCTAGAATACAGCTGTCTTCCTGCCAGTCTGTCACTAGCAATCATTTTTTGCTGAGTATAAAAATACCATTTTATATTGTTCAGGGTTCTCCAAATAAAACAAATACTCTGCTGTTAAAAGAAATTTCATCATTGATTAAATAAAAGTTGAACTGCTTAGTTACAATCTTGTCACTACTCTATAGAAAAATGGAGCATAAATGCCTGCCTGAAGTTTATTGTATAACTCCAGTGCAGTGAGGATTTCCTACCACAGAGGCATTTTCCTGGATACATAGCAATACATCACAGGAAAGCCCTGCCCTGATACCTGGCAGATATAATTGAGAATTTTCTGATAAAGCCTGAGTTTAGGACTGCCACCTACCCAGTGTGCTGTATTAGTGATGATGGTGCTGGCAATGCTAGTCATAATTTTTATGGCTTTTCTTCCTCATGATCAATATTCAGAGAAAGGGAAAGAAGAGCAATGAGAATTTCTGGGAATGTGAAAATCACTTTCAGAGCACCACCATAAAATTAATGAAAAATACATCCTTGGACATCCACGGCTACTAATACCATTGGCTCACTTCATTGTGAGGGATATCATCATACCTTAGGAATTCTGAGTATGGAAAGATGAAAAGAACCTTATGTAATGGGTAAGGATTCCCACACTAGGCTCAGTGCCACTGTGGCTGATTTGACTGCTACTGTGTGCTGGGATTAAATGCTGTTCACTCCTCCTGGGTGATGTGAGGAAAGAAAGTGAAAATTTTAATTTTAAAATAATGGAAGATTAAGACTGATACAAAGTAGAAGCATGAACAGTAAACAGTAAATGCGAGGGAAAGCAAAACGCAAAATGCATTGGCCAGATGAATAGAATTGTGTAGATAAGTCAGTCAGGCAATTAAATATATCAAAATAATGAAATATGTAGAGATTATGAAATAAGAAAGCTGAAAGGGTTTTTAATTTTTTTTAAGAGGCATTGTGGTAAGTGCTTCTTCCTTTTAATATACCATAAGCCAGGACTAACTATTGACATTATTGAGCAACAAGAATGTTAGCAAAAAAATCCAATTATATACCAGTGCAGTCTGTGAGTATATTTTGAGTACTTTAAACCAAAGGAAATTATACCAACACAATGGAATGAAAATTAATTTCAATCACTGTCTCTATTTTGGGTTGCTTATGCTAAAAAATTGAACAGGCTTGCTACAGATGTGGAAAAGATAGAGCTGAGAAAATTGAGGGATACAAAATTGCTACCCACTTTAAAAAACCCCAAAAATACTTAAATCATACCAAGGAGAACAGAGATGGATGCAGAGGAGATCCACGACAAAGGCAAGTGATCTGTTTTGTACTTCCAAGACATTCAGCTTTTTAAACCAATACAAAGGACAATAATAGTGGTAGCACAAGATATTCCTGATACAAAACAGTTAAGTAGAAAGAAGCTAATGTTAAACACAGTGTCCTCCCCAGAAAAGCAATATACAGATGTCAAGCTATGACACTCCATGTCAGCACACAATACCATGGGCCAACTCAAAGAAAAGAAGAAGAAAGCCATGTGTTAAAGCCATTCCAAGGAGGAGGAAACAGGCAAGCTGGAGCTTTCAGAATCCATTAGATATTGGAAAGTAAAGTGTGTACCTCCTGACCAAAATCAGGGCAGATCATCTAATGCTTTCTCTCTGCTAATGTACACAGTAAAATCCAATTAATAAAACAAATTTTTTAGAAAAAGTACTTTTCATGCTATCCATTCTCAGACTGTGGGCAACTGACAGGTAAGAATAAATATGAAATCTGATTAATTTTCCATGTAATATAGCGTTTTCCTCAGCTTTGAATTTACTAATAGCATAAGTAAAGGCAATAGCAAATAATTAATATTCTAAATAGATATGGAAATAATATTTTCAGTTAGATGATCATCTGGTACCAAAATAATCTTTAATGTATTCTACAGCTGTATTATAAAGTTTGAAGACTATTGAAGCAAATTGAGCAATTCGTTGATGCTTGAATTTGTAGATTCTTTCCAGCATTCCATTATTATTTTGAGGTCAAAACGACATGTCGATCAATGTATTCAAAACAGAACTAAAATCATCTGTCAAGCTGGTTAATTCCAATATAATTCCATACTTTATGTTCAGAGCAGTATTATGGAATAGACAATAGCTACTTTAAAGATATTCGAGTTTTATTGGGACAATTCATGACACCGTTGCTGAACACATACAAAAACCTCTTTCGTAAATCTCCAATAAGTTTAAGCTAGAATGACTTTTGCCCAAATATGAGTTTGAAAACACAAAAAGAAGTCATAGGTTTATGATATAAGAATTAGAGAGGGAAAATAGAGTTATAAAGCATGAAACCTGTCAAAGCCACCCTGAATTTAAGTGCTGGTTCATGGTACAGTGTCAGATTAAAGAATGGTAGGATTAAAGAGAAAAAAAATACTCTTTTTCCCTCAGAAGAACCTAAAGGCTGATGTACCAGTTAGGCAGATTTGTCTAGGCACTGGGCTTGCAAGATGTTAAATGAAAAAATATCTCCATCCTTTTATGCAACTTCCTTGTAGTAGAAATTTTTTTTCAGACATCTTGTGGTTCTCACAGTTTGAAACAGCCAGAGGTGCCATTGTAGAAGTGTAGGAGATCATCAATACAGTTATCTTTATCCTCTGGTCATACCCAAAAGAATGTATGTAGTGGCTTTGCACAAGTTCTATGCTCTGTTTCAAATTTTTCCCATACTAAATAAATCACACATAGTATTACTCTGAGGTTATTCCTCTCTCTGCTTTTCCACTTTCTTATGAAGGCTCCAACAGGATGTCAATGTTTTCATATTTAACTCTTTGAAGACCTTTATAAACCTAATGGATAAGAAGACTGTATATCTTACCTCTTTTTATAGTCTGAAACTCTACACAACATTAATAGCTAAAGAATATGGCTGGTCTTCCTTCTTTAAAAGACAGTTCATTATCCTGCATTGTCTGTGCTCAAGATGGCATGTAAATCATGAAGAAATAAGAAATAGAGTCACTTCCTCCTAGTCATATCTGCTGATTATTATTTGTCCTTATGTCAACTGGCAGAGCACCTTCGCAATTAGCTGAGCGTGATCCTTCTTTCTCCAAACCAGTCCTTGTCCCAGAAGAATCTAGTGTCTAAATTATCCAGGTAAAGAGAAGCAGATAAAAATGTGCCTTATGCATAGAATGAATAGTGGCAAATATTATTTGGCTTCACACTATTTTTCTGGTTTTTCTTGTATGAATCAACATGATTTTATCAGGATGCCCTGTTCAGGAAGAAGGTAGGAGATCAAGCACGATGGTTTGAGGAGAAGCTGGGGCAAAGAGCCCATGGGCACAAGTGGTTTCATGTTGAGTGTGATTAGTCCAGGAGAAACCCAGGCAATGTCAGCATTGTCACTGCTGATACTGTGCCACATCTTGTTGAGTTCTTACAGTTTCTGCACATGTACTAAAAATTTTGACTGCTAAAATAATGACAGAAGCTATGGGCTTTGCAGTCTGAATTTATTCACCTCTTCACAAGCTCAGCCGAAAAAAGGGAAATAATTGCTGAAAATGCTGGGCAATAGCCCACTCTTCTCTGCACCAAAACATCTGCATTTCTGTAGAAGGGCTTTAGCACTCTCCAGTATGACGAAGTTTGCAGAATCTGTCTCTGGAAAGGAGGTTTCTTCTGCAGTGCTACTGTAGAAGGAATTTCTCTCATCATAACACAGTGCAGGCTAACATGTCCCACTCCCAAAACATGCCAGCCTGATACAATGGGGAGAAGTGGACAGACAAGTAAATTTTTCATAGCATATTACTTTGACACAATTTTCAAGAATTACTGATAACCACAACAAAGGCAGCAGTGGCTGAACTCTTCCTGTAAGATAAAAAGTGAGCAAACGACAAACAAACAAACTACAAACCAATGTCCTCTGACAAGACATGCTTTTCAGTTAGTAGTAGATTCTTTGGTCATGACTGGACATAAATAGTGCCTCGCTAATTATGAAAAATAGAAAATACTCTTACACCACATAGAGAGAATGATATTCAAGTGCCTGCTGTTATTTTTCCTTCAGCTTTTATCAAACTGAACATAGTGCATCAACAGAATATCATAGTAGGTAGAAAGAGTAGAAAGTAGCTTTGTACAGATCTGCTTTGTGAATCTGGTTCTCATTCTCCTATTAAATAAAAGTCCTGATGATTCTGTTTGGCAAGATGATTTTTCTTTTACATTTTAAACTCATTAAATTTAATGAATGTATTAAAGGTCAGAGGCATAGAGGAAGCATTTACCACTACAGCACAATGTGAGAAACTGAAAAGTATCAGCAATAATGAACACAGGCAAGAAACCTCTAATGACACTGCATTATTTAAGGCCGTCTGTCCGCAATTTAAACTGTGTGTTTTGCTGAAAGTGCAGTTAAGAAAAGTCTAAAACAAGGACACAAGGCACACATTGCAACTAAACATTATTAGAGGAAACCTAGAAGAAATAATCCAAATTTCCAGAGTAAAAAGTATCACTAGCAACCTGTAAGAGGAATGAGAAAGTAAATGTGAGTACATACTACTGCACAATTACTTTATTTTATTGCTTCCTAATCATAACTTCTAACACAATAAGCAAAGACAAGGAAAAAAGTTAAGTTCAGAACATTAAAACGCCTCATTTAAAAAAAAGAAAAAAAGAGAGAGAGGGAGAGAGAAATCTGTAATACATTGGAGGATTTTTTTGAGCTCATGAATGTGACACATCATGGTCCTTCAGGGTGTTTGCATGAAACTTCAGTCTTCAGTTTGAATGTGGAGCTGATTATACTCTCTGCTGTAGAACTTGAACTCCATAGGAGGGGATGTAAACAAATTTTTGCATGGCACAAGACTAGCTAAAAATGTACAACTCCAGAGATGATCTCTTAGTTGGGATAGCCAGCTGATGGCAAACTTGCAGCTTCTCAGTGGGGACATCAAGGCTAGTGACCACTGAGGCACTGAACTCTACACTGGGAATGCTGGTCCTCTGAAGAGACCAACTTGATGAGAAGAAAATAAAAAACAGAGCTGAAAAAAGTTACCTGGGAAACACATCTATATAAAGATTTCCTTTTTAACTCTGGGGCAGGCAAGGAAAGAACAGAAAGGAGGGGAAATTAATGTTTTGGGGAAGAATTTATATGCAGGAAAGGACTTTGGCATGGCTGGTGTCTCACCTGCTGAGAGCCAGATCCCAACCCATCTCCAAAGGACTGTGAGGAAAATGGTAACAGTGAAAGAAAAGGATCTCTGCTATCTCACTGAAATATACACTCTAGCAGATTACTGAATTACTCCTGAAATTGAAATAATGGGCTTCCATTAGCCGCACTTATAAAGTCAGACTTTTCCTGGTACAAGCAAATAAGATCTAATCCTCGATCTGAGGCCAACACCATTTTTTAACTTCTTGATTCTCCTTAGAACCAATTCTTTCATTCTTTCTCACACAAGAGACAAGGCTTTCCTCATTCATCAACTCCTACACTTCCAAAATCCTTCTTCCCATCATAAAGCAAGTTCAGATATTTTTAAAACGTAACTTCTAACAACAGAACAACTGCAAAGAGCATAATGGCAGGAAATGATGAAGATAAGCCCATTATTTCTGAAACCCAAGGGTTTAGAAAAGGAACATCTCTCTTTGGTCATTAAAAATATTTCACATTTGAAACCACTGAAAGAAGACAGGAGTGAAAATGCCCATCTGAGATACTTAAAAATTTTCTCTACCCCAAAAGAGCATATACCTACTGCCATCTGAGTGATGCAATCACCTCTTTAACCATAACTGATTGTAATTTAAGCATGTGAAAAGCTCTGAACAAGTTTAAAACCAGCAAATTAAGATACATAAAAAGATTAACACACAAAACATCCTGAACACTGTGTGACTTCTGTCTGAGGCCTCCTCAAACTTGCTGAGGAATATCCATATTTTTGATACAAGCTCTATACTTCTAAGCGCCTGAACAAGTGGGCATGTATGCTCTTTCTCCCTGTACCACTACAGCACACCATCAGGTGCTTTTATTGAGAATAAAAGGCTTCCAAGAGAATGTGAAAAGACTGAAGAAGAGCTCAATTAATAAGACTTTCTTATGTTAATTAAATTAATTAATTTAATTAATCAAATTTGATTTAAATTTTAAACAATAATAATTTCATTAATATTAATAATATTAATTAAAAACAAGTTCACTATAATTCTGAACCATAATACTAACAAGGAAAAGAACAAAACTAAGTTCTAAAAATGAGATGCAGCATCAACACTTCTCATGTTCAATGCAATTCTGAGGAAAAGAGATTTATCTTAGTAAACTTAAAACAGTATTTCCTAAACCATTGTTCCCTTACTGTTTGTGTCCATGAGGGCTGGCAAACTGCTGACATTTAAGCTCTTCAGAAGTTTTCAGAAGAGCCATAAGTCAAAGGATGCATGTAATCTCAGTGACTCCTACCAACAGCTTCAAAATTTGAAAAACATAAGAAGATGTTCTAGAATACAAAAAAAGAAGGGGGGAAAAGCAATCTGGATTTTTTTTCCTCACTTCTGGTATCCAACATATTTAATCTGTTTTCTGTGTAAAACATGGGAATAAGAACTTGGTTTCTTAATACCACAATATAAATACTTTTGTTCCAGTACTAGAGAATAAGATTTGGACCTCTTACATGTTAGCTAACTAAAACATAGTCTTTATTAACAATATTTGATATTTTTCCCATTAAAATTTCAAGATCAAAAATAATATTACCTCATGTTTAATGAACTGTTTTTGAAAATATGAATCAAGAGTATAAAATAATATTTTTCTAAGCAACTAATACACTAAAGAATATAGAGATAAAAATTAACTGCAGAAAGAAATTAAAAACGAAAAAAAAGAGAAAACACAGCAAGAAGTAGTTGTAGATCTTAAATAAGGAAGGATAGAAGGACATGTGTTGAGATAGTCATAACACTTTACTGCCACAGACTTTTACTCAATGAGCCTTGACAAGTACAAAGCTATGAAAAGCAGACTTATGAAGTAAGTTTGAAGAGAAAGAAAATACTCATTTCCATTGCAGTTTAAAGAATATTCTGATGATATCACAGGCCTCTGTGAGAAGGTCACCCCATGTTTTTGTCATTATTCCAGAAAAAAATTCTCTCCAGATGCTCTTATTCTCTGTTTGTTATAAGAACAAGTACTTCTCAGTAACTTGACTTTAACAATTAATGATGGGAAACCTGAACAAATAATTTCTGTGAATGTTTGCCTTCAAGTCGTTGTATGCAGTAGAATAGAAGAATGCCAAAAAATAGTAAAGAGTAAGAAATTATGTTAAATATTGCGAATAAAAAAAGAAAAAAGGAAGAATAAAGAATAGCTGAGCTGAAACCTCCTTCCAGCTCCTAGAGTTTTATGTCTTTCTCATTTAGTCTGACTAAAAAGTGCAGCCCTCTTCAAAATGCCATACAGGAATAAATGGAGAATTTGTGTTGAGTTTAATTCAGTGGTATTGAAAAAATAATTTAACTCATCTGTCTTCAGAAGGTTTGTATTCAAATCATATTCTCACTGCTGGATATCAATCCAACTATAGGTTAGCTTTTTAAGTCAAGTAATTAGGCATGCAACATAAAACATAGATGCTGTTGTCAGCCCTCTAATACACAACACTGGTTAAAAGCCTAAAAATATTATTTTAAGCACTTAGCTGTCCTCTCTCTCAAGGGCTTTAGTATTTGTAGTTGCTGAAGTTCTAATGTAGATCAGCTTACTGTTGCTGCTTGGGCTTTCGATGTGAAAAAGTGCCCATCAAGAGTCAAACAGCTTGCAACAGGAGCATGGGAGTCATCAGTACCTTACAAAACATGAAAATCAAGTCTGCACAGTGGGTTTGTCTAGCCAGTCCCAGGAAATACTTTTTGACTCAAAGGAGAAAGCCAGACAAACACACTTAAAGTGGAATATTTAGGAGGACATTCCCAGTAAGTAATCTCTAAAACACAAGAGGATCTACTAAAAGTCTAGGCATATTTTTTGCCACAAAGAAACATCACTTTGTGCTGTTGAAACAGTGTGTGCAGAAATCACAAGGAGGAGCTGAATATCTAATTAAAGCAGGAATGTCAGTGTGAAGAAAGTGAAAAAAAGTGGCAGCAGGAAGGAGGAAATTAAATCACGCCCCTCTTTTTCATCCACAGCTTTCAGTGCTTAATGAATCCAATAAACACTTTAGATAATGAGCCGTTGTTGACTAAATCAGCAGGCTTTCTAGCAGTGTTGGAGATCAGGAGGCCTCATTCCTCTTGTTTACTAACAGAAATCTAAGGCACAGCAGGATTTTGGACTAGGTCCTTCTTATTTCAGGCTAGTTGTAATAAACTGGTTCCTCCACAGCACGGTCTAACTCCCACTATTCCAGATTCTCTAAATAAATTAGCTAAAGACATTAATATTATTAATTAGTTTCACAGAGGAATTTCAGCAGGGAAAATAGGGGATGTGTCAAAGGCCAAGTAGAAAAATCAAGGATTGAGCCCAAATATATTGAACCAGGGTCCTTTAATATGAACTCATTTGTTTGTCTTTGTGTTGGTGGGGCTCTTCTGCAAGTAGATAGTTGATTTTTCTTCATATACAGCAAATTAAGATTTAATTCCAGTTTTGTAGACAGAGGAAAAGAAATTTTCTTCTCTATATAAAGGGATCACAATCATACTCACAACGACCTGCTGTCCTGAACTAACTCCTGGCAATATTCTTACCCTTTTTGGCACTGAGACAAGAACAATCAAAGATGTTATAGATAGTAAACAGAATTGTATTTCCTATAATCACACCCCTATTTGCACTGCTGCTATGCAATTATACAAGCACATGTTCTCTGTGAATCCCCAAAGGAGTAAGCAGGATGATTTTGGAAGTTAATGAAAGAATTATGTTTCTCTTACAAACAGCCTGCCTCTTGAGTACTTACATCATATGCACATAAATCATGTATCTATGTTAATTTAGATTTATAGTCAACATGATAGTAGCCAAGCTTCCAAATAGCTATAGGCACTCACATATTATGAACAATCTGTAATGTGTAGCGGTTTCACATTCACCTGCTCGCCTGCTCACACCAGGCGAGAGTGTAGTGTAGTGGTTTTATGAGAATAAGGATTAAGAGAAATGCAAAACAGGCCTAAACGTCAAAGATAAAAATAGTTTATTAACAAAAGACAACAAAATCAAAATCAACCCCCAGGTGGTTTCTTCTTCCTCCCCCCAGCCCCCCACCCATGATGGTTCCTTTCTCCCACCTCATTTATCTTCCTTTACCACCATCCTTCTCACCAACAACACAGAGAAACAAACTTAGAAAACCCCTGGTCAATTTACCACTCTTGAAATAGGCTTTCATCAGTCCAATTGGAAGAAGAGTCTCTCTTGTCTCACCATGGAGATTTTTCTCACAAGAAGCACCAGTCTCTCGTGGAGTTCATGTCACCGCAAACTCCCACCCAGAAAGGATATTAGTTCACATGTGACACAAGTCTTCCCTTGGTTACAGCTTTTCCCACAACTGTCATCCAAGGGCTCACTCATATACTATGGGGTGGAGTTTTAAGGATGAGTTGTCCTGGTAGGAAAGCAAAGGTCTTCTCTCTCTGGAAGCAAGGTTTCTCATTCCTGGAACAAGGGGTCTTCTTCTATCCCCGAGGGCAAGGGACTCTCATCGCTCATATCTGTAGCCTAGTCCCCATCTTTCTCTCCCTCTGGTCAGGTTCCTCATTAATCACAACTGCTTCAGCACCAAGTGCCTTTGCTCAGGTTACAAGCAGGACATTCACTGCATCTCCCCCAAGGTATTCCGTGAGTTACAAGGAGCAGTTCATCACCATGGCTTTACAAAAGATTTTCAGCTTAAAGGCATCTCTTCTTTCTCCCCTCCTTTAGTCTTTAACTCCTTTCTCATTGACCTAGGAGCTTCTGCAAGCTTCTTCCCTGGCTCAACCTTTTTCTGAATCCATCAGGTACACCCAAAGGGTTAATCCCCTTTCTCAGTGCAGTTGGAACTTCATGCATTCCACAGAGTGGGGGAAGAGCCGCGGGAAAACCAAAACAGCAATCGTAGCTGCAATCCCGGCAACTGCAGGCTGATCTCTCTCTCTCTCACCCCGTTGGGGGGGGGAAGCCCGGCCCGGGAGAGGGGAGGGCCGGGAGCCCCCTCCTGGAGTTCCATTCTCCTCTCCCTCAGGCAAGGAGAGGGAGAGCAAAAGCAGCCCCACAGCAGCATCACTGCCAGGGAGGAGGTGGGGGAAGGGGGAGCCGGCCGCAGCCCCGGCACGGCCCCCAGGCCCTGGGGCCCGGAGCGGCCGGCCGGGCACGCGGTGTTACCTCCCCCGCGGGCAGAAGTCAAAGAGAGCTTCAAACTTCCCGCTCCTAAAAAATGTAAGCTTCGCAAAGACGCCCCTAATATTCAATGGCTACATGGAGTGCTCATCTTAAAATTAGCCAATCCGTGGGCTCCTCACCTCTGCTGGAAACTGTGCCCCGGCGGAAGTAGAAAAACAAAGAACCCCCCCCAGGAAGGAGAAAAAAAAAGTTGTTGTCCTTTAAACCACAACAAATGTTACAATAGTAACAACAAAATAAGGAAAGCCTACATTATTTAAATGCATTTTTCATTAAGATAAATGAACATTCAACTCTGTGTAGACGTCCAAGCACAGGAATATCAAGTATTTAACCCTTTCTCAATTAAAACAGAGATCTTCATGTAAAATGGCTCAGATGTATGGGAAAGGCACTGTGGCTCAAGCAGATGATTTGAAATGCTATGGGTTAAAAGTGAGACCCTGAACTCTAACTGAAAACCAAGGAACAGCCCAGACTGACCATAGCCTGTGGAAGAAACCCTATCTTTGGAAATCAGCTTCTGTGGTTTTGTCACCAATTACTGTAAAGAGTATCAAAGAATCACCCACTGCAGTGACATCACTAATGAGCCAGTCTTCAAAATTATAGCAGAGATGCAAATTTTGACTAAAATGAGTCATATAAATGATAAATGATATGGGTTTAGCTGAAGTAACTTCATAGCTATCTAAGAATAACTCAGATTTTTTGAAAGAATTGTGTTTGAATAGTCTGTAAACAGAAACATTTACAGTGTAAAAAGACAAGTCTTGTCTGGAAATCCTCAGGAATAAAATAAAATAAAGTAAAATAAAGTAATTGTATTCCAAACAATTTTGTTATTCAGTGCAAAATTGCTTCTAGGTGTCTCATAATGTCCCTAAATGGGACATTTGACCGTATAAAGGTAGGTACAGTATCTCTTCCTCAGACTGCAATTCCCCTGCTCTGCATCAGGAAAAGATAACTTTACACATTGAAGCCTCCCTAGCCTGTTAAATTCATAATTCTTCTCCCTGTGTTATTTATTTAGAACTTTTAAACTCTCTTTTTAATCATTCACTGTCCAAGGAATGGCTCATGTACCCACCCTGCTGAATATTTTCCATCCTTTGCTCAACTTGATTATTTAACCTTCACTTGCAGATTTAACCACTGTTTTACTGTTAAAAGGTGTGTTTGCTTCTGGGTTGTGCAAATTAGTGTATAGAGTCCCTATGTGAGTAAAAAAAAGAAAAAAGAATTTCAATCACAGATTCAGGAAGAACTGCAACAAAGGAAGAATTACAGGGGTACCAGACAGTTCCTTTTCTGCTCCAAATACTTTTTAACTGTTACTACAGTCACTATTTTATTCCCCTTACTTTAAAGAGAAAATGGGTGAAAATAAAACCCGAATTTAGACATTTCTGGTGTCTAGTATCAGGCTTTTCCCTTCTGTGTGTAAACATGGCACTACTAAAACTGCCTAGCCTGTATTCCCAACAAAACCAATCTGCCTTTGTTAATAGTGTGTCACCATCGGCCTCTTATATGCCAAATACTAAACAGGTGCCCAGACAGTCACTCTGCTAGTGAAAATAATATTTGCACTTATAAGTAGTAATTTATCTGGTGGTCATATATGTACTTGCCTCATTTTCCATGTGCACATATGGCCTTGTACATGTAAATAAGAACAAGAGCAATGTTCAGAGCAAGAGCTCTGAAGAATGATCACTAATAGTTTAAACTCTTTCCTCCAAAGATGCAGCCTCCTGTGGCCTCGGTGGCAGGGACTCTATTGGGAAGAAAAGAGATATCTCCATCCTCCCCAAGCTAGTATTCACAATAGAAATATATAGGTATTTAGTAAGCACTGTAGAGAATGAACCAATTCTACTCTCTAAAGTAGCTTTATTCTCCCTAATTCTTCAATAATAAAGCCGTCATAATGTACTGCATTTTCTTGAAAGAAAAGAATACAGAATTTCAGAATTCTTAATCCTCCCCATTTTGTAATCTTACAATAAAAAAGCAGTGCAGAATAGTAAGATATACGCTGGGTAGCTGCTGCTGCAAACCCTTGACACTCTATAAGGGAATTAATTGTCCAACTTATGTAAAGAAAGAAAAATGAACTATTGACTGAAAAAGAAGTAGTATGCATATTTCTCATTCAGGCCCTGAAAATCTCAGGTCTAGGATTAAAGGTCATTTCTGAGATATAAAAATCTCTTGAGACTACTGGTAGTTCACGGGTGCTTAGTGGCATTTTAAACACACAGAGGAGTGGGACCAACACTCAGGATGCCTCTCCAACCCCAGGCAGGTGCCCAAAGATGTCTGAGACTTGTGAGCAGGCAGTGTAGTTCTGTCGAGGCTGAAACAGGCTTGGAGCAGAGAAATCCTCAGTTATAAGCCATGAAGCAAAGTTGCCTGTGAGAAACAAGGTATTCTCAGACACTGAATCAAAACAATCCATGTTCTCAGGCTAGCTTTGTGTCAACATAGGAGCAAGAATGATAACAACTCACACCTGCAGAAAACAGTTTGTGAGACCTTTCCTAATCGGTTAGAGTAGTTTTTTATACTTTTTAGCCTATGGTGTTATGCAGTCAGAATAGTAACCAACGGAATATTGTTTGTTATGATGTATGCTATAAATTGTGTTCAGTTTTAAATAAATCAGTCGGTCTTGCATTTGAGAAAAAGAACGCTGCTCCATGTCATGTGTGACTCCACAGTGACATCATTCCATGCTTAGGGATGAAAACTTCAAATACCAGTGGGATACAGGATGCTATGATTGTTCCCTAACTGTTCTTCAAGAGGACAAATTGGACAATTGGTAGGGGCTATCATCCAAGTGACTGAAAATGCAGCTCTAGGACCTCCAGAGTATCCAGTCATCAAACGTCTTCAAACTGTACAGAGATTCCTAATTCCTTATTCCTGTTTTCATGGTCCTGCAGCAGAGCTTGAGGGGACTGGGTTAAGGATGAGCAGAAAAAGTGATACCCAGATTGAGATGCAGCATTGGAAACCTACAAAAGAAGAAACGCATGTAGAGGGGAAAGACAGGTTGGGCACTTTTTTGTCCGAAGGATGGAGTACTCTGGGTACTTGTCAGCCAATGTACAGTTTGCAGGAATTCAACAAAGGTTATATCCAAGTGTATGACTCACCACAGGTCAGAGTAGAAATAATATAAGGAAAAACCCACAAAAACCTAATGTAATATGAAAATAAACATTTCTTTCAGGACAATACCAATATTTACCTGGCTCTGAAATTATTAGAGTAAGCAATTATCAACATCCTTTAACACAAAATAGATACAAAAAAAATGTCTATACAACACTGACTTTACTCTCTTAAGGAGCTCGATGTCATATCGGAGAAGGATATTCTCCATCAAGTAGAACTTGCTACTATATATAATATCACAATTTTACATTTCAGTTTGATCACAAACACCTTTCCCAGACACTGCTGGAGGCTAAGAAATGACTCAAAGGAAATTTTTGAAGCAGATTCTCTGCAGGCTGTCAGTGCACACTGTAATGTTTTGAAAAGTGCATGTGTGAGCACAAATGGACATGTGGTTATTGGTGTGAATATCATTCCTTGCAATGTCCCTCTCTTCTTCCAAAGCTGCCTGACAAAGCAGTCTTAATAATAGCTCTTGTTGCCAACATCATTTTACACCTTTTCTATTCCAGGGTATGCACAACATGTGGCTGTTATGCTGCTTGATGGATTTCAGAATGGTTCCACTTTGGAAAAGAGGCAAAAGAAACAAAACCACTTTACTACTTTCACTTGGTTGCCAGAGGATATTTTGAGACATTTTGTAACCAGATAGTCTAAGAGGTTTCAATGAGGGCACAAAAGAAAATAGATCTTCACTTAAATGTAAGGATTGAAATATCATTCAGAGTACTTCATACATTGACTGAGCTCCTACTCACGGGTGACTGAAAAAGTCATTAAAAATGGGCCTCAACTGCCACATGAAGTCGATATTTTTTTCTGTCCAAGTGTTTTTGAAGATAATAACAGGATTTTCACTGTGGTTTCAATTCTCTCCAGCTGGGTAATTTGTGTGACACACTTTCAAGGCACCCACCAGCTAAATAGCTATAACTTCTGGGTTTTACTGCATCCATCACTGTTCATGTGCTAGAAAGCTGGAGAAAAATATTTTCATGTGACAAATTAGGCACTGCCTCCTCAAAACAATCTAATATTTATAGACATTCTGACAGACTAATGAATAGATAGATACATTTGCATAGAAGGACAAGTACTAGTTTCTAGATGAAAGAACAGAGCAATGTGATAAAATGTTAAAGACAGACAAATATGTCATGTAGGTTCTGATTATATCATGTGACTGTAAGGAGAAAAAGCAGTAACTTGCTAGCCACATTTCAAGCAGAAAATTCAGAATTCAAAAAGGCTTTGAACATTTCACCACAGCTTGAAGGATTTGGATTTTTGGACTCTGTTGGGTACTAGTTATATTTTATTGCTATTGGAATGGTACCTTTGAAATTATCTCTAAAAACTATCTGCAAGTATCCAAAGAATCCAGCATCCCTGGAAGAGTTCAATACATTTTAAACAGTAGTAAAGAAGGATATCTAACATCTTATCTTTGCTATATTATTAAATAGAAGAAATCTGACCTTATTTTTTATCCACCAGGCTTATTACTCCACCCCATATGATGCACATTTTTAGTGTCATCATCAACAGGAAACCGGTATAATGGAAACTGTAAGAAGAGATAATTTAGTTTAAAAAAATCCATCATCTAATCAGTAGTAAATAAATAATGGAATTTTTAAAATTCTGGTAGGGTACTATGATAATTAAGGCATCAGTATGTTTATGTGAGCTGAGTTAGAACAACTTTTTTACTTAGATAGATAGATCTTTTTATGAGCTCTAACAAAATACAACAAAGTGAAAATAACTTCATAGAGAATATGTCTGTAAGATACCTGGGGACCCTTGCTGTGAATAAAGATAGGAAGGATGTAGAGACAGCAACTTAGGTATTTGGTCTGTAGGGATCCCAGAGGGTTTTGATTAGCACCATAAATAGGAGTTTCTGTCATAGATGTTATTAAGCTGTTTGAGAATCTTAAGGAACTTTTTTTATCAAAGAGCAATCACAGCTTTATGGATATGACTAGCCTATCTTTGGACAAAGATAAAAACATAACGTGAAAGGGTCTTTGAAGACTATTCTGCAACCCTTACTTGCACTAAGTTGCACTTAGCCTTTCAAGGAGGTCACAGTGGAACAAACCTAATGTAAGAACAGTTGCAGAAATATGCTTAATAATACAACAAAGCGTTACAGGTGTTTCCCCCTTGGATTAGGGCAGCCATTTGGAGTGGCCAACAAAGTGGAAATAATGAACTAGAAGGGTAGCTGGCCAGGTAATGCACTCAGCCATTACTCCTTCTCCTTAATCTCTGATAGGGAACAAAACACTAGACTAAAACCAGTGCTTAGTTTTCAGCATGTAAGCCAGGAGTCCCAAAGGAGGGAGTGATATTACTCCCTCAGAAGTGTAACATTTGTTAAACACTTTGCCAACCGTAGGGGGCTATGGAGGCACAGACAAAGAGCATGTCAACAGTGACTGTGTTTGCTGAGGTTATTTACTCTTACAGCTGCAGTGGAAGGGAGATATATCTGGCCCAGTCAGGGCTTAGAGTAGAGCAGCACTTTAACTCAGTCCCTATAGCAGACTTGCACTTCCAAGAATAGACAGCAATTCTATCTTGAGGGCAAGATAGGGTATTGCTCACATAACACATGTGAGCAATAAAACAGTACAAGAAAACAATACAGCAACTATTGTCTATAGTCCAACTTTGCTGTTGATGCAACTTTTTAGCAAAACAGAATTTAGATCCCAGTGTAAATATTACAATGAATAAGTTATGGGAGTCACCGTGACTTTCAAGGGTGGAGAGTACTGCAGGTCTGAAGAGGAGGCGGGGCATCATTCTGGACATAGTTCCATCCCACTGGTGCAGACAGTCATTGCAAAGACACCACAGGCATATTAAAGCAGAACGTGACACTAGATTATGGGTGACAAAGATTCTGGCTGCAGCACGGAGGATTCCTTTCAACTTCAAGAACTGAAAATTCCTCTGAATCTGGCTTTCCAACTTTTATTTAATTATTGCTCTACATTTTGAAAATCCGCATCTCTACTCTCCTTGTTCAAATAATTCAATTGTTTTCAGCTTGATACTTATTTTAGTTTTATTAGATCCTTCAGGACTGGTAAAGGGATCAGACATCCAAGCTAGTAAAAGGTCATGGATACAATTAGCCTTGCTGTTCTGTAGAAGAAAGAGCTGGCCTTGCTCCAGAAAAAAACTCCACATTTACTTCACCTTCTTAGCTGCACAACCAGAAAATTACCCTAAGTGTGGGGCCTATCGTAAGCTGTGACGCTGGTAGGGCAGACATGGGGCAAGCCTTTCATCCTTCCCCTCAAATCCTCTTTAGTTTCCAGACTGTCAAGTTGCAGGATTGCCTGTATCAGCCTAAACTATTGCCTGTCTGAAGCTACTCTTCCATCCCTGTCAGCTGTATGCAATACTCTGCTGATGTGAAGGGTATGAATAGATTTGGAAACTAACTGGATGAGAAGTGAGGTATGTTTTCTTTCTCTGTATACTTGAGGATTTTTGCATTTGCTTTTTGGCCTTAATTTTGTCCTGAAACCCAGAGGGAAAAAAAAATCAGCAGAATAACAAGTACAATGGAAGTCTAAATCACTTGTCTTGAAATTTGACACACACTAATGTCTTGACAGAAGTTTCACACAACACTACAACTCAGGATATAGAAATAAATATCACATACACACAAGCAGGTCTTGAACATCTGCCAAAATATTGGTTATCTTCCAGATTCAAAAACTTCTGGAAGCAATCCTGTGAATGCTGACTTAGGTCAAGATCTCAGCACACAGAGGGCAATTTGTAACTCAGCCAAGAACCAGTACTACAGGACTAGAGCGAGTTTTTAGTTATTCACTATAGGCATCCCTTTGAATTCTGAGAGCTGTTTGGCTGCAGTCTTAAAGCACCCCTGGTCAGGCAGGGCCTTTTGGCTCTGCCTGGGCCTTATTTTTGAGTTGGGTCTTCCCCATCTCTGGTGATGTGGGCACAGCCCACGTACGAGGCGTTTCTTGCGAGCACGAGGTGTCTCCATGCACTTGCCTTCCTCTCCCATGGGTGCAGCAACATCTTCTTGAAGACCAAGGCAGCAGATCAAGGTGGGATGAAATTTGGATCACCCTCTCTCTTACCCCACACTGGGTCCTTAAGGAGTTCCCATCCTTCCTTTGGCCTATAGGTAGTGTCTCCTGGGTCACTGTCTTTGTGATCTCATGGAAGCATTCCAGGGGAAAACCTGGCTTCCATGCATGTGGCTTAGTACCCAAAAGTTACACCCTTTCATCAAAATTTCCAAATTCTCAAGAAAAAATTGGTCAGCTAAGTAGTACCAAGTGAATGTTTCTCTAGCACAGGGTAAACATATGGTTGTTACATTCCCAAAATGATCATCTCGTATTCCATCTCAAACAAAATGTGTTTGAGACCAATATCTAAGGCTGTGTTCTGATTATAAACATATAGGCAAAAACTAACCTACTATTTTACCTTTCTAAAACTTTAATTTAATATCTAGCATATAAGGCTGAACATGTGCACATGCTGTGCTCAGTCTGTACTTAGGTACAGATTTCCAGGAGGAACCACAAGTGCAAAAGCCTGCAGGGCTACATCATCGGCTGCTATTCTAATGCTGCTGCTGACCCTAAATAATTCATTGTCTTTATCAATACAAAATGCATACAAGCCACAAGCTCCAAGAAAGAATCTGCTTCTTCATTTCTATAAATGCCTCCAGCAACTCTGCCTATGTTAAAAAGAAAGAAATACCAACCTAAAAAAAAACCCCAAAACAACAAAACAAAACACAAATACTTTAAGAGGTTGCATACACATCTTTGCAAGTAGGTTGGCAAAAAACCATTAAATATCTACTTTGGCTTTTATGTTCAAAACACAAGTATGTCTCAAATCACTCGCTTCTGTTCCTACATACAACTTCAAATAAAGACAGGCGAACTAACCTTGGTGATTAATTATAAGATTTGCCATTATCACATACATAAAGGACTTCAGAACTAAATGAACTATCATTCTGGAGTAAATACTCCCATTTTACACATGTACATGATACCAAATCCTGTCCTCATGGGGAGCTGACAGATCCCAAAGATATTCTAAGAAACTTTATTAAATTCTGAAGAAAATAAGATTGCAAAGTGTTTGTTCTCCACTATAAAATAACACAATCTTGAGCAAAGCTGAGACAGGCATCTAACAATTATTTATTTTCATTAAAAACTCTTTAGCATTTTTTTAATAATTTAATTGTTAATTAAAGATTGAGAGCACTGTCTTTCATTAGGCAGCTCAGCTGCTAGCAGGTATGTTCCTAGATCTAGAGTTATTTGGTAAACTGATCTGTTTATTCTAAACTTTTCCCAAATTTTTTGTATTTACATTAATTCCTACCACTAAGGTTTTCTGTTGCTCTGCATCTTAAAGGAAGTGCACTGGAAATTCATGAGATTTTGTATGTTTCTGCTGAATTTCAAGCTAGCAAGAAGAAAAAAAGATCCATTATGAGCAGCACATAATATGTACATTACATGTGTAAATATTTATCCATAAGAATAGAAACAACACACACATTTATGGAGAGATGCTGGTGATAGTTACTAATGATACAGCTCACTGACACTCATTCTGACTGCCTTCTATGGAGTCATGAGAACTTGAAACGAGCAAGGCAGACTGAAACAAACTCTGTGGATATTTTAGCATTTTGAATAATTGTTTATCAAAAAACCCAAGTAAGTTCCATTGTCTGACTGGATCCAATGTTTGGAACATCTGGGTTCACTTTCCAGGTTGTGTACTTGCTTTCACCACCTATAGGAGCCAAAGCAATATGACAGATGGAACTAGTGGTGAAAAAAGTAAGGATTCACAGGCAACATGTTGGAAATGAGAGGTTTCAAGAGACAGTCAGCCCATCATTATTGCAGAAAGAAGGTGACAAAAAAAAGGGTTAATGACACGGCTGTGACAGGAAATTTGGTGGGGGAAAAAAGGTAACTGCAGTGGTTTCTTTCATAGGAACACAAGAGAATAATCTCCACACTCTTTTCTTGGTGCTATTAAATGCATTCAAGGTATCTGTACAGACAATCAATAAGAATTTAACCCAGAATGCAAACAGCTCAGCCAAGCTGACTGCACACAAACTCTGGGTAGCTTGCATAGAGCTGCTTGTGGAAAACAAGACACAAAGCAAGGCAAACATGGCTCTATTTTAGCATGAAGGTTACAAAAATTGAAAATATAAAACTCCTGTATCTTGCTAGCTCTCTGCTACTCTTAAAAACAATTTTAAAGTACTCCAGAAGTCCCCTTTCATTTCTAAAGATGAAAAGTAAAGTTACTTTTTCTTATATATGAAAACTTCAGTGAAGACAGCAGGAAAGTGATGCCCATTACTGACTCCTTGATATGCACCATGCCTTGGATAGGTGATGGCAGACAAATATTGGATGTCAATAACTTCCAATTCCTAAATATTTTTCATTCCTGAAAATGATATATCCTTGCGTGCTAGTATTCCACAGAGGCCCCATACAAACATACACTTTTTTTTTTTTTCAAACAACTTTCAAATCCCATGCATTCCAGCTAACAACATTGATAACCCAATGGACTTAGTCAACAGTACTGCATTTGTAAAATACAAATTTATTTGTTTTCCTTTTTCCCCCTCTTTTTTTTCCCTCTCCTTTTTCCACCTCCTTGCTCAGGAGGCAGATATTAGAGCCTGCATTTTAAATTCTAAATGAAGAACTCAATTTCCACACTGAAACCATTTTTCATGCTGAGGTTTTGTATTCACTTCAGTAGCTGCGCCGAGTATAAAATAGAAGATCAAAGTGGAAGGAGCAGTAGAGTCCAGCAGTTAAGTCTGAGTTCAGTTCACACGGATGGAGCTACAAGCCTTGGTTCTACCCACCCATAAAAGCAGAGTTTTGCTGCCCTATGACCATGACATTACAATGAAACACTTTAACAGAGTCTGAGAATATCTCAGATGTTCAACTCTGTCAGAGTGCACTGATGAGAGCCAAAACATACATTGGAAAACACGTATGGTCACACTCTCCCACCCTGAACAAGCCTCATAGAGATTTGCTTTCCAAAAATATGAGAATGTGCTTCTCCAAACCAACAGTTAATAGAAAAATTAAACAGAAAATAAAGAGTGAACTAAGATAATTTTGTGCTTTCTCTTGACCCAAGGCAAGATCACCTGCACCTATGTCACCTTAACTGGTAAAATGGAGTCAGGAATGCTAGACAGATTTGTAAGAAGTATTTCATGAGAATAATGGAAATAACTGGGAATATTGGGTGAATAATTATTCTTAATAAAAGAATAATTGTGTGGATGCACAACTATCTTCTCGTCTGAAAAGTTAAAAAAATCACCCAATTTCTCACTGAGTATATCCAGCATCAAAATCTTAAGCGTTACCAATGCTTTTTTCCTGATTAATAAAAGAACAGTCTTTAATTTGTTATTGATTATTTTTACCTTATTTTGGACAAACCAAGAAATTGGAGCCTCTCTAATCTCCCACAATGTGATTTGTCTGGAGGAAAAGCATCTTGTCACCTTCCCTCTGTTGCTGGCATATCTTGCATTGCAGAACAATGGGCAGAAGAAAGCATGAGAGGCAAATGCTGCATCTGTCCCTGGGGCACAGTTTAGTGAAGCAGTGAAGCCTCCAATTCCCTGGCCTTAGCAATACTTTCAGTACAAACGGCATCATTCCCTCTCAAGTTTTGTGCCTAACTTTGCACTTAGATGAAATGTCTCTCACAGGATCATGCTTTGACTCCCTGGTCAGGTGTCACACTGGTTCCCTGTGAGGCAGCATTAAAGGACTCCTGGGATCAAAGAAAGGAGAGAGAAAGAAGAACATCCACACTTTTTTCTCTTTTCTTTTTATCCAACATTTGTATCTTGCTTTACTTTCTTGTGCTCACAGTGCCCTTCATCTCACTTCCCAGACGGATATTTCCCTTCACCCTGTCTGACATGAATTCAGTCTGTTGGCCTCCAACACAGAAACAAAATTAACTGCTCAAAATTCTAAGGATTACCTTGGAGCTCCTGGGACTGTGAAAAATATCCTTTTCCAAAACAGTGCTTTCAGTGAGACCCTCAGCCCTCCTCCAGGAATAGCAAATGCCTTAAAATCTGGATATGGAGTTCACTGTCAGAGGTAATTAAATCCGAGTCTCAGCTAAATTCTCTCCATGGATCTGGAAATGAATAAATGTAGCATCAAAAATAAGTATTTGTTGTGTCTACTTATACTTTGTGCCTCTTCTGTAAAGTAGTAGAAAGAGCCTGCCCTATTCTATGCACTTTCATAGAACACAAGTAAGAATATGACATTTTGACAAAAAGGCACAAATTACAGGGGGCTTTCAGGTCTTTCTAATGCTGAAGTTACTGATAAATGCTACATCCACAAGCAAAACGTAGTCAAAGGCCCCAACACTGAGCCTGAAGTTAATCCCAGACTACACAGTGGATCCTCTCTCTCGTGCTGCTACAACAGAAAATCGTGGAGGGAAAGGAGGTTTGGAGAACTCCTCTTCTGGCTTCAAAAAATTAATTAACACCCTACTGCAAAATTATCTTATTTACTAGGAATTATTTCTTGTGAGCTGTGCCACGTGTATTGTATATTTGCTTTCCTTTATGGCTGCAGTGCTGATGCACTAAAGGAAGTGATGGAAATTTTGTGCTACAAAATGAGGGAGTTGGTTTAATCATGATTTCTATTCTTTGTTTCACAATTTTGAAAGTCGAGGTTTTTCTTTTCTAGAGAAACTTGGAGAAGAAAACCACCCAGCTTATTAAAAAGAAAAAGTTCATTTGGATTTTGTTTTAATCAAATTGGGCCAGTATATAGTCCTTTTAGTACATGACTGAAATTTTGCCACCTTTTTTTTCAGTAAGTTTCTTTCATGTGTCTCTACACAGCTATACACAACAAAAGCACCATTCAGTGAAATTTACATCCTTTTAGGAATGCAAAGCATGTAAAAAAATTGCATGCTCAGATTTTTTTTTTTTTTTTAATATAATTTGGGAAGTGAGTGTCTTCAGGATACAATTCATCTCTAAGGAAAACCACAGCTAGAACTTTAATGGGGTGTCTATATTTAGCCAGCGCTGTAATACGCTCACGTGGCAACCAGCTTTATCATTATTCACAGAGTCACACGTGTAACTCTGTGAATCCAGCTCACCAAGGATTAAACTTTAATAGTAAATCATTATACCTGAGCGACAGTGAATGCCTTCAGCTGCAGTAGTCACCCAGGTCAGGACCACGTGCAGTGCTGTGAGACACGGGCAGCTCACCAGCCTTGCATGGATTATGGAATCAGAAGCACAGCAAGCAATGGAGCCTGGTGCCAAGACTCCTGTGCTGGAGCCAGCGGGGCTCCTTCCAGGTGTGCAACAGTTCATGCAAGTACATCACTTTGTACTTGGTACTTTGGGGACCTGTGCTAGCCTGGCTTCATGATGTCACACTGTGCCACACGGACACCACTCACTGCTTGGAGGCTACTTGGGGATTTTTGACACGATGCTGCCCTGCGTCATGATTGTGCCACCTAAAACTTGGCCATTTAAATGTGAAAAGCAAAAGCAATGACATTAAAAATATAAACATCAATCCCTGACACAAACAGATGCTTTCTTAATTAGATATGTATATATTTGTACATTGTTATTCTCTTCAGCTCTGAGAAAAAGTATAAGTATGTTATCAGCTGCCTTAATTTTAAGTGGGCTTTCTGGAGAGGTTTTGCATTCATAGGTTAATAAGTGCAGCTCTGTTATTTACACTCACAACAGAACAGACTTATCAGTTCTGTCAGACATGATTTACTTATGAATTACTGGACTCCACACTTGTTATTTACAGTTGCAGCTTGAAGGTGACCTTTCCCTTCCCCGGGAAATGCTCTGTTCCTGTGAGAAGTGCACAAAGAGCTGCACTCCTTAACAAATCTAACTACACTTACACAAAAAAGAATCGCAGAAGACAATTTGTCACCTTCTGCACGTTTTTTGACTCAGAGTGTGCCAGAACTCAATAAAGATATACAACAAATATGTATTTCCCCCAGGTGTTAGACCTACTTAATCTATATTTCCAATTAAAATCAAATTAATACCTTCCTTTCAGGATGGCCTATATTTCCCTATAGATAGATTTAAAGCTGTGGTATCACCTGTGTTTTCCATTCATGGAAACTGCCTTTCTCCTAGAGAGGTAGAATTTGTTTCCAGCCGAGAGTGTAGGCATCCAGCATAACCTAACCAAGTTGCTTTACTCCCTCTGCAGTCAAAGGCCAGTGATGGAGCCAAGCCCCTCAGAAGGTAAACCGTCTGAGCTGCTCGCCTTGGAACAGCATGACTTGCCTTTGGGAGGATGCAGGATGACTGGTTAAAACCAACTGTTTAAACTCAGGAGAAAGCAACATCAACAATCAACAATATCCAATGACAGCAAGAGAAATGAAGTGACGAAGAGGCAAAAGTGACACAGAGATAAAAGTGAAGTCAGGTATAAAAAAATTCCAAAAATTCTTGCATATGTTATTTTCAGTTGATTTATGATGCTAGGTGAAGAGGGGAAAACATTAACTAAGCTTTCCAGGATTAACCTCCACTGCAGTTTTATGCAGTTTAAGGTTCAACCCGTGGAGCACTCAAAAGCTATACTGCTCAGAAAAAAACAATACTGGTCAGCAAAAAATGCACCAAACCATGATGGCAAGCAGAGAGTAACACCAGACCTCCTTTGGAACCTGCTCAGGTGTGGAGCATGATTACCATCATGGCAGAGAAAAATCCACAAGTATGACAGGGCCCTTGACCACACTTGTCGGGTCGCTGTTCATTTGCAATCACTGTTAGTTTTACTTTCAGTAAATTAGCTTCTCACCAGTTTCCTGGCAGACAATCAAATCACTGTGTATATGGTGCCCTGAGGGAGAGATCTGAGGCATCCAGGAATTTAGGAAAAGAAAAAAAAACAACTCAGTAATTCCAACTTCAGTGGGGAGGGGAGAAACCATCTTTTGCTGATCCATGTAGCCACCATACTTCTTTGTATAGAAAAATTCCGTATTTTTTAAGTCATATCCAGGATGTTACACCTATGGATAACAAAAGACATCCTGTATTTGACCCTATTTTTCATAGTTCTTTCTTTCATTAGTGTTTATGGGATAAGATCTCTCACAAATAGTTTTGGCCTTCAAGCTACTTGTTGCTGAGTTGTTGTTTTTAAGTTTGAGGCAAACAGCACAAACCATTTTGTTGCCTAGGTATTATTTTCCCTTCTGAGCAGGAGCCAAATATAGCAGTATGGACTCTGCACTGGGAAGAAAGTACATGAATTCTCTTCAACAAGAAATTCTGATGGCTAGCAGCAAAGGTTTGGGCTGGTTGACCAAGAGTTTCTCTGCGTTTTCTCTCCCAAGATAAAAGCAATGTAGAATCTAGCAATAGTGTAAGCAGGTCCTGTTATTTTTCCCAAAAAAATTGTTTTTCAAGACTTATTTTCACTTGTTATAACCTATCTTTTCACACAGCTGTAGAGATCTGGCTGGCAAAACAGGACAAAACCCCAAAAAAATAAACAAACAAAAAAATCCACAAAGAAATGAGAATACCCTAGTAAGGGAGTTTTATTAGCTGTATGGTTTTCAACAGAATCCAGCCAAAATTTAAAATTTAGGGTAGGATTAGTCATTTCCACATTCAGCTGCCTTATTTCACTAAATTCTGCATGGTTAAAGCTTAGCTTATCCCTATGCCTGGTTTCCCTTGTGTGTCTGTTTTCCAAATGATGAGTAACAGTTTAGAAGTGAGTTTCATTCCAATATCCTCACCCAATTTGCACTCTCAATTTGATCTAAAAATATTTTTAGTGGAAAGTGCTCTACAAAAGTCTCAGTCAGAGAAAGTGTCTTGATTTAACCTCGGCTGGCAACTAAGTACCTCACAGCCGCTCACTGGCTCCCCCCACACACTCCCAAAAGGATGAGGGAGAGAATCAGAAGAGTAAAAGTGAGAAAACTCATGGGTTGAGATAAAGGCAGTTTAATGGGACAGCATAGAAATAAAATAATAATAATGGTAATAACAGTAGTGGTAAAAGAGGTAGAATATACAAAACAGGTGAAGCACAATGCAGTTCCTCACCACTTGCCAACTGATGCCCAACCAGATCCCAAGCAGCAGCTCCCAGACAACTTTCTCCCCATTTTACATACTGGGCATGATTTCATATGGTAGGGAATATCCTCTTGGCCACTTTGGGTCTGTTGTACTGGCTGTGTCCCTTACCAACTTCTCAAGC
This sequence comes from Chaetops frenatus, assembly GCA_013400775.1. Taxonomy (NCBI): domain Eukaryota; kingdom Metazoa; phylum Chordata; class Aves; order Passeriformes; family Picathartidae; genus Chaetops; species Chaetops frenatus. Next base: position 179,327 of record VZTR01029996.1, read on the forward strand.
CTCTCCAACCTTCTCACTGGCAGGACAGGAGAAGCTGAGAAGTCCCTTATGTAGAATAAACACTGCTTAGCAACAACTAAAACATCAGTGTGTTATCAACATTATTCTCATACTGAATCCAAAACACAGTACTCTATCAGCTACTAGGAAGAAAATTAACCATATCCCAGCCAAACCCAGGAGAAAGGGACAGCATTATCTTCCTTAAGTGTAACACTAAACTGTTGGAAATATTCTGCCCCAAGCACCATTGCTTCCCTTTTGAAAGAGAACTGACACTGCACCTGTGGAAAATCCACCTTCCAAGTTGTCTTGGAGTCATAACATCTAGAAAACTAGACTCATGCAGTCCAGCATAGGCAAGCACAATGAAGAACTTGATTTCATTAGAATGTCATGAGATCAAATTGTTTCCAATTAATATTTTAAGTCTGAAAAACTGGAAGTTCCTCCAGTAAAATAAAAGCAAAACTCCCTCCCTCTCCCCTACCCACCATCAACTCTAGCAATTTTGCTTGGGCTTTAGATACTACCTACAGAATGTTGGTGATGTTGGAAACCAGCCATTTATTCAAAAAATTTTTGCATATCAGAATTTTCTAGTGTCTCATACAAATTTAGTTCTCACTCTATCACTGCTTAATTTCCTTAACAGCCTCTTATGATGGATATGCCAAAGAAATTAAGGTCAAGAACTTTGGAGTAGCTTTTGTTACTGTTTTCTAAAAGATTCAAGAATATTTGGAGTCTATATGATGTAGTAAAGAGTACAGATGGTTCGCGACTGAAATCAGCAATGAAAGAAATAAAAATATGGTAATTATCTCATAGACTGTTCTCTTATTATTTTGTAATCTAGATATCCAACTTAAATCCTAGTCCTCGAATATTCTCCAAGCCAACAAGTAGGCTTTACAGTGTTATGCTTTCCCATATGCCAGGCACAGAACCCAAAGAAGCAGTGTCTAAACACAGAATGATTAGTATATGAAGACATAATATGCAGTTGATTCCTTCTGTTCCCAATTTCAGGAGTCCAATGACATGAGAGGAGGACGTGAACCCAAACTCAGCAAATTAAGGGTGTCTACTAATATTCTATCTGTCCTCTTATGCCATAACTTTACTAAACTTAAAATTCAGCCATCTGGAACCAGCTAATGGCTTCAAAGGAAGCTGAATCAAGAAAGAGGAACTCTGTCTGTACATTGGTTACAACCATACCCTTTTGGCTGTAGGAGCAGCCTGGGAGGGATTTGCTGTACAGGCTGACCACGATTCCCTAAAATACAGCAGCTCTTTTGCTACAGCAAGAAAAAGAAAGCAATAATAGAAGGTCAGAGACACCTCAGGTTTCAGCAAAAGAAATATCCTACGTACAGAAAATACCTCCTGCATTTATCTATGATCTGGAAGGAAAACCTCCTGCTTGTGTCAGAAGAGCTCAAGTGTATTGGTGAATTGTTTTATCAGAGATGTATCTCTCTCGACCTTTGAAATTTCAAATAACTGAATCTTGTAATTAGGGAAGACAGTACCAACTCACCTACAACTGAGTGTTTTATAGCCCACATCAGCAAAAGTATTTTTAGATCAAATTGGAAGTGCAGTGAGAGCCTGAAGCTGACCAGAATCATAATGCAGTGGAAAACGTTACACAGACACCTGTTTCAAAGAGATTCCTGACTCAATTGGCAGATCAAAGAGTGTCAGTTACTGATGATAAGCTCAGATAAGTCCCTGGAATTCTGGATGCTTTGCAGATCCCAAACTTCTTAACAAGAGAGGCTCACTTTACTGCAGTGTCTTTGGGGTCTCTTGAAATTATCTGACAAAATTTCACAGTGTATAAAAGAGGATAGCTTGGAAGTGAACACTACATTCCTTTCTCCCCAGACCAGCACGATCCCCCTCACAGGTTCATCTCCCAAGTGCTCAGTGAAGTAAATTAGAGAGTAAATTGAATGGCAGTTCTTATTTCTATTTGCCCAAGAATTAGTGGAACAACAGCTAGGATACACAGAGACACAGATGGCTGGAATGGGTATTATTTTCCTGTGAAGCAATTTCTCTCTCTCACTCTTTATCTGTCACCTACACATACTCTATTTCCTCTTCTGATGACAAGCCTGACCAGGGTGCTGATCTGCCGCGTTGCTGATATTGACAATGACAAATCCCTTCCACAGCTCTGGAGAACCTTAAATAAATTCTCCCAAGGCACTGGCAGACATTCTTCTCCTTGCCCTGTCACTTATGTTGAAGGCTGAAAGGCTGATTAGAAATTATGCAGGGGCATTCTAGAATAGAAAAAATCTCCTTGATAAGGAATAAGTCAGGACTATAAAATGCATTTAATTTCTCCTCTGTCTTCCTTCAGTTTTAATTAGGATTAAAATGTCTCTGCCAGATATTTTGGAATTACTTTCATTTTCTTACACTGTGCATAAGCTTATCTGCTTCACATTATCATGAAAAATACTGGAGAATTAACTTCTGGAAATAAAACTGTTGGAAGGCAAACACATCCCAGCAGAAAAATCCAAGGCTCTATTCATTTCCCCACCCGCCCCAGAACACATGTACATCAAAAGTTTGTGGCAAAAAACCAACCCTAACATCCACATCCTTTCCCACAAATGTATTTTCATTGGATTGTAATAGAATCCTGTTTCTGGGCAAATGACAAGCAAAAGTGTTGGCAAGAAGTAGAAGTTTGGCTGGTCAGGGCTTGTCAGAAGTTCATGGATTGCATTCAGCACTTCTCAGAACTAGGTGCATCATCTCCATATAACACCTTGTGTTTTATAAATACTACAGAAAAAAAAGAAAAGAAAAATCAGGTCACCACAAAGAACGACCAAGTCCACCCTCAACCCAAAGCTCACAGTGGTTTTCCTTGCACAGTCATTTCTCCCTGACATCCTTACATTTTCTCTTCTCCAAATAGGTTGTGCTTAGCCATTGGTGCTTTTCACATTATATAGATCCAGGGCATCATTTAAAACCCAAAACTTTCGGCCACAACCTTGAAAGCAAGCAGCTGTGTTAGAGTCTAGCAACAAACAGGACAAAGCCTAGAGGGACTGTGGTGGAAGCCGCCAGCAGCCACAAGCACCTCTCCACAGAGCAGAGCACTAGGGTTTAGATGAAATAGGAGTGTTCCCCTTCAATAAGGAAAAGCTTGGAAGCAACAACCTATGTTTGCATGAGGCAAAAAAGAAAAATTTTATTATAAACCTCTGGGATTTCGGTTTAGATCGCCTTCAGAGCAGGGTGTATCTGCCTGATGCTGACAGCACCTTCAAAGAACTCTAGGAGAATACGAGGTTGTATGTGGCATTAATATTTACCTTTAGGCGTTTTACTCTGCCATAATTACACAAATATGCACAGTAGGAATTTGTCATGGTGGACCCTGTAACGAAGGCTGGGAGTGTGACTCAGGCCAGCCTTGCACACTGGATGGATTACACCCCTGACCGTGCAGCATCCCCCGCAAAGCACAGGCATCTCTGTGTATCCCAGCCAGCCAAGACATGCACACCCTGTCCTGTCTGAAGGGACATACATTTCATGGGCAGGGCTCAACTGAGGGGTGGAGGTTACATGGAGAGGAGCCTTGTGGTGGATTCCAGCAGGGTGAGTGCTTACAGGCAGCCAGTACAACAATGGTTATGAAGCAGAACTGGCAGAGACAGCTCTATAGCCCTCTCAAAGCCAGAGAGGGGTCCAAAAGCATTTGGGACACCTTCACACTCGAGGGTGTTCAATAAACTTGTTCAGTGAGATGAGGCCAGGCACCATGGGTTTATAGTGCCTGATGATATGCTTCGATGCAAGATACTGAACCAAATGGAGAAATGAGTCTACTCCAATACGACAAGTTACATGTTCCTCCAGATTAATCAATTTAAGAAGAAAGATTAACTTTTCAGAACACATTGTTCAGAATTTGTCATGATGACTGATGATGCTTCTGTTGATTTCCTAACAAATTTTGCATCTAAAAAGCATTTTATAATCTTTTGTGCCAAATCTGGAGCTACATATCTACCTATCTAGCTACAGCTGATTTTCAGGCAGATGTAGCCCCAAGAACTCTCATAAAATTGAATTATTTTCAAAATATGTCCCCACATTTTTGGGAAAACTGGGTCTACTGATTGAATTGTCTCCCTTCTTGTGAAGGTCAGGTTGGTCCAAGTCTTTCTGTGAGGAACATGCTCTTTGACATGCTCCTTTACTCCCTGACAAACAATCACATCATCTGCTTTTTTTTTTCCCAGCAAGAAAGCATATTCTTAAATATTGCACAACACTCAATGCTTAGAGACTAAAGACAGAAAATGAGACTGTGAGACAGTGAAATAAGGTGTCTTCAGTTAGAAGAGAGGAAAAATATTACTAATATTTAAGATTTATACAGCAGAGGTGGATTCCCTTGTACATTCTCTTAATTGTAAATTAACTTGTTAAGCAGAAATGTGGATTCTGGACTGTTGATCTCATTTGGTCTGAAAAATCCCAGAACAACTACGTAACATTTCTTTGATTGCTCACTACAGTTGATGCTGACAAAAGCTCAAGCTGAAAAACCCAAACAAGATGCTTTTTGATCTCTCCACACGTGTTGGCCAGAGGTGTTTATTCCTGGTATGTCCACAATGAAAAGTTCATTCGGCCAAATGCTAGCAGGAGGGGTCTGTTTGTAAGCTTTTGGTATGTTGGGTGCTCTTCTCAGGACAGAAAATTTCCAGTTGCAAACCTGCTGCCACTACTATTTAAAAATATCAGGGTGGTATATCACCACTGCTGTCTGTATCCCAGGTTGAGCTCTAGGTTGTCCCTAGATTCTCTTCCTAGCCAGTGCGGGCATCACAAACACGATATTTGCTGTGGAATTCAAACACAGACCTGGAGGAAAACAACTTGCCAAAATGTTTCTGACTAGAGGAGTTGCAGAACCAAAAAAAACCTCAGGAAGTATCTGTTATCAAGCTATGGCTCCCCAGTGGCTGATCACTGCTACAGCTATTTATGTCCTAGAGAGTTAAATCAATTTTACTTGAAGCTCTTCTTTAGAAGTATTATGCTTTACTCACCTTAAAATGAAAGAAACTAGTAATTATATGTCAGGATGTTCTTAATTTGTTGTTCTATGTGTATTTTAGCTGAAGTGTGAAACTGTTTTCTAGAAGTTGAGAACAAACCTTAATTCAGAGAGGTCAAGACTTTAATGTCCAATGGCTCCAGGTATTTTAGTGCCTGGTGAAAGATGCTTACAGTTCAGCTTTCAAAGTTCAGACAGCTGGTATTGTAGGGCATATTCAGGGAAGAACAGCCAGCCCTCCTAACCCCAAAGCATCTTTCTAGTTACTCAGTCACATTGTCTAAAAAATTAGGTGTTATTTTTCCCTCTGGCAGCAGTCCTGGCTTCTGCCTTACCTATACATTACTCACCCAATTTCCATTGCAAAGTCGTCATGGGATTGACTTTTTGCTCTTATTAGCACAAAAAAACCAAGGTGAAGCATGGAGTAACTGAAATCCTTATAGATTTAATAACAGATTATTAAATTTGAGAGGCATACCATGGAAATTTTCAGATTACTTAGCCTCTTTTGTAAACCAAAGGCCATATATTAATATGACCCAAAACATATGGAAATCATATATTAATATGACCCAAACAATTACATCTGTGAACTTTCACAGACAGCCTGAAGGCAGATGTGGCAGGTAAGAGAGAGCAACAATTTGAAAAGAGCAGCAGGCAGTCAAGCACAGTCTGTCAGGATAAACCTTCTCTTAGTTCATTGGGGTCAAGAGGGAATCAGATAATTGGAATGCACTTGCACATGCATTCAGCTTTTGAAAACACGTTTCAGCAAATGTTTTCTCCTAGACACAGTATCACACTGCTAAAACAAATCTTTTCTTAGTTCTTGTTCACAGTGAGGTAGGAAAGACAGAGGAGGAGGCAAGTTATCCCTGTTAAATATCAGCCCACCTGCACCAAGAACAGGCCTAAGGACCTTGAATGAGAAATGTCTGGGTTTGCATTTAACTCTGCTCAGTTTTTTCAAAATAAGGGGGAAAAATAGAGAAAATAATTACAAGCAACAGTGGCTAAGGAAGGACAAATCAAGAAAACTGTGACAGGAACACAGGAAAGGATGGGCAAACCCACCTCAGACTTCAGTAGGAGTTTCTGGTGCAGCATTCATTACAGCTTATTTAAATCAACGTCTTTGAAGGGCTTTCTGGCAAATGCACCATGTCATTTTTGTAAGAGGGAAACAGAAGTTACTTTAAAAAAAAGAAAGGAAAAAGAAAAAAATGCAGCCTTTACAGTTACACTAGGCCAGACTTGAATAAAGAAGTGGAACAATAGTGTGATTCCTTCCAAAGAAAATTAGATGTCTCTTTTTTTTGTCTTCTCTGTGCTGTTTTACTGAGGCTTAGGTAGAACAGAAAGTTGAAAGCTAGCTTATCTGCTGGTCTGTTTATCTCACAAATATGGGAGACAAAGAATGGGTTTCTGAACTTATCCCAGAAGGGACAGGAGAGGGAAAAAAACCAAAAGCTAAGAAGCAACTCCCCCAGACTGCTAACAAGGATGAGAGAGATCTTTACCCAGACAAACAAGTGTCATGAGAAAGCACTTGCTAATTAATTTTAGAAATGTGGTGCTGACACAGAGCACTCATGTTGACACACACTAAACCAAATGAAGGAAACAGGGGAAGACAATGTGGGGAAAGTAAAAAAATAAACATACTACTAACTACTTTTTTATTTTTAAATAATATATGTACTGTTATAATTTAATCAAATTATTTATATATTTTTTTAAATAAATAAAATATTATTCTTTTCCCTTTGGGTTTCTTCTCTTGCATGCTTATCTTCATGAGAGGCAGGATTCTATGATTCTACAATGGGGTCATCCCAGTGAAAGATCACCATAGATGTATCTGAATCAGGAGATGCTGTTAGTCATCCTGATAACTCACTGAATCAGTCTGCATTCTCAGACCAATAAAATCCCATTTCACTAGAAAATTTTCTACTGAATTAAACTGAACTTCTGAAAAGTCAAAGGAGACTATATTTTTATAAACATATATGTGTATGTGTATACACACACATATACAGAGCAGATGGTTTCACTTCATTGTCTCCTGTCTCTGAAGAGATATTTTACGATGACCAAAGCACACAATCTTCCTCAGAATATAATATCAGGGACACACTGTGATTCACACTCTCAGATTATTCAGCACAGAATATTCACTGAAAATTATCTTTCACTAATTTCCCACACAACTTTAGTTGCAGGCACAATAGTTACAGGCAATAAATAAATAATACACTCCACTGACATTAATGAGTTAAAATATTATTTGTTTACCTATATGGTCTCTAATCCAAGTTCTTACAAATATATAAAAAAAAATTGTTTCTGCAGTAGCCTTAACCAACCAAAATAATGATGTAGCCTTCAAATTTATACAATATAAATCTTTACCATCCTCTGCCAGGTATTTCTGGATAAATAAGTCTTTATTTTTTCATTTCAGAATACTCAAAGCAGTGCAACCTCTTTGCATACAAATGCCTACTTTTAGCATATAAAACTGTGAATTTACATGATAAGTTTAGAATATCACTACAAAATGGGAGCCATGGAACACATCCTATCAGCTACAGCATTTTAAGCCTGCAATGAACTTGAATGGAACTTTTCCAGATTTACATGGGATTAACATAAGTTGTGAATGGCTCATTCTCTTGATAAAATTTCCATGTGGTGAAATGAGTATAGAGGAGGAGTTTAGACAAATATAATGAATAACAAATTGCCTTTTTATCTTTTCCAAAAAAGAGATACTACAAGAACAGACTACATTTTATATACTGTACTAGCCTAGGTGAAATTAATAATTTAACTGAAAAGTGATTGTGTAAAATAACAATAAAATATAGATGTATTCTCAGGCCAGCATTTCAAAGAGATCTAATAACACAGGCTATGGAGAGACCTTGCTCTAACAGCCCATATGTGCCATAGGACTTAAGAATCATTTCTGAAGGTTGTTTTTCTTAGCTTTTGTACACTCCTGTTGTTGGTAGCTTCAGCTAGATGGACAGGGATTCCCACAACACCCAAAAAAATTTGAATACCTGAAGCATACATGCATTGAAATGGGAATCAACAGAGGTGGGCTGAGTTTCCACCTCTGCCATAAGGAGCTGTGTGATCCTCACCAAGTTACTTTTGTTTCTGGCTCCCTTTCATTTCAACCACCAGCATGGTCAAGAAAATGGGTCCTCATGATAATTCAAAAGGTAGTGGAAGCTCACAGAGTTCAACCTGTAGCTTGCATGCTGAACTACCTGCACGAAATCCATTCCTCAACTCTTATCCTGCGTGTCAGAGTGCAGGGCCAGTAGGAATCAGCAGAGAATAAGGATCTGTGGGGACAGTCATGCTCACACAGTCATGCAAAAATAAGGGTAGATGGATTTTAAAATCCAAGTAAATTTACATTTTGCTTATTGTTGGGGGGAAAGCATTTATAGGAGGAGGGTTTTGTAAGCAGGTTCACTTGAATTATGAAAACAGATACACTGTTTCATACAGATTTATTACTATCTTTAGTATTAATACTTCAGGGCCACCACCATATAAATGTGTTTATTAACCATTCATTAATGCAGATCATTACTATAAAGTGATACACTTGTGCTCTGTTAAACCATTACTTAGTGTTTCATCAACATATTCTCACATGTGCTTTAAATCAGGTTGTTGAAAATATTTGTAATAAATTCCTAAACCACAAGGAAAAAAATCTTTCACACACACAGAGCCTATTTTACTGTATCTGGTCCTCTAAATCATCAGGCCATATTTCTTGAACCCTAGAAAAAATACTTTTTAGTTCTAAAGTATGCCAAATGGATACATATCTTTCCAGCTTTAAAATACCTAATCCATTATGGTGGCAACATATATATTATTTCTAACAGGCTGAAAAGGAATCTTAAAATTAGTTCATTAGAGGCATCCAAATGAAAATACCAGAAGTGTAGTAAGAGATTGAAAGTGCCTGTGGTTCACACAAACCCTGGACAACAGTATGGAAAAACTCCTCTGAGACTTGAGTAGACAATAAGGACATAAAGAAGCTTTCCCTGAATGTTTTTAAGCTGTTGCTGAAAAGGTTTCTCAATCAGGAGAAAAAGCCACATTTAATTAAAATTCAGTTTAATGTCCTGTTTACTTTTAGCTATAAAGGTTTTGCACTATTAAGACAAATAGAATCTACTTTTATCAAAACCAACTGCTTTATAATTTATAAATGGAAGGGGAGAATAGGTAGATGTACTCAGAACATTGTGTTTCCAATGTATTGCTGTATTTTAAGGCCATAAAAGAATGATCTGGCATTCAAGCTGTTCAAGAAGTAATTTGCAATTCAGTATGTTTTATTTCAATCAATAAATAATCATGAACAGAGGAGGACATGATTGCTCATGAAACTAGCCACTGCTGGGTTTCAGGGAACAGCTCCCTTTCATGGATGCTGAATATAAAACAACAACAACAAAAACAAACAAACAAACAAAACAAAACACAAAAAAAAAAAACACCACACCAAAAAAGAACTGCCAAGAGCTTTGCAGTGTGAATGTGTTTTCCCACTGTTTTGAGGTGAGGCTTCAAATTATATGGGGAAAAAAGAGAAGAAAAAGAAGAGAGAAAGAACCTTTTTATGGTTTTCTGATAAATATTTCTGTAAACTGTTATCATAGAACCACAGAATACCCTGAGTTGGAAGGGACCCACAAGGATCATAGAGTCCAACACCTGGGCCTGCACAGGACAAGCCCCAAGAGTCACACCTTGTGCCTGAGAGCATTGTCCAAATGCTTCTTAACTCTGCCAGGCTTGGTGCTGGGACCACTTCCCGGGGGAGCCTGTTCCAGTGCCCAAACACCCTCATGGTGAAAAACCTTTTCTTTGTATCCAACCTAAACCTTCCCTTATACACCTTCAGGCCATTCCCTCAGGTCCTGTCACTGGACACCAGAGGGAAGAGATCAGTGCCTGCCCCTCCTCTTCTCACAAGACAGCTGTAGAGTGCAGCAAGTCTCTCCGTCTTCTCCAGTGAGGAGGACAAGACAAATGACCTCAGCCAATCCTCATGTGTCTTCCCCTCTAGACCCTTCACCATCTTCTTTGCCCTCCTTTGGACACCCTCTAAGAGCTTCATATCTTTCTTATATTTCGGTGCCCAAAACTGCCCCCAGCACTTGAGGTGAGGCCGTCCCAGTGCAGAGCAGAGCAGGACAATCCCCTCCCTTGCCTGGCTGGTGATGCTGTGTCTGTTGCCCCCCAGGACAGGGTTGTCCCTTCTGGCTGCCAGGGCACTGCTGACTCACATTCAACTTGCCAGCAACCAGGACCCCTAGGACCCTTTCCACAGTGCTGCTTTCCAGCCTCTCATTCCCCAGTCTGCCTGTATGTACATCCAGGGTTGCCTCATCCCAGGTGCAGAATTCCCCGGTTGTCTTTGTTGAATTTCACATGGTTGATGATTGCCCAGCCCTCCAATTTGTCTAGGTCTCTGAGCAGGATCTCTCTGCCTTTGAGGGAGTCAACAGCTCCACACAATTTTGTACCATCAGCAAATTTACTTAATATTCCTTCCAGTCCTGCATCCAAATTGTTCATGAAGATGTTGAATAGCAGTGGGCCTAAGATGAAGCCCTGAAGAACCCCACTGTTATTGGGAAAATAAAAGCCATATTTGTTTACTCTTACTACACTGTCAGTTTCAGCCATTTCCTACACACATAAGCTATTTCCAAACTGGTTGTCAGCTCAAGGAATTACTTTTCTTTTGTAAAACAGTGTTACTTAATCACTGCATGTATTTGTGCCATATCAGTCTCTGCCTTCAAACGTTCACATGCCAAGAACAAGTTAGTCTTGCCTCACTGGTGCTGCACAGATATAAAGCACAGTGGGAAAGAGGGGTACAACCTGCACACCCAGGCACAACCATGAAAATAACTTCCTTTAAATGAGAAAACACCCTTCCAGAAAGTTGCTTCGCTTGTTTCATTCAACCCCAGCCAACTAAAACAGATAGCTCTGCTTCTCCTGGCAGTGTTGCCATGGTAGTCCCAGGCTCCCTGCAGTCCTGAAACCTATCCAGAAGAATATGGAAGTGCTTACACAGATAAGCTGGAGCACAGAGAGAGATGCTGCAGCAGCTTCTCTCAGGTTTGTACAGAGGTACCCAGTATGGTGATACCATAGCTTTTTGGAGAAAAGGTGCTGTGCACCACCTACTTCCAAGCCATATCTGAACTGAGCTTTGGCCACCTAGTTCCCACCAATCCACCTGACAGTTCCCTGCAAGGTCCAAGCCATCTCTGTGAGGCTGAAGGGACTGTGCATCACAGAAAGAGTCCTCACTGAGCTGGCCTTAGTGGTAAGATTTGATCAGAGCCTGCATTTTACCCCTGCTCATGGATGAGAAGTGGGAAGATGGAATGGGATGCAGGGCAGATGAGTAGTTACCAACAGTTACTCTCTGGGCCTCCCACATGGAAAAGCAGCAAAGCTGGTGGAAGGAGATTCCATCTGCTCCTGGTAGGGAGCACAAACATAAATAACGCCGTGTGGCCAATGTTATCCAAGGCAGCTGTTGGACCCAAAGCAATCCTAATATTACAGTATTCAGCAGTCTGCACAGAATATTTGAGAAGAAAATCCTAAAGAATTCTATATTTAGTTTTTAAGCTAATGTAAATGTGAATATTTCATATGCAAATATAGAAGTGGGAAAAGCTACTGTAACACTTTGTAAAAAAATTCCTGTTTGATATCACTGAGCAGTAGCATTTTACCAGAATAGACCCAAATATCTCTATACAGGCAGATTCATGTAAGTAGGTAACAGAAGGCATTTTCCTCACACAGTTCAGATTCAACCTTGTCACAGAATAATCTGTTTGCGACTCCACTCAAAACAACCTTTACAGACTGGATGATGGCTGAGAATTAAAGTTAAGCTTTGTTAATTTCCTAGCTCCTGAACTGGAGAAAAAAACTTTGTATCATGCAAATATTGTTCCTTTGGAACCACATTTATTTAGCTGCTGATGAGCAAAGACAGAAAGTGCTGCTCTTTCCTGTTTTTTTATGAAGTAGCACAAATCCTGTAGCTGCGTCAAGTGATGGGATAACCATTTGCTCCAAACAATATGAATGATGCAATGTCAGGGCACACCAAACCAAAAACAGAAAGGGAAAAAACCCAACAAAAGAGCAGTTATCCATTTTAAAAGGAACAAAGAATCATATTTGTGTGTGTAAAAATATCTTAACACAAAGATCACTTCTAGAAGATCTCTGCATTTTGCAGTCTGATAAACACTGCTCATGCTTTCCCATTCAGAGAAACATTACATGCCTGTTTCTAAACATCACTTTGAAAGACCTTATAATATAGGCTTTGATTTAGCAGAGCTGTTCAGCATGCAGGAGACCGTAAGTGTACGCATAGGTGTGGGTTTATTATTGAAGATGAAAAGGACTTACAAACAACTACTTTGCTGAACTGCAGCTGTAGTGAATTCTTTTCAGAAACTGCTGCCTAACAAGAACACTAAGTGGGTTATCAGTTTCACTCCACCTTCTCCTCTCCATTTCATCAGGCTGTATCACCTTTGATTAGAACTGAGTGACTAATTAATCTATCTTTGATAGATTTAAATTTTTGCTTTACATGACTAATTTGTAAATAGCTTCTGCTGTAGTTCTAAAGGACACCCATCATTTTTCAGCCCTGCCTAGGAAAAGAGAAGACTAAAAGATCTGACTTTCCTGACTTCTATCAATCTATTCTTTAACTGCAACTACAAGAAAGTGTTGTGCAGTCATTCATGCCACTGATTTTTCAAAACTTCTTTGCTCTAACTGTGGTTTGACACTTAACATGAGTCATTTCCAATTAACTCAAAGGATTGTTTTTCTTCCTAAGTGTATGACCAAAGCCTATGGGAAAGAGATGAACCTTCACAGCTATTGAATTGTAACTGTTAAGTACTATTGTTTGTTGTTCTTATTCCAGCAACCAAAGCTGACAATAAAATAAGGTATGCTGCTAAATGTGTCCAAATGTTTTGTCATGCTTGACATGCCATTAGATGGTTTAAGAAAAACAAAAAATCTTCAAGTGATGCAGTATAGATCTGCTAACTTCCCAGGAGAACATCTGGGAACATACCATTTAGGAAGTTATAGATTCAGAATTCCATATTTTCTCTTACTGATATTAATTTATTTCCATTATGTGGTATTTTTTTTTGTTTTCTGTCAATTTAAGAGCAAACAAAAATCCAAAAAACCAACCAACAAAAAACCCACCTCCTCAATAAAACCACAAAAAATCACCACCCAAATAAAAACAAAAAAGAACTCTAGAAAAAACAAACAAATTTAAGGTCAAGAAGGGTTTCATCACTCTCCTGATAGATATTTTCTATTAAATTTTACTCCAAACTTCCTGCATCCCAGTGTAGAGCTAATGAAAGACATAAATAGCAGTGTACATTTGTATTTCAATTTGAAGTATTTTCAGTTTGTGATGCAATATTCCATTATTGCCCTCCCTCATTGTTCCTCCCCTCAGTGTGTGATTTTCATTCTTCTCTGTAATGGCCAAGGACAGTAGTGTAGTTTCTTTTGTTCTTTTTCATTTCCTTCATAGAATATACCAGTTGAATTGCGGTAATTCACCATGTGAAATGCTTATTTTTAGTGCTGACCCCTTTAGGGCGAGAACATTTGCTCAGACACAATCAAGAAAATGCACATGATGATACACTCAAGACCTGTAATGGAAGTACCTGTTTATACACTGACACATCACAATTTAAAGACGCATTGAGAGTAATTTGTCAGCCAGAGTCACTCGCTGCAACAACAGAGCTAGAGAAAAGCAAGGACCAAATCTAGTCTATGAGACCACAGAGGAAATGCTCCCAATAATATTAAACATTAAATCTTCAGCATCTTCTAAAAGAAGTCATTGAGTTCCCCAATTTGGATCTCTGGGAGCATTAGAAATTGCTATTCTATTAGCCAGTGCTAATAGAAGGAGCAGACGTCTCATTGTCTACAGACACCACTTTCAGAAAAGGTACATATATTTGGAAGGAAACCAGCACCTAATCAGACATCCTGATTTAGACAGAGCCTCTGAATGAGGGCTCGAATGAAAATACTTAGAATGAACTTCTGGAAGACACAGCTAAGTTGCCATTACCATTAGCTGCCCAGATTACTTTCTGAAATTCTCTGACTTGCTGAAGCAGCTGAGCTATGCCTGGAAGTAAAATAGCCCAGTCTTCACCCAAACCACCTGTCATTCAGCTCCCAGGTTCCTTAGCAAGGAAAATTTGCACTTCATCAAGGCAAATCTCAGTTTGGCTGAGACATATCCACCAGCAGTTGAAGGAGCAGCAACTCACAGCTCCTAAAAGCTCTGCTCAGTATTTATTGCCCAACTGTTTATGCAGTTATAACACACAAGGGCTTGGTGAAGTACTTACAGACACTTGAATATCTTTATAAGTTAAGTAATCAGATGTCATCAGAATGCAAACAAAGGAAATAATGGAAGCTTCCACTGAGAGATTTTGTCTTACCTTTCCCTTCCTCTCAAACATTAAACCTCTTGAAAAATACTTGACAAACTCTCATGTTATACTAAGCTTCTTCCTCCTAATGATACCACCAGAAAGATTAAACCCCAAAAGTAACTGTCCAATTTTATCTCCTTGAGACTATTAAAGCCGAGACGTATTTTTGGCTTCATCTTTTTAAGTGAAAAGAGACTTTCAGGAAGCTTTCTGTGTGAGCTTCTCCATCTGAAATATTCAATATGATACTGTTATTTTTATTTCTCTTGGTCTCTTTTTTCAGCTACAACAATGGCTTAGCCAGAGCTAAAGGATCTTCCCAGGAATTATTCCATATTCACAAGCAGGCTTCCTCTGGCAAAGGATTAGGAGAAATGCAAACCAGGCTCAAAACCTTAAAAGGTATAAAGATAATTTTATTAGCAGAACTAGAAGGAAAATAATAAGAACCAGAATAAACCTTCAGATGCTTCTCCTCCCCACACCTCATTTTCTCTTCCCTCCAACAACATAAAGAGACAAAACCTGAGACTTTCAGTCAGCTCACCTTTAAAACAATCTTTCTTCAGTTCAGTTAGGGAGAGGAGTGTCTCCTGCCGTACCATGGAGACTTTTTCACAAGAAAACAGTTCTCGTGGCTCCAATATCACAGTGAATCAGAAGCCCAGAAAAGGAAATCTGTTTGCAGTGTGAAAGTCCCTTCCCTCGAGACACAGTTCTTCCTGCAACTGCTTTTGAGAGCTCATCTCTGTCTCATGGGGTACTATTTTAAGGAGCTGTTCTGGTAGAAAAGCAAAAGGTCTTCTCCTCTCTCTCTTTGGAAGCAAGGCTTCTCCTATCCCTGGAGCAAAGGTTCTCTTCTCCTATCTCTNTCACATTGGTTTCTTCACGTGTCCTCACCCTTCCTCTTACTTGAGAGAGGATTGATGTCTGTAAGTTTCATCTGTGCGCTGAGAGAGTTAGTACCTCTCCCGGGCTCTGCTGTTCGTCACATGATCTCTGCTGGGCAGCGGCCGAAGTTGCTGTTAACTTTTCCCGGAGAGACAGGGAAGCAGGAGCAGCCAGGATCTCAGCAGGCAGGCCAGAATTCAGCTGCGGTAGGATCTCAGCCACGCCTGGCCCGGCCGAGTGGGCTTTGCCCAGCCCGGCTCCACGGAGCCAGCAGGACCTGACTGAGTGGGCCTGGCCCTGGCCTGGCCCAGGCCCCACCGGGCCGCACGGGCCCCCTGTTACCTGTTCAGAAGCCGGAAGGGAGAGAGAGATTCCCGGGCTTCTCTTTTCTTAAATGTGAATCACAGAGACATACTCAGCTTCTTAAGTGGCTAAAGAGAGTGTCCATCTTAGAACTAGCCAGCTAATTGGTCCTCTCATACCTGAAGGAAGTTGTTAAGATCCTTGCAGGGAAAAAGCTACTTTTCAACCCACGACAGTACCTTAAGCCTCATTTTCTTCTCTTACTTAGGCCCCCAAGGTGAGCTGCTGGGGTACCCTGCATTGCCAAGGCACAGCAGTTGACAACTTGCACTTTGAGAAGCTGGTCCCCAGCCCACCAAGCTATGGGCTCTGGTGAGCAGAGAGTACTCCCCCTTTCACATTCACCAAAACTGCAAATAAAATCACATGTTCCCTTTAGCCATTACAACCATGAGCTCAGGGATGTCCAGTGAAGGACAGCCCAGAAGAAACAATGCTTCAAACCACAACACTCCACACCATGAATGTGAGTCAGAGTCTGAAAAGGGTGCTCGTAACAAGCCAACTCACTCTGCAACATTTTCCCTACTTTTGACAAAATATGGGTTTTGATTTAGGAGAACCTACACAGAACGACATGTGGATTCTCAATTTCCACCCTCCCAAAAACATTAACTATCTATCCAGTGTGATATCCCAGCACTGTTTTCTGCAGGAAACATCATCTGATGTTCCATGGTTCCTCTGCTAACTGTACTTGGCCAAACAACTTGAAGTACAGAGGGTAAAATGAGATTAATAAAAAGAAAGAAGGTCAAACATTTCATCAAGTTCAAGAGTTCTGTTTTGCAGTTGAGTGAAGTAATGTCTCATTTCCACTTAAATTCATTCTTCCAGCACTAAAGCTTACAAAATAATTATACTAAAGCCAATCCTGATTAAATCTTTTGTACTTTTAGAATTAGAACATCAATTAAATTAAACAATGATTGCAAAATACTGAATCTTCTCCTCATCCTTCCTACCAGAAAAGAGTCCACTTAATGATTGCAAATTTAAAAATATATTCAGCCAGTTAGTTCTTGCTGAAACCATAATCCTTCTCCCACTTAACCTCCTATGACTTTTTCTGGTTTTGTCCCTACCGTAAAATAGATTTATCATAGCAAAAATACCCAAACCAAACCAAACCAAAAAAAAAAAAAAATCAATCAAAACAGAAGTGTAATTCTCATTGATGGAATCAAAGTGTTAATGAACGACCAAAGACTTCAGACTCACAGTTCCTAAAGAAGTGTTGGTAAAGAATAGCAATCATCCTCTCCAGCACGGATTTCTTAGAACACGTTACAACCTAAAAGTCACATAAGGACAAAAATATCTTGGCATGTTTTTTCTTTTTTTTTTTTTTTTTTTCTTTTTGACTCAAAGCAAATAAAACACTCATTTCAAGACATAAGTACAAAATTATTAAATTATTCAAAGTAGTTGTTATACTTTTCCACCTAAGGTCTCTGTGCTTTTTTTTCTTTAACCAGTGAAGAAATGAAAATGAACGAGTTCTTATTCAAAGCATTTCTGTTGCCTCTGGTACTCACATGCAATTGCATGTTAGCCTTCAGATTAGATTAGTATAGTTTAAATACTAGCCTCTCATTAGGTGCAAATGGTAGATCCAGCATTCAGATTCTCTGCAGAGCTATTCAAGTGAGGAAAAGCAGGCATTTCTTTATTTTCTTTCTCAGAAGCACCTCATTTATACAGTAAGTAGGGCATGCCCAAAGAGGGTGTCCCCAATTACAAAGCATTATGCTCACATCAACAAATTCACACTCAGAAAATGCCCCAAGTCCACCAATATATGAATTCTACCTGATGTAATTTATAGCAGCTGTTTCAGAGGCACACTTGCATTAGAGGGAACAGTAGCACAGGTCTTCTAGCTAAATGCAGTTTGCTCATCACTCACTACAGCACAAAACATTCAATAAACTGAGGAATGAGGTTTTGCTTCACTGTTGCCAGCCATCATTACAACTGTAGGCACGTTGAATTACTTACTGCAAGTACACAGAAGTGCCAAAGCTATTAATCTGAAGACAGGTATCTTCAGAGCCAATACTTACTTCTGATGGGTATTTATTTGCCTTATACACCCTTTTTAGATTTAACCTTGCTCATTATGATGGTTGAAACTGGCTGTTAAGACATGTCTTCTTAACACAGGGAGTTACATGAAGAGAAGCTGCTGCATTTTGCCATTATTGGACTGTGAACAAAGAATAAAGCAGCGCAGAAGAAGGAACAAGTTGGTCTGCATTCAATTATGTGACTTTCTAAGATGCATTTTATTAGGCACTCAGTAGAAGCTTTTGTGTTCCTAAACCGTCTGCTGAGAATCAAATGCATACCACCAAGGAAGTCTACAGAGTTATGATAGCTTATCTGGTAGCAGAGATGTAGTTTATGAGGCCAGAAGGGTGGTGTTTTAAAGATGTGCAGATTTGGAATTTACAGTGTAATTAGCATGTAGTAATCGTGGTCGTGTATCAGTCTGTGGTATATCAGTATAATGCGAGGTTGTCACTAACCTGCCTCAGCTGCCATTGTGAGGGGGCATCTGAGACAGGGTTCAAACTATCCGCTGGATCAGAGCATTTTTGCTTGCAGTAACAAACCTGTCCTTTTTTTTTTTAAACACCCCTTTATTTGAGCTTCAGGGCCTATCTACATTCTGCACCTAAAAGAATCTTATTTCTAGAGATGGTCACAAAGAGTTACCACTGCTGCACATGCAGCTTTAAATTATAATCTTAGCGTTGGAGAGAACAAACTAACATTATGGATACACTGCTACTCAGGGATTACAGTCCACACTCTTGAAGCAGAAAAATACTTTAAATTCCAGTCATTGCACACTAAAACTTGAAAACATTAGAAGCCTCCATATGCTTTTCAGGGATCAGGTGAAAATAAATTGAATATCAGGTCCCATAAGTTCTTTGGAGCAATCAGAGATGAAAATTATGCATTCGCTCTGCAGCATTCCAGTGTGTATTTTGATGCAGTGTAAATTAATTGTCTCTGCTAATTTACTCCAGTTATTTCACTGTCTTGTTAATTAGGCAGGTCTGTGCAGCATTACTGTGTTCCAATTCCTCCAGAATTATAGCTTACTTTGCTGTTGTTTTTTAACTCATTGAGCATATAAATACATATATGTCAAGAAGTAAATATAGATATGCTTATGAGAACTAATCCATCAATATCTTATTTAAAGACAAGATTTCCTTCTTGATTGTGCAGCAGTATTATTCCATCAACAGCCTGGAAGGGACTGACTACCCAACAGACCTCTCCTCCTGCAGCTGCTTCCCTTCTTTCTGTGTCCCTGTCCAGAAATGGGAGTCAGGAATCCATGATTGTTGTACTTCTTTCTCTCTCCAGGCTGGGGTGAAGAAAGGAATCCCCATTTCTACATCTATATCCAAGACAGGAGGGAAGAGAAAAGAAGCAGGAGCTCCCCAGCCAGCCAAGCATAGACAAAGCATGTTCCTGAGCCAGCAAGCAGGAGACTTCCATGAAAAACCTGCTGTGACAGCAGTAGGTAGTTTAACTGAGCTGCATCCAAACCAGCCTGCTTTAACTATGTACTTGTTATCAACATTGTTCTCATAGTAAATCCAAAACACAGCACTATAACAGTTATCTAAAGTTAACTCTATTCTAGCCGAAACCAGGACAGCACCTAAGCTAGCTCACAGTGCTCACAACTTTATCTACTACTCAGTTTAACATGTGCTTAACTATGTCTTTAGTACAAGCACTGCTGCATTTGTGGCTTGAGTAAACCCGCTCCGCTTTCACAGGATCATATTTCTGCAATACACAAAAAATAAAGTATTTTAAAATTTTATTCCAAAACATAGCAGGAAATAAGGAGATTGCTCATAAATCTTAGGCCCCATCTAGAACAAAGAGGAATAAAGACACAGAGTTATTCAGTCCAGCCTTGAGTAGGCAATGCCAACCAGTCTTTAATAAAAACTTTAAAGATAGAAAATGCTTCCTTGCCTCCCTTTTAACTGAGGAAATTGGAGAGGAAAGAACAGAAAAACAGGCTTTGATGTGTCCCTATTAGTTTTTGTCTGCTCAACAGTTTCCTCACCTCCAAAGTGCAATAAGAAAGAAAGCAGCTTCCCTACCTGGCTCAGAAGCATCATCCAAAGAGCAGGGCAGCACCCTATGGAGGAGATAGCTCACCCTGAAAGGATGCTTTCCTTCAAGCAGCTGAGCTAAATGGAGGCATGCAAGCCCTAATTAAGGAGGTTGGGATAACTTCTGCTTTAGTTAGCATGTGTTGGGGTTTCGGTGTTCCTCCCTTTTGTTTCTCTTCACCTGTGGAATTTTTTGCCCATCAGTTGCTAAGGGACCATAATGGCCGGGTACTTAAGGAGAACAAAAGAAGTGATTGAGCTGAGGGAAGCAGGTATTGTGAAGCTGGGAGAGGCTTTTTCTCTCAGCAGGGTGGGGGTACCTTGGAGTTTGGGGCGGGCAAAGGGTTTGGCTGGAGGAGGGGACTGGCAGTCTCGCTCTGGGCTGCCAGGGAGAACGTTTGGAGGAGCTGCTGCTGGACC
>VZTR01029996.1:203847-266533 GCA_013400775.1 Chaetops frenatus
TGATTGTGTCCTGGGGATATTTTTTTTTCTTACTTTTAATCTTTTCCACTTTTCTTTCTCTTAGTCTATGAAAGTTTCCCCTGCAGCTAAGGCTGTTCGCTTTTCTGAATGCCTTTTATTTTAGAGAAATTCTTCCTGAGACACAGCACTAGAACTGTACCTGCTGTTCAGGGTGAGGTTGTCAGTGACATGTTCAATTTACATGATGGCTTTTTCATATTTTCAGTATTGTTTCTCATCTTATTCTTCTTTGTCATCCAAGTACTTTCACTTCCTTACGTCTATTTATTAATTTTCTTGCTTATGCTGTTGCTGAAAAATATTGATCTGGGATGCTTTTTCTGATAACTACTCAGCATTGCAGCAGGGTCTTTCTGAGAGGGTTTATAGTTAATTTAGTGATCACTATGGATTTTCCCATTATCCTTCCTAAAGTGTGTACCTCAAACAGATGAGGATTATTTTCTGCATGAACAAAGGTCATATTCCTAGCTTACACGTGACAATACATTTTAAACTTGCCACAAATCAAATACAAAATATAATTCATTCCTATATTTCTGACTATTGTAATTTCTGGAGTACATGGGTTTGGAGCGGGAAGGTAAGTAGAAATGTTTCTTGAAACTATTTAGACAATTATGAAATTTTCCACCATGGGTATTGGAGTGTTCCAGCATTCCAACAGTTAACTGTTTTTTAACAGAGAAACACCAGCCACAGGAATCATTTCCCAAATTTAACTCACTTTTGCTGTGTAAAAAGTTCATAATACATTAATTTACACATTTTCTAACTCTTCAGCAAGTCCCCTTCTGCACAGGTATGCAAACATAGTCATCCACAAAGTAGGTTCAGCCCCACAAAGCAAAGCACATTTCTCATATGAGCTGCTGTCCACAGCAGCAACCCTTTAAAGATTGATTTTCTCTGACTTCCTGTTGCTCTATTCTAAGACCACACAGTTTTTGCCTTTTCTGTGTGGAATGACAGATAACGCCTAGACTGAAACAACACAAATTTCTTTAGGGCAAAATAATAATCTTGACCTTCTCCACAAATCCTATTCAAGATGGCAAAGCCTCAGTATTATGCAGTCCTGTTAAGACAGTCTGCAGTGGTTTGGTTTAACTTCATCAACTGGTGGTCCAAGGATTAATTTTCAGAGAGGATTTTATAGTGCTCAGTAAATACATAATCTTGCAGTTGTTCTTATTCTCTCCATCTTCCATTAAGAATGCATCTCTTTGTCTGGATTAATCTGAAAAGTAGGAGTGTGGTTCAAAACAGTCACATAAGTCAAAGATAGTTAATTTAACATGTATTTAGTGCTGAGTGACAAAAATTAGTGACCAACTGAGAGGCAGGTCCTTTTCAGCTCATACTGGCCATGCTGGTGTGGAGTGCATTGAGCAGCTTAACCAGTCAGACATGGGAAGAAGAGTAGGGTTTAGCTCTGGTAGAAAGCAGTCAATCATGGATAATACTTAATCTTTTCTGGTTTATTATAGAAAGTGTCAGGCAATATTATATGAGGGAAGAAAGCAAAAGGTAAGAACAATAATTACCATGAAATTCATTGCCCGAAGTGTCAGACAAAGTAATAACTGGGATTCTTTGTATTAGGAGAACAGGTAAAATTGGCAAGATGAGCAAAGACTTTATGAGAGTTCTAAGGTCCAAGTGAAAATATATTAGACAAATGTAAAACTTTAGTGTTTCAACATAGAAAGGTTGCCATGAACACTGGGTTTTACTGCACCACTTTCAGCCAAGAGACATATTGAGGCTTGGAGCAGGTCTATTTGGAAGTTAAATGCTGTTCATACATACTTGGGTAGGCAGCACCATTAAATAAAACATAGCAGGACACTTATGCATTAAAAGCAAATAACAAAACTAAATCACATCTTACACCTTTAGAGGCTAAATCATGTAAATTATCCAATCTCTGAAGTAGGTATTCAAGGGCAAAATAAGCCTGTCTCTCTTCAGCTGCTCTGTAGTATTAGCAAGGGAGATGTTACTGCAAAGCAAGTGACTGTATTATGGATTTCCCAAGTTTCTCCTCCGAATCGCCCTAGAGCTTCCCCGAAGACCACAGCAACAACCAGTTTGCACCCTGACGTATCAGGCCTCAAGTTCTGTTTTGAGTGCCCACTCAAAACATCCTGTGGATCAGAACAACTGGTTCCCTCCATGACTCAGGATGCCCAGCCCCAGGCAAACCCTTTTGCAGATTCCCACAGATACAGAAAGGTGGGAAGGCAAAACCTGACAGCAGAGGAAAAGAGAGCTTTAAGAGGTGAGAACATTAAAACAATGGCTCTCATTTCTAGAATGGCAAGAAACATTTCTCATTCCTTGGGGTGAGAGAGGGACTTGACTCTCACAGTTTTGAGATTTATATTTTCAAACATCCATTGCTCTGATTGCTGTAGTTGTCTCCAGAAAGTCAATAGTTACAGATGATGAACACGATCACCCTCAGGATTAAATTGATGACATGCTTTAACAGGTGTCAGAAGACATCCTTTTGATGTGATGAAGGGGTTTGCACTTCAAAAAGCATTTTTCACAATATCACATACTCAAGGTTAATACCAAAATCTGAGGTGTGGGAATCATGAAACAAATGGAAAAATGGCCTAGAAAATTCAGAAGTGTTACACAAAGCACAGCAAAAGGACTGAAAAAGCAGCTGCATCTTGCATGAATGATAGAAAGACTGAAAGAATGGTTAACAAAGGAAACCAGATGCAACAGAGAGATGTTGAAAGGCTTTGATCATTCAAAGGCTTAAACCTGACAGTACTTAATGCTGATGGACAGATATGAAATGAGGATGATAAAAAGAATGAAATGCTAAGCAATAGCATTCAGGTTCATGAAGAATGAAAAGTGAAAAGGGACAAAAGAGTCAAAGAATCAAGCAAAATTAATCCTGTCTGGTATAAACACCTGATGGAAATGGGCTCTGTAGAGGAAAAGACAGCATGGAGAAAAATAATCCTAACCCAAAACCCTCAGCATTTGCATCATACATCATCAGGAGACTGCAGAATATGATCCAGTGGGAGCAAAACTGCTCCTGAAGGTGCAGCCAGATCATGGCAAAGCAAAGGAATTTGCTTCTCATGTGTTCCCTGCCTGAGGAACACTGAAACTTTTATTGCTCTTCTCAACCACACACCAAAGGAGTAGCCTTGGAAACCACCCTTGGAGATGTAATATTGTTGCTGTATTGCATTTGCTTTCACATTATTTCTATAACGGTGTGAAATTTGTCACACTGGTAAGTCAGAAATATTGTCAGATTCATAGTAGCAGGAATTTGGTGAAAATAAGGTTTTTCTGAAGGACAGAGCTGGGGTTTGGGGGTTTTTACAATTCAGTGGGGGTTTTCTTCCTAAACATTTGTGAAAAAAATTCAAACCAGAAGTTTTATATGTTTTTCAGTTTTCTTGCAAGAAATCATTCTTCCTCCATGCCCAGGTGACTCCATGGTCACATTCTTGGACCATTGTAATATCCTCTATTGCTAGTTTAAAATTTGCTATTTTACCAGTATTCCTGCCTGTAGATTCATTACTTTGAATATTCATGAACAGGGGAAAAAAAAACAAAGGAGTGCAAACAAATGCAAAAATATTCAATTTTTAAAATGTAACCAGAGTTTCAGAAACTGGAATGCATCTATGAGCTACACTTAACAAGGAATGACAACATCTAGCAGAGGGAACACATGTTAATGGCATAAAACTGTTACCTTGTGTCATGCATCATATCTGGTGACATCTGTACTTTCAACTGGATGAAAAATCAGCTTACCTGAATTGCAGAAAAATTAATGAGGAAAACCATCTGTATTGCAGCTTGCAATGCACAATTTTCCATATAATCACAGAGTAAGTCTGTCTCTGATCTTGGACATTAGACTGGTTCAGGATCAGGCAAATCATTGTTTCATCACTCTGAAGTTAATTGCCAAGATTAAGTTCTGCCAAATAATCAAAATGCATTTTCCTACTGACAGGAGCAGGCATCAGTGCTCCCATTGTGGCTTGAAAGGTTAAGACTATTTTAACAAAGTTTAAAACAAAGTTCAAAAGAATCAGTCTGTCTTCAATTTTGATGAGTGTGAACGTAACAATAAGAGATCTGAAGCTTAATTACTGGCCTGCTTACTTAGAAGCTGAACTACAACTCTCTGAAGGCTGTTCTCAGCCAAAATGACTCCACAGAGCTGGGCCATCCCTGCCAGGGAGGTTCTACTGCTCCAAAGTTCAATACCCTGTTCTTAATTCAACCTTTGGCTCATCAAATTTGTGCAGGGAACAGTTGCAGAGAAGAAGCCTTCCTTAATGGCTGCTCTGAAATGTCATGGTTTCAAGAAGTCAGCTTTTGTTTAACTCTTCTGTACTTCACCACAGAAGTTATAAATTTTAAGAGGTTGCTTGCTATGGTCACAACCCAAGCCTTCCCTTTCAGGTGTGAAACTCAAGCCTTTTTACTGCTTAAGACAAACTCACTGGGGCCAGAAGTACCTTGAAAAACTTTTTTATAGCTGTTGTTGTGTTCAAAACTTTTCATTTCACTAAGATTGATTAAAAAAAAGAAATTTCAGATAGAGAAAAAATTGCTGCAGTTTGGGAACAATAGAGTGTTACTCATTTTTGTAGGTAAGAAAAGGACACAGTACTGTCTGAGAAGAGTGTGCTCCATAGCAGAAAAAATAGTATTGAGTAGACCATTGTGAAGTCACTTTGAGAGGGAGAAAGGAGGGGGAAAGGGTGGGGATTCACATTTATCTTGCTATTTTGAAATTTATTTAGCAGCAGTTGCCAAATATTTATCCCTACACAACAGCTCTGATATTCTACTTGTTAATTTCTCTAGTTATTTTCTGGAAAAGTAAAAGCCCAGAGCTGAAATATTAGTATAACTTAAAATCTCACCAACAAGAGCAATGTGTAAGCAACAATTTCCTATCCACACACAGAGACACACACATCACAATGAATGCATGAATTCCTTCTTATAAATGAATGCTCCAATTAACAGCCCTTTTGGGATACTAACAGGGATCTCTGTCTAACCACAGGCTCCCAACATACCATAGCTTTGGAAAAATATCTGAGACTACTCTTAATTTATATATAATTTGATAAAATATTAATTTGTTTTTGTATGTTGAATAATTTCTTTCCTTCTGATTACCTTCCTAACGGCTCAGCCTATTTTCAGGCTAATAACCATACTGTACTACAAGGGCTGAGGGTAGAAAATCCCCTTTGTAACCTGGCAATGGAACAATGTGTTTATAGCAAAACTAAGCGAGGCTGATAGACTTGTTAAAAGATCAAAAGAATTTTTGGGCAGAGTGCCTCAAAAGTAAATTGTTATAGCTGTACCAGCTCTTGGAAACATCAGATATTCCTGGCTATGCTGTTACAAACTTCCTAATACCACCAGCATGCCTGTTAACATTGGCTTCCAAAGGGTAAATTTCCTTCCCCAGCATTTACATAAGCAGCTCTCAGGCCAACTTGCACAGTTAAGCAGAAAACCCTCTCCTCACTCATCAGAGAAAATGGATTATAGTACTGGTCACTGCAAATGTATTTTAGCTTGTTAAGGATTGCTGCTCCCATGGAGAGGGGAGGTTTTCTTGCATCAGGTTTTAAAGACTGAACTTTTCAACTAGGAAAAAATATTTGAGGATAAACTAATATCTAGATTTGTCATGATGGAATACACACTTGAAAAATAGAATAACAAATGTACTACCAAGTTTTTTGATAAAGTGCAATTTCCTTATGGGCTCCAGCACCTCAGCTGGCTTCTGAATTCAGTTCAATAGTCCCTGAAGCAAGTGGGCTGGGAAGCTCCTCCTTTTAACTTCCAACTTCCCCTTCGTTATTTTCCATTTTAGTTTATCTGCCTGCCCTTCCCTGCCATTTGGCACTGAGGAAACAGAGGCTTCAGAGGTCTGCAGATGGCTTATTTCATCCCATATTAATTTTCTTTTGCATGCCTTAATTCACGTAGACTTAAAACTGCCTTCTCTGGCTTCTGGCCACCAGATGATGCAGCACGGGGCCTGCATGAATTGCATCTCTTGGGAAGTAGGAGTGGTGTGTCTGAAGTGATCATATTTACTCTGTTATGTTGTTCATTTACAGCTTATCTTGACATGTAAGAATTAGCAAACTTGTGAAAGTGGGGCACAGATCCTATCTTATATCTCACTAAATTCTGAAGAACTTACAAGCATATTTTCATTCTCTGATGACTCATTTCACAGGTAAAACAGGAAAACTGCTTTTTACATTATCTACCTATGCTTATTGACAAAGATGGACAATGTTTCCACAGGAAAACTCAGCACTGCTCTGGGCTCAAATGATCAGTTTCCCCCATGCTGCTGCCTGTTCACTGTAACACATGTACGTAAGAACAGTAACATGTGACCTTTGAGGACAGCAGGTGTCTGTCTTGCTCCCAGACATCATCCTGCCTGTCTTAACTTAGAAGCTCTTATGCCTTTCCCTCTCTCCATATATAGTGATTTTATATCACTGCACATACGGACCACACATGCTTGTATGCCCATATGAGCATTCGAGTTCAACAACCTGAATGAAAGCTGTGTACAATAAAGCCGTAACTATATCTACTATTCAGAAGAATCTTGTCCTAGTTTTGGCTGGGATAGACATAATTTTCTTCTTAGTAGCTGGTACACTATTGTTTTCTGGATTCAGTATGAGAATCATGTTGATAAAACACTGACTTGCTAAGTAGTGTTTACCATAATTAAAGGGCTTTTCATGACTTTTCCCGTGCTCTGCTGGTGAGGAAACTGGTGGGGAGCATAGCCAGGAGAGCTGATCCAACTGCACAAAAGGGTATTCCATACCACAAAATGTCATGCCCTGTAAATAAACTGAGATGAGTTGGCCAGGATCTGCCAAAGACTGCTTGGGGACCGGCTGGGCATCAGTCAGCAGGTGGTGAGCAACTGTAGTGAGCATCACTTAGTTCTCTTGGATTTTATTCCCTGCTCTCTCTTTCCCTTTTGTGTTAAAAATTGTAATACTATTATTAGAATCTGTAGTGTATTTTATTTTCTTTCAATCATTAAATTGTTCTTATATTAACACAAGGGTTTTCACTTTTTTCCAATTTTCCTCCACATCCCAATAAGGGGGTGGGGAATTTAATAAACAATGGCATTGTACTGAGTTACTATCTAGGGTTAAACTGCAACACTCTTTAAGTATTTATTTTATTTAAAAAGCTCGGCCTTGTGAGAATATATTGGCAACTTCAGCAGCCTTTCGACATGTTAATTCTTATCATAACTATGCACTTGAAAATTAAATAATGGTTCCATTGCATCAGAAGCCATTCTGTGTGAAGAGGCTCAGGTATCTTGCCCCAGCTTGTGATCTTACACAAATAAACCCAAGTTTGATCCAGTGTCCACTTTGCCTGAAAAAATGCAGTGATTTCAAAACTTTCAGATAACTGCAAGTTGTTCTCACACCAGTGTGTGGGCCAGATGAACACAAGGTACTCAAGGTTAGCCAAGAAAATTACACAGTGATTGAATGGATAGAAGCGTGCAAGGTCACACGAGTAATAAGTCATCATTATAGGTACTGTAGGTCATTAACAAGGATTGTGGCGACTTCTCCTTAACAATAAATATCTTAGTCAAGATACATCTCCTACAAGGTATGGCATTGCACTCAAAACAGTACAAGACAAAAACACCTGAGTTCTGCAAGAGGTCAGAAATTATCACAAATAATTCTTCTTAATATTATATAAATTATCACAAATATTTCCTCTTACCTCCAGATTCAGGTAAGAGATTGTAGGCTTTTTTTAATTGCTACACAAGTGAAAAGAAGGCGATTAATTGTGTTGGGCCAAGGAATGTTGAAAAGGCAGTGGGATCTATGAGGAAACTGAAAGCAAATCCTTAACAAGTCAGGCAGCTCTTCTCTGGGACCCCCAGCAGCCAGCCTGACATGTTTTCCTTGCATTCCACAACTTCACAACCTCTCGACCCTGCTGCTTCTGCTGCCACGCTGTACATGAGGCATGGCACTAAATACCTATTTATCTGATGATGCCAGCTGGCTGCCAATTGGTTATAAACTGGTCATTAATGCAGTGCAGAAGCCAAATCTACATGAAACCACAATTACTTTTATTCCTATATCCAGTATTTGGCTTCTAGTTTTATTTAAGCTAAATACATTTTCCAGCTGTGCAGAGTTGCTGCAAAGAATGCAATTAATGTCTTTCACACATCCCGAGAATTCTGACCCACTGACATCATTGGATAATCTGTCACTGACATCAGTAAGATCATAATTTCCTCCCACACCAGTGATGTACCATGTTAAAAAGCACAGATGACCTCAGTAAAATTAAAAAGCAGGAAGGGCTCTCTGGAACTACCTGCCACATACCTCCACAATGTCCAAGGCCACCATGTTTGAAACATCACATATTTACTTTCACTGTAATCTGTGTATTTGTAAATGAATAAACATATAATCATTTCTATCTGGGATAGAAAAGGTGTGATTCTCTTTGTAAAGTCATCACAGAATCAGCATATGAAACTTTTTCTACATAAAGTTTTGACCAGGTTTAGCAAAATATCCTAGGATAAAAGAACTATAAAAATGCAAATTTTAATTTGCTGTTGCAAAATTCATGAGTGGACCTTTTTAAGGGGATATCTCCAAATGCTATACTCAATTGTTAAAAATTAAATTTACAGCTGTCTATATCCTTGGTACAAGGGAGTGCAAACATAAAGGGAAATTGGCAAGCTTGTAAGTGCATTGCCCTTGTCTGTCCTTCCCTAGAAGAATTAGGAGGTTTTAGGAACATTTAATGGCTGAGTTAGAATTCTCTGCCTCATAGTTATGCATTGGAAGACCACATCAAATCATGGCAAAATGTAAATACTTCTATAGAAGATCAGTGAAATAAGCCAGGCATCACTGTACCATTAGTGCACAAGGCAAGGTGCTGATGCTTTGACAAGGAGACTCTGCAAAATATACATTTAGGATACTGTTAAACAATCTACCAAGGAGGGAGCAGGGAGCTCTGAATCAATATAATTTTATCTTTTCAGTTATCATTTTCCTAGTGTTTCAGAAATTAAAATAACCCAGGCACAAATGAAAAGGAACACAATTATAAAAATCACTATATTTAGAAGGAAGGTAATATTAACTGTATTAACAGTTCAACAGCTGATATAAAAGTTGTCAGGAATAGCAGAATAGAAGAAATACATGTGTGGCAGTCATGAAGCGAGGACTCCACATAGAACTAAGCTAAGAAACAAGACACTTCCCTGGGAAAAAACAAGCAATTTCTTCTTATTGCCAAAAACAAATCATGAGTGACATAAAGCAACAAAATTTTTATAGTAGAACTAGATCTAAGTTTTAGACAACAGATGTGTGACTCAAATTTTTTCTTAGCAAATAAAACTCCACTTCAAACACTCCACTCTACTCTAAAACACTTTGGAAAACTAAAAGGAGGGTTGTTTTCATCATCCACAGTGTACCAGTAATATAATTCTTCTCCAGGATATAATATAAATAAATTTACTATGGCAAATAATTTTCTGATTTATAGTATTAGGCCTACATTTTCAAAAATGACTAGTCATTTTTTATTCCTCAGCTTCTGATGCCTCAAAATAACATGAACTTCAGAAATGTAGGTACTTAAAGCTCTACAGAATGAGTTCCCCACAATGCATCTGAAATAGACACCTCAAAAATGGCATTTTTTTAGAATTAAGTTGAGGAAGTTCAGGTAGGGTTCAGACTGTAATCTCGATTTTTTTCACAGAAGGTTTAACAGTACAGGCAGCCACAGAAGAAGTTTCACATTTCTTATAGTCATCCAGACTGATATGATAGGATCAGTTCAAAGTATCAGGAGAAAATTTAGACTTCAAACACTTCTAATCCATGGCTTCTAGCTACAGTTGCTGGAGGAAAAATATTTAAATTTTAAATCTGGGGTTGTTAATCATTTTTAGCAATTTATTTACTGGATTTTCTGCTCTCTGTTTCCAGTTTGGTTTAGTGAACACATCATGTCAAAATTTTCCTCCCACAGGAGACAAGTGGCAGCATATTTTGAGTGACTAAACTGTATTTCATTTAACTGAATCATACTATGTTTGCACATCTGAAAAGACTTCTGGGCAGTTACTGGCCTTTTAAGCCTGATATTATAGTTACTTCTTCATTGTTGTCTTGGGCTCCAATCTGACTCTTTTAGAAAGCACAGCTAGTCCCTCAGTGGAATTGAGCTCTAATTTTTAAGTAGGTAGAGAAAAAATGCAGCTTTCTAAACATAGATTTAGACTACTTATTTATAGGAATTCTTTTATATGAATTCTATATATTCTTCTTTTGAAGTGCTCGCCTCCTTATTTTGAAATTCTCACTTCAGACACCAATTTTATTGTAAATGATAGAATTCACTCTAGAAATAGCCCCTATAATTCAGTAATTTTTTCCTAACTTCTGAATGTATTTTAAGTAATTGGAATAATTTCAGATATAAGAACATGCATAAATTCTACATCTCAAGTTCTCCTTCACTTTGGGATTCAAAAGGTTGAAGAGGTTTACAAGTCCTCTTCAGTCCATACAAACAGTCCATAATTTTGAAACTGGTAGAAAGACTTCTCTTCTTCATCCAGAGTCAATAGATTTAAAAGACTGAAGCCATACAATTTATTCCAGCAGATCTAGAAAAACTCTAAAGACAAAAGGTTGTTTGGAGCTTATTTCATGCTAGATGAAATATTTTACTTTCCTTGAATCCTCAGTTAATATAGTTAAATTTCAGTTGCAAGGTAAAAAATAAATTTTGCTCTCATTCCCAATATAAAGTTCAAGGGAAAAAGAAATCACTATCTTTCAGATCTAAAATAATTATTTTATGGGTGAAGTCTTACAGAAGAAAAGAATTCATTACAATCTCACAAGTATTTTATTTTTCTGTTTCAAGTGTATCCATGTGGTTTGCAGGATAACTGACTTTACGAAGGAAATAGTGGGCATTTTTCATCCTTTAACTGTTTTTATTTGCTCCAGCATTTTTCCCCTGAAAAATTATTTCTCTATTTATCCCCGAAATATCTCTCTAGTGGTGTCTTGAAAATGAGCACCTTATCCATGATGCATTCTATTGATGTGCTCTTGAACAGGAAGGGGAATAAAAGATCTTCACACCAAGGCTCACATCAAGATTCATCTGCCTGCAATTCATTATGCTGTTTTTAGTGGCCCCCACCTTCCACAGTGCCGTGACTGGAATCTCTCAAAGATGGTGTAGCTTGGGGATGCACTACTGGAGCATCATTCACATGAAACACTTACAGGCAGCTTGCAGCGCATGTTGTACCAGAAGAATGTTGCAGAAGCTGGGAGGACCGCTGCATGGTGAGCTGGTGTCATGATCAACTTATTGAGAGGTGCCTCTGCCCAAATTAAGGTGCATATGCCAAAGTCAATAGCATGGATTTTATTTAGCAATGAATGTTAGGTAGAGAGAGAGAGAAAGAAATAGAAAAGAGAGGGTCAAGGGGGTGGAAAAAGAGAGAGGGAGCATGATCAAGCAAAGACAGTCACCACCTATGGATCCAGCAGTGTTCTGTTGGTCCTTTACCCTGGGCTTCTTGGTGGGAGGGGTCCCAGGGTCATTTAAAACTTTTCACTATTTATAGGTTCTGACAAACAAAGGAGTTAATTCTTATTGGCTACACAGTTCTGTTATGCTATTGGTTAAATGGTTCCCTCACCTCCAGTGCTAATTAGTCCCATGTTCAGTTTTCTCTTCTGAGTCAGTCATTTCTTAGGTCGGTAGTCTGGGAGTGGGTGGTTTCGATCTCCCCCTTCCAGAATTACCTTTTACTTGGTCTGAGCTGATTTCTGCAGAGCTGCTGAGCTGGCTTTCCTTGTAGCCCATAAATTCTGCCATTATCAGCAAGACATTCTTCTCCCCCAACTTTGTTAAACTCAGCCTAGGTCTGAGATAAGATAAAGGTGATACTATTGTCTGAGTGTTATCTCAAGTTCCCACTGTGGTGGTTTAATTTACAGTCCAAGTTCCAGGTATCCATGGAGGCGTATTCTGTGTGGGCTTCAGTGGCTGGTGGTGGTCACAGGTNCTTAATGAGCTACACTGACAGTTTCACAGAAGAATTCACCTTCCAGATTGGAGCAGTTTAACAGAATTTGGAGCAGATTGCAATTTAACATACTAAACTGCACATATTTTAACATACTAACCTGTTGTCTTCAGTACATGGCAATTGTTTAATTTTTTAAGAGAAAACCATTATAGTACACATGCAGATTGACATATATCCTGTCAATTTGCACATGTCTGGGGAAAGTTCTTTCCTCCCCACTCTTTTCTGCAAATAAAACATTCTGAGTAACTGGAATTTGAGGCCAGCATGCCAAACTCAAATACCTCAGATATTTTTCAGCTTTCTGTATGAGAAGCAATATCCATGTAACTTTAGAAAACTGCCAAAATATTTTTAAACCCAGACTCCTGACTTATTTCCTCTTCTCATTGTTGGATATATGTGATTTTGGGGAAAACACGTCTTCAATAATGTTATTCTTGCAATAAATATGCCCCGTTGAAGAAACAAATGTGATCATAATTATATTGAAAATTAGGTCAAAAGATCAGTCAGAAAGCTCAGGGGAAACCATGACATAGGTCAATCTCAATGTTGTCTCCCAGGAAGATATTTCCACCTCCACTGATTTGTACACGGCAGGTTTGTAGAGTGAACTATATCAGCTGAGAGTCCTACTGAGCCATTCAGTATTGTTCAGAACTTGACTTGAAATGGAGGCCTATTGCAATAAAGTGACAGGGATGTTTCTTCTATATACAACTAATCTATATTATTATGAAGTCCCTCTGTATCTTATCCTTTCATGAGTCTTTGGGTAGCTCACTTGCTACAAAATCCTTTTTTCCTGTCAGATCAGGCTCCTAGGTCAAAGATATAGGCACAACCCTCACAATATTCAGTAATGTGTAATAAAAATATGTTAATAGGAGACAAATAACCCCTGCTATCATGTTGCTCAGTCCTAACCCTTGACTTTTATTGGCTAAGTTACCACATTAAGTCAAGATTTCTCCAATGGATTTTTATTCCTAAAACTGGAAAAGTTCTCACTTCCCAGATGGCTGAATGTTAGGATCAGATGGATTATTGAGTTCGTAATTTCTCTCTCTTTTACTAATAAATGAATAAAATAATCTGCTGCAGTGTCAGGAAATTTCATCTCTAGCTGTTATTACCTCTTTCTAAATAGAAACATGAGGGAAAAAAACAAAACAAAACAAAACAAAACAAACAAAACAAAACAAAAAAACAAACAAACAAACAAACAAAAAAAACAAACAGAAACCATAAACCAAATAATTTCTTCAGTTTCCTAATGATCTTTTAATTTCAAGTATGAAGAAAAAAATATTTGACCTTCAGCCCCTGTCAAGCCACTGAAGATACTGGAATTATCTTTTTACCATGTATTTACATAAAACTAATAAGAATGGCTTTGATTTTTTGAGGCTGAATTTGATAAAAATCCACAAAAACATAAAGATAGGAGAACATGGAAAAAACAAACAAATCAGTCTCTTCATGCCCGTATATCTTTCCTCCATGAAAACCTTTAAATTTTTTATATTCATTCTATATATTCTCTTTCCTGGAAGTAGAATTTTAAGATGGAGGCCTTAAATTTTAAGATGGCTCTCTTAAAATTATTCATCTTAAAATTCACATAAAATAAAAAGGAAAAACAAACACCATAGCACTCCCCCTCTAAAAGGTGAGTAAAACACATCTTCAGAATAATTTTGGCAGCATTCCCTGGATTTAGTTGCCCATATGCCAATATGGGGTTGCCAATATACATTATACAAATGTCTCTCTGTCATATCAGTTCCCACTTATTCATTTGTGAAATGGTTTTATGGCAGTGAACAAGTCAGGACTGTAAAACAAGCCAAGTGTTGCACGGGCAATCCCTAGCTCTGTCAGAGTGTACTCCTCCAGTAAGTTTGCCCATCCTCCCCCATCCTCAGCAGCTTTAGCAAAGCTCTCTCTGCTCACAGAAGTATTCTCCCAGAGCACTAAAACCCATAACAGAAATTGCACCAAATGGCCAAAAGCTAACCACCAAGAAAAGGCCATTTCCCCTTTCTGTCTTTCATTCAATTCTGCTCAGGGAACACACATAGACATAACAACTCCTGAGAGGCAAATTGAGGAGCTCGCACTATACACAGGAAAAAAGTTTTCTCTAGCAATACTTCTGTTTTCTCACAGGTAGAGAGGAATACATCTTCCTCTTATGGAGCCACTGTTCACCAGGAGCTCTGGATGACCGTGATTTCCTTCCCACACTCCCTGGAAATGGAAACACCAACCTTTACTCAAAAGAGTATTTTTATCCAGACTTCTCTGTATCCCAAAACCAGTGGGAAGAAGGGTTGTTCATGCAGAAGGCAGCAGGGAGCAGCCCAGACAGGAGCCTTTTTCTTGTTGCAGTCCATAAGGACAGCCTGCAGCAAGGTGTGGTGAGAGCATCCATCTCTGCACGTGTGAGAGCATCCATCTCTGCACGTGTGAATCAGAGCTTCCTCATGGGCTTGGCCAGACCTGAGAGGACCTGGGGCTTGTTCCCCTGGGAAGTACACCATAGACAAGGGCAGCTGCTGACAAATCACAAGGCCAAGTGTTTTGAGACTAGGGTGGACACAAAGCTGTTTTCTTAGCCATCTCTCTAGCTCTTAAGTCCTGATTAAAATAGAAGCAGAAAACCTACTTTGAGACACTAGGAAATAAACTTACCTACTTGCTACACAGTCATGGGACATGAGTGTTTCCTAAACTTCCTCCATCAAATAGGATATTCAAGTATTTCAGGATGTGGCTCATCACATTTAAACCCTCAGAGGGTTCAGAATAAGGCAGTTTCTGATGGTCATACTTATGCTTCTCCTACTACACCAGGTCAAATTTTTTGACACTGTTCATTCAGAAACATCAGATGTCAATAATGAAAAATATCAACAATGAAAATCAAAACCTTGTAGAAAAAGCTACTTCATAAGTACATCATGGTTGAGGCCCTGGGTTTCCTTATAGCAAGTTTGACCTAAATTCTCACTTTGGGCTTTTCAGTGATGAAAATTCAAAGGCACTTTCAGTTTATTTTGAAGTAAAAGTTTATTGAATAAAATAAAAATGAATAATGCAATCATTACATCATCTTCTCTGTTATTTAACTTGATATTTATGTCAATTATTTTCCACTGCTACTAAATTTTTTATGTTTCTGTAGTACTGTGAAATTTGATGTCAAACTACAGAATTTATCAGAGAGGGAAAGAAACGTAATTTAGAGAATTAGAGAATGAGGAGAACTGCAACTTTTATGGGTATAAGAAACCATCTAGATCTGTGGAATTGCTCATATTGTATCAGCTCTTAAAACATCAATACTGGCATAGAAATTAATATTATTAAATTTCAGAATCCACTTCAACCCTGCTGATGAATGGAGTAATTCTTCCCTTCCCCAGTGCCATTCATTTAGGCTATGTTTCTTGAAAGAGTTACATCCTTTCCTAACTTGGTTTCTGATTTTAAGTGGATAAATCACCTATTTAATAAACTTGTGTGGAAGCATTAGGGAGCCTGCACAGATGACAATGCTGGTTTGGGCATTGCTCATTTTTATAAGAAATTCTTAGGAGTAGGGTCTGCAGAGAAATGAAAGCTGAGCCGCAGAAGAAAAGTACTGCAGCAAGAGGTGACATTGGTGGCCAAGTTCTCACAAGTGGGTGACAGAAACACAGAAGAATTAAGGTTAGTGTTTATAAAGACAGCAGCATTTAAAAACAAAATTCAGAATGGTCAGAGACAGCATTGCTACCAGCGGGATAAAAGTTAGCCTACTTATTATGCAATATTTGTCAAAAACATTACTGTGTCAAGAGAGCAGTAATACCTATCACACGTGAGCCAGAGTCTTTAAATGGGTTTGATTTCATTAACTCTACTAATATTTGCTTTACATAACAGCAAACAAAGGGAAATATTTTCATCTTGTTGATGGACCAACTGTGTAACTATTTCTGTCCAGTGCTCATAGAATGACACGAGACAGAAATTAGAATATAGTCAGGTAAAAAGAGTTTTGGCATTTGAAACCATTTCAACTTTAGTATTCACAGACAACAATTCTGTCACCCCTGTTTGGTGCTGAAGAGGAATTATTTCTCTGTCTGTCTGGAGGTTTGCAAGCTGAGCATGGCTATTTTGCTGTCTGGTATGTCAAAGCTTCAGGCTAGCAGATAGTGCTTATAAATATACAGTGCACCAGAGACTGATGGAGCAAATATATATCTCTCTCTCACTCTCTGGGCTCTTTCACTTACTTTCAGGGCTCAGGATTGCTGCAGAGGGAGTTTAGCTGTGCCTTCTTCCTAGCCTTTTCTGTTGCAACATTGACTGGGCTACAAAGGGGCAACTTGCCTGTGGTCACCATTCTACTAGGAAATAAAAGGTCAGGCCTGGTCTAATCTGCAGAGTTCCAAGGATTCCTTTCTCCATTAAGTGGAACCCAGCTGCAAGAGCTTGTTTCTGTCAAACACTCCCAAGTGGAAATAACTGCTTGTAAGCAAGAAAAGAATCAACAATAAAAGGAAAAGGAACTCTTTCTCTTGTTCTCTTTTATATTGACTTGCTTTTTGTCCTAATAACAATAATTACATATGTTAAATATCACAATATTTGATACAGGAGTGATCCTCTACAAAGACAGCTGTAACTTGTTTAAGACATAAATTTGTTAACAGAGTCTTACTTATGTTTCCATGTCCGATGCCTATGAAATTATGTGACTTACATGTTAATTATTTGCTGGCAGAGCTTCCAGTTTCTACTTTGCAGGATCTACAGGATCTATCCTGTATAGCACATATAACTCCCTAGGGAGAGGGAAAGAGAAAGGGAAGAAGCAGCACTTAAGTGTCTAAAGAACATTTTATTGCTGATTCTCTTCAACTATACAAGAAAGCATCTCATATTGCAGGGTTTGTGGTTACATCTATGCAAGATCCAGCTCCTCCTCTCCATGCCACTGGTTTGTGGATGTAGAAATCATCCTGAGCAGAGAGTAACCCACATGGTATTTAACTTCTGGCACTGGTTGGCATTTTCTTCTTCAGTAAAAGGAAAAGCATAGTACTGAAAAATAGCAGTCACAAATACCTGGACATAAGGGCAAGTTTCTTTTGATGCAGAGACTAGCCCATACCCTTAACAATGAGGGATTTTATAGAATTTCCAAAGTCTTGGCTGTATTTCCTAAACAAGAAAAATGCTTTAAAATGTTGCATTTATCATTCTTTCTGTCTTTATCAATTGCCTGACTTCTCTGCTTGAATTCATAAAAATGTTAAAGTCCATGCAGTAAGATTCCACTTCTTAGAGGAAAAAACCTGGAAAAGGAAGAGGTAACACAACTACGAGTGCCATTACATTTTTTTTTTCTTTTGACTATGATTTATGGCAGACAATTTGTCTTATAGAAATAAATAATTCTTTAAAAGAATAGAAAAAATAAAATAAGAGAGACATCAAGTACAATCAACAGAGATAATGTCTTGACTGTTAGTGTGTGAATTTAAATTTTGCATTTTTCAACTTTTTTACATTTTTTTCTAGTGGTAGTATTGTGTTGCTTAGGAATTGCATACATGGCAACAAGTCTTCCATGATATTTGAATGATGCTGAAAATTTGGGTTATCATTATGCATTCAGTGCTTGCTGCAGGCTATTCTTGAGTCATAGTTCCAACATAATGACATGGCTCACTTTGTAAGTGGCACTAGTGGTTTATTAATTCCTACTATTCTCTGAGCACTTTTACATTCTTTGAACTTTCTTTGAAGCCAAGATTTTGCACTTTGATCCAGTTTATTTATATCCTACTCATAGTTCCACATAGGTCTTCTATTGTACTTGAACCCCATGGAACATATACTGTATATCATTATAGTCTCAATATTGGGAATAGTGATGTGAATGATATAAGATCAGATTGTAACAGGCATTAAAAATGGAACTTTAATCACACGTGTGAGAATTCCCACATGGAGAAGTAGATTAATTCAAAAGTGTCAAGTCTTATGAATGAAGTCTGACAATGATATACAACCTCAGGAGCAGAAAGTTTCTCCTTTCTGAAAGGGAGAAATTTTGGTTAGTTGATACTTTTCACTACATATTACAAATGAAATTCAACTTACACAGGGAAATAGTGGCAGGATTAGCCTTAAATGTACACTTGTAAAATGTAATTCCTTTATCTGACAGAGACTGTGTGTTTCCCTATAAACTCAAAACCAAGGAAAACTAAGTCACCGTTATAGAATAATCTCCCAAATACATCAATAATATTTATGGGAACAGAGAAAAACCTTGAATATTCAGTTGATGTGGAACCCTTCAGACATCAAAGGATTTTCAAAATAAGTGAAAGAAATGCTGTCTGGCAGGGTGGTAAAAGTTTAATGGATTCATCACCTTGAATATCTTTAACAAACATATTGACGATGCCAGTGATTCAACTGCACCAAACCTCCACATGATCTCTTTTTGCTAGTTTTAAGGTATTTCTGCTAATTATTTCACACAGAAATTATTCCTTTGGAATAATCTGAAGGCTAGAAGTAGACATAAATAAAAATGTCAAATTTTCATTCTGGTCAAACAATTCCCTGCTATATGGGGTAAAATTCCTAACATTACTAGGCAAATGAAACCACCAATATTATCTGTTTACAAAAAGTTCTTAGATGATAACAAGATCTAAGATATTTTAAAAAAAAATCTATAAATAAAAATTAAGAAATTAATAAAAATCCGGTGGTCAAAATGTAGAGATATTGGAGAAACATTGAAATTTGCTTCTGACAACTATTCTAGACAGAGTTCTATGTTTCATCTTATTTTATCCATGAGCAACATTGTCCTGCAACAGAAAGTTACTATAAGCAGCAATCTTTCCATCCCTGACTTCCTTATCCAAAGATTTCTTTGGGTCAACCTGCTACCATCCTTTACAAGGTAATATTTATACAATTTCTCTGGAAGAGCTCTCTAGTCAACATATGCCAAAATATAGAGAACAGATTTCAACAAAGAACCTTAACTTTACACAAATAGGAAAGCAAAGAAACGAAACAGAAAAAATATTGTCTCCTATTTGCTGTCTTCTGATACTGAATTTTCCTGTTCAAGAGCACCCTGACAACAAGCAGCTCAGCTCACACAGATGGTCAGTGCTTCCAAAATGTTATGACTGCCAGACCAGTCCTCATGAGACAGTGAATGATAATGAACCCACACAACATGAAATAGTAAAAAAATTCCAATAACATCTATTTCCTTAAGGAGGTGAATAACTGACAGAAAGTGTAGACACCACCATTTTTAACCACAATAAATCTTGTTTGTAGAGATGAAAAAGCCAGACACGTATGAGTCTTCTGACCTTGCTGAAAGTAACTCACTCCTTCATTTTGACTGCAGTGCTGAATTACAGGCTCCCCTAATTTTCCAGGTATTGAAAATACTAGCTTCCTACTTAAAACAGCTACTCAGGGAAAATTTACATGTCCTGACAAAGTCAACAAGTCTAATTTGCAAAGTAGAGGGCCAGCATATGTGGCTAAACTTATATTCAGTGTAAAATAAATACAAGAATGATTGAGTTCCATTCAACTCACCATAAGGCCTTCCAAAACAAAATTCCTAATTTTTCTCAAGAGTAAAAGTCAGTTTCATACCTCTTTTGAACTAAGCATGCCAAAATTTGCACAAATAATTTATTTTTACAAGTGTTTAAGGACATTTCGTGAAAACCAGCCTAAAGTCTCATAAATACAGCCTTCAGCTGTGTGTCAACATACACTGAGCTGTGTAGCCACATGAGTTTGTTCATTGAGCACCTGGGCTCTAAAAGCACATATACATGTTTATGCACGTGTATGTGTGTAGTGCTGGCTGGGGGAGGGGGTTTGCATTTCAAACACTGAGCAGGCAAAATGGGACTAAATATACAAGAAAGTTGAACACCCTTTGAAAATTCAGCTCACACAATTCAACCGATCACCTAAAGATTGGTTTGGTCCCTTCTCTGCATATATTCTTAGTTCAGTATAGCAAATTCCTCTAGCTAAATTCTTAGCCACCATGGAATAAGAGATAGGACAGGAAGTGTGTAACTCAGCAAGAAGGGCTCAGCTGTCACAATTAATTGCTCTTTTTTTTAAATCTAGCCTTCTGAAACCTTCTAGAATGAAGAGCACTTTGTCTTCTTTCAGAAATAAAAGGCAACTTACATCTCCAAGCATTTCAGAAGACAAAAATTAATCTTGATGCAGCAAACTTCAGGGAAATATTTTTCTTCCTATTGAGAACCTATTTACTGTTCAATGGGATTGTAGAAAATAGTTGCAGCCACACACCACCACCACCACCCCCTATATGGTACAATCTCCATCAGTGTAGTCTGGAGCACATTCCAGTCTTTTGCTATTTTAAAGGTGGGGCTAATTCCCAGTGTTTCACTCAGGTAAAGCATTCTCAGATTTCATCACTGGGAAAGTATATAATTCTCAATTTTGGTGCAGAAAGGTGTTCAGATTAGTAACTTGTTTTAAGGAAAATCAGGAGAGTGAAACACCAGAATTACCCTGCTTTGTCCATCAGGTGTCAAAAACTTCCAGCTATTTTCACAACCAAATTATAGATAATTTTCAAATTCTGCTTTTCTGGAAGATGAATCATTATTTATGTTAGAAGAATTTCAGTGTGTTCAGCATGTTAGCAGGTTATGAAAAAATTGCTTTAAGTACGCTTGACAAAACACTGTCAGAGCACTAAAATTAAGAGGTGTAGTGGGTTGACCTTGGCTGGATGCCGGGTGCACACCAAGCTGCTCTATCCCTCCCCCTTCCCAGCTGGACAAGGGAGTGAAAATAAGATGTAATGTGACTCATAGGTTGAGCTGAGGCAGTTTACTAAAGCAAAAACAAAAGTTTGCATGAACACATGAAAACAGCTAAAAAATGTTTGTTCTATACTTCCCATCAGCAAACAATGTCTGGCCACTTCCCAGGAAGCTGCACTTCAACAGATGTAGTGGTTGCTCCAGGGCAACCACTTGATGGGGGGAAATGTTGGGAAGCCAGCACGAATGCTGTGCCCACACTGCTCAGCTGTACCCAAAACACTGGTGTGTCATCAACCCCTCTCTAGCTGCCAATGGAAAGCACAGCACCCTGAGGGCTGCCATGAGAAAATGAATTCCACCTCAGCCAGACCAACACACAAGAGGACAATAGTTCTTGCTCCTCATTATTGAGAACAAAACACTCTGCAGATCTTCACAGCTAAAAAAATTATGGGTATTCATATTTTGAACACAAAAAAATGGCACACAACCAATACTGCTTCAGCATGTATGCCATGTCTAGAAGCCTCTATTGTTCTGAACAGACTAAATATGATCAGAATTTAATTTACCATTAAAATCTTGATGGTATTTGAAATGATAAATAAATGCATTGAAAAGACAACAATCAAACTGTCAAAGTAAGAAAATACACATAATAACAGCATTAATAAGCCACAGTCTTTTAAATGTTGCCTATTAACATCTGCAGCCTTTTGCTGCCTTTTAGAAGTAGGTTATTGCATTTGATTTTTAATCTCAGCTTTGCTCTTTCAGTGCTTGTCAAAGATTTGGTATCTCAT
This sequence comes from Chaetops frenatus, assembly GCA_013400775.1. Lineage (NCBI taxonomy): Eukaryota > Metazoa > Chordata > Aves > Passeriformes > Picathartidae > Chaetops > Chaetops frenatus. Next base: position 225,795 of record VZTR01029996.1, read on the forward strand.
CTTTTGGGGAAATATTTGTAAAAAGAGACTGTGTCCTTTGACACCCTTTAGCTAAATATCATAGTGTGTCTACATCCTCTACTATAGTGAGCACCACATATTTCAGACAAATTTCTCTTTCCCTAAAATTGGCTTAAAATTTATGATGTTTGAATTGAACTGGACCAATTTAAATCAGGCATGGGGGAATAAGTACAGAGAGGTTATGAAGGGCAAAAGAAGCAGTTAAGTATCGCTTTGTTTGTGAAACTCTGAACAAAAGCATAATTTCTGCCTTAGTTCCTAAAGGGCCAGAATAACTGTCACACTAGAATTCATTATTTTTCTTTTCCCAGCCCAATTATATTGTTGAAATTAATTCAGCAATTTGCACCCATCTCTTTTATTTGTTTGTTCCTTAGCCAGCCATATACAAAATAAGCCTATTCCAACTCTGCGGTCTCTGATCCTTATCTAAATCCTTCCTTTAAAGGACTAGAATTAATAAGAAATAGTGTCTGGATGTCAGCATTAGATTAAATTGCTTTTCCATTGTGCCGTTGCTTTCCCTAATGAGTATGATTACGAATGTAGGAACAGAGTGGAAAGCTGCTTTTTTCTCTCTCAGGAGTAAAAATTTGGCTTAATACAAACATGATACACACTTGTCACGTGCTGCTGCCCACTAGCTCTTCACTTCTAAAGGTTTAAGAGACTCCACCTGGTTGAGCGGATTTGGAATACATCAAAATATCTCACTCTATTTCTTGCTTACCACAGGTATTATACACACACCAGAGAAGGTCTAAAGGGAATAGTACTAGCAGCCCATTGCACATAGATATACTTGACCAGTTTTAGCTCAATTTCAGCTGTGAATAAAGGGAAGTGTGGAGAATGCTGGATACAAAATTCTTTGTTTTGGCACCTTGTTTAATCCTCTTGTTATTTGATTACAAAGGTACAGATGGAGCACCTGTTACAGACAGCATAGCAAACTTATGGTTATGTCTGTGTGCACTAACTGTGAAGTGATGGTTTGAAACTCCATTCAAGACCCAGAAGCTTTCAAGGCATATGCTTCAAAAAATTGAATTAAGAAAGACAGACCAAAGAGTTTGAAGAGCTGGGAACAGCTCCACCTCAGTAAGCATACAGCTATGGCTATAGGTAATCATTTTGGTAGGCAAATAAAATGAGGTCACATGTCCACAGAGAAACAAAAGTTGGTATAAAGGAAGTGTTCTATAAAAAAGGCTTAAGTCATGGGCCCAAAGAATACTGAGAATAAGTTTAAGCTACAAGTCCAGAACACTGGAACTGGAAAACAGACATCTGGAGAAGCAAAACAAAATTACTTTTTTTATCATGGTGTAACAAAATAAAATATCACTTCCTAATTTTGTACTCTGACAGTTTTACAGTAGATGTTTTAGTTCTTCTATAGTGAAAGGTTTTTTTAAAGACAAAATACATGTTAATACACATTCTGTTTTATAACAGAAACCCAAGTAAAAGCATATACTTTTATCTTACTCTAGAACTTCTCAGTTTTTTTATGCACCATGTAAGGAGTGCCACAGAAGCTGCTGCAGAACTCAGTTATTAAGGCAACAGTGGGGGAAAACACAGCTAAGGAGTGTCAGTCAGAGTAATAGATGTCATCAATCTAATTTTACATTACTAATAAGATTAAGATTGGCTGATGAAGGCAGTAGTATTAACAAAATGCTTCCTCAAAACTCTTGATTTGATAGATCAACACCGTGTAGTCAGGAACCAGAACACTACAGAGTTAGTGTGGTAACATTAGATGCATTAAACACTGGATAACCAATCTTGAAAATGGAATCATAAATAACAGATCATCAAGCATTCTTTCATAAGGCCCTGAATCTTTTTAACATGCTTGTTGATAACCTAATGAAAAACAAACTAAAATTGGTACTGTAGATGATGCCAAATTTAAAAGAAGGGTATAAAATTATAGAGTCATAGAATAAGCTGAGTTGGAGGGGGCTCACCAGGACCATTGAGTCCAACTCCCAACCCTGAACAGGATAGCCCCTGAAGATGTGAAGAATCACATCATGTGCCTGAGCACATGGTCCAAATACTTCTTAAACTCAGACAGGCTGCTGCTGTGATGGCTTCCCTGGGGAGTTTATTCTAGTGGTCCACCACCCTCTGGGTTAAAAACCTCTTCCTAATATCCAATATAAGCCTCCCTTAAGTCAGTTTCACACCATTTCCTCGGATTCTGTCACTGGTTATGAGAATGAAGAGATCTGTACCTGCCCCTCTGCTTCCCCTCATGAAGATCATGAAGTGAGGTCTCCCCTCAGTCTCTGCTTCTCCAGGCTAAACAGACCAAGTGACTGCAGCTGTTTTTCAAGAAGATTCCGTTTGAGTCCCTCCAGCATCCCCATGGCCCTCCCTTTGGACACTCTCCAATAACTTGGACCACTAATACTGAACAGATTCAACCAATGGGTGGTGTGGACACAAATAGCCAGTGTAGAGCCTGATACCTAGGAAAGAGTCAAGACCAGGATTTCTGAGAGACCCTCATGAAAAGCAGCAGCATTGAACATAGCAGAGAGGAAATCATAATAGACAATCAACTACACAGGTCTCTTAAGTGCACTGGAGTGGGATCTCTATCAGAATAGCTTGTCTACTTCTATGTTCCCTCCTCAAGGGTTATGTTGAGAAACTGAGAAGGTGGTGGCAAGTGGTAAGAGCAAAAAAATGACTACCAGAGACTTTCCTAAGGAGTATATTAAGTAGAAAGGTACAGTATGGTACCATCAGACCAGAGTTATATATCTGCAAGGAATTCAAAGGTCTGTTAATTGTTATAGATCATAGTACAACACAATCTGATGACCAGCATAGAAAGGTTCATTAACTTAATGTCAAAACAACAGGATTTTTTTTTTAAAAAAGGTGATGATAATTTTTCATCACCTCTTTTACTTTGTAGCAAATTGGGTGGTATATCATTGTGATTTTTAAATTAATAGTGGCTATTTTTCCCCTCTAAAAAAACTTCCAAGCAAGAATTACCTCAAGAAAGTTTTCTAGGTTATGTGGAAGGTCAGGATATAACACCGAAAAGATTCATCCTTGTCCTATAGTCAAAGTATGAATTTATCGGCATTCATAACTGAAACTAGCACAGCAATAATCTTAGTCAGACTGAAAAACTCAGTTAACAAATGCACTGGTTCATAGAACTTGAAACATATCCTCAATTTCCTTGATATAAATGTAGTTTTTCAACATTTTTAGTACAAATGATCAGGCCTGAAAGTTATTCGCTAGGACATTTCAACCCTTTTATTTGCATAATAGTATTTATTTGCATAGTATTTTATTTCAAGTGAACAGTGACTAGAACATATCTGTCAGACTAGACAGAAAAAATGCACATTGATGAGTTTACATACACCCTAACTTGATTTTATACCCCAAAGTAACAAATATTTTCACAAGCAGCAGAACTACTCATGAGGTGTTTCCTACAGGTTTCTTAGCTTGGTCATTGTCCCCATCTCCCTCCCGGAATTGCTCCAGTTTACTCCACAGTGCTGGAGGGAACACATCACAGAAGACCAGAGAAAGTCTAGATGTGTACTGATGTGCCCAGGGACAGGCTGCCTGGACAGCAAATAAATGTCAAGCTACAACACAGCAGCCAAGGCTGGCACTTTCCCTCAGTGCAAGCACTAATTGCATCACTCTCCTCTCCTCAGATTCTGCTTTTGACAAAGATTTCAAGATCGTTCTAGCTGATATCTTCACACCCACTTTTAAGTTTAGTTGCACTTGGCCAAACAGTTTAAAAGTTACTACATAGGAGTTGACAGTTGAAGAGAAAGGGAGTGTTATTATGTAAGCTTCATTTCCTTAGGAAACCAGGCTAAAAATGTAAATGGGGTTTTGAAGCTTGATAGTGCCCTTTCAATAAAATGAATGAAGCAAGAATATATGCTTGCTTTCCTGCCAGAGGAAATTGCTAAAACAGGCATTTCTTCTGATTTAAAGAACAGACTGCATAGAGTTGCTGTTTGCCTAGATGCTGCCAGAAAAGGCCATTGGCCTGCTGGTCCAATAGAAATAAGTAAAAGAAAGTAAATTACTATTTAGTAGAGTGATCCCACAGTATCAATCCTTAACCTTAATTCCAATTAGAAATTAATTAGTCAGCAATCAGCTTGGCCTTAACTCGTTTGTTCATCTCCTTTTTATCCTGACTTTTTGCTCTCTATTGCAAGAGCCTAATGACATTACCATTTTTATCCTCATCGCACAACAGTTTTACCCTCGGTAGTCAATCTTGCTGGGAATGTGGTACATAGAATTCCAATAGTCCTGTCTGTTCCTGCAACTGCCTCTCAGTATCATCAAAAAGGACATTAAATTTAATCACCATCAAGAATTTTAGCATATGAACCCACACGGAGAAAACAAATGTGCAGAAGATCCAAGGATACACTGATCAAAGAGAGCTTCAAAGCGCTGGAAAGGCTGCAGGAAGCATAATAACACAAGCAAATATGGCATGTCAGGATGCTGACCTGGGGCTCTATTCTACAGTCCTCACAGGCCAGCATTTAAATATGTCTAATTCATTCTGCATTGTTCACAGGCTCAGCTAAAAGATGGCCCTGTCAAGAACAGCGCCCCTAAACCCACAACTCACATAGAGAAATATTTTGTGCACAACTCAGTGGTTGCTCACTGACATCCAAGCGACAAGCTACACTTGACCACTGCAACAGCAGAGACCAGCAGGACCAGGGCTCCTCCAGAAGCAGAGATGAGCTGCGAGACAAGGACATTCCCAGCACCAGGGGGACCTCCCCACCAGGATGTCCTGCCACAGGATATGAACAGTGTCAGGATGGCACCCAGTCCCTCTGACACTTCCAAACAAGGTACATTGATGAATGACACCAAAAGTCCAGTCAGGACTCCAGTATAGATCCAGAGTCCATTTGGGAGCATGAAAAAAAGGTTGAAGACAGTGTGGCTTTGGAAACCATCAAGTAAAAAAAAAAAAAATCCATAAGCCAGGACAGCGGCAGACAGGAGCAGGTAAAATATATATTTCTGATCAAGCTCAGGCCAGGTCTGGGTGCTTTCTGGGTCTGAGCTTAAAGGGAGGTCTGGGTAATGGGGAGTGGTTGCAGGGAAGGGGGTCCCAGGTGAGACTACTCAAGTTAATCACAGCTTATAGGCATCTTACAGGCCCTGACATGCATTTTGCATAAAACAATAATGGTAGAGGGAATTTCTGCCAAAACTGTGAATTTTGCACTAAATGATAGAGGAATTGAAACACTGAATTTTTTTAGCCAATATCTTAAAATTGGAAATGCATTTGAAAAGCATGTTCCTTTCTTGAGAGAATAAATTCCTGCTGTGAAAATTCTCCTTTAAAAAGAAACCCAGTTTTCTACAGGAAGCAGTTTTTAATGGAAAACAGTCTAATGGAAAAATTTTCTTTAATGGAAAAAAAATCATCTCTCTTCAGTGTCGGAGGAAATGAAATCCAGTTTTTCTTTTTCTAGGCTTAATCTTCCTGTTGTGCCATTATGTTTGAATCTTTAGGACCCGCAGGGCTCATCAGTGTTAGAGTCTTGCAGGGAAGAAGATAAAGTACACGTGAAAAGGGGCACTATGGAAAGGACATCTTTTTCCCCAGAATGTGATTTCTTCCCTCCTAGCAGCGAGAGGCAAGATATGCTTGCTTCAGTCTCTGCTGATGAGATGGTGCTTTAAGGAGGACTCGCACAAATGAAATGATGGAGGGGAAGGATTTCCTGTGACTAGATTTATTTATGTGCTTGGGGCATTCAAAGCTGCTGTTGAGTCAATGAAAAGTTGGATTTCCTAAATCAACAGCGAAAGAGATGTAGCACCACTCTGCTGATAAACACAATTTGACTTGTGTGCAATGCATTTAGGGCCCCAAGGCTTTCATGTGATTTTCTTGACATTTGTACTTTATTTGGGTCAACTCTTAGAGGGTCTACAGCAGCTGCAGTTCCTGCTGACTTTAGTGCACACTATGCATGCTCAATAACCTTCAGAACTTGTCCTTTAATTTACATTTTGGAGATACTCTAGAGCAATTATGAACAAGACATGTTAGTCTGCTACCCTTTAATTTCCCCATCAGCATGATACAAGCTGAAGAGCTCACTTTGGCATCAGTGAGTTAGAGAGATTTTCCTGCTGTCAGACCCACAATGAATGACGCTGCTCATTGCAGACACCTGCCTTCAACACTAAGAGTCTGTGCAGACACAAAGACCATCGTCCATCAGTGGCAAATGTTAATTAAAAAGGTAGGTACACCTTTAGTTATACACTGCAGTACTCCAGTGCCTGCATTCTAATTTGTGAAACCGTTCTCCAAAGCCTGCAGCCAGCAGTCACCTGGTTTGAACATCACAGTCTGGTCACAACAGAATTGCCTACCTGAAACACATTATTCATCTTCACGTGGGATAAATCGGGATGGTTTGTAATGGCAATCACCCCTTTAAAGCCTAAGACATGAGTTCTGCCTTGAGTTATGTATTTTCATAACAACTGTGGTCAAAAAAAGAGAAAATAACTAGACGTGAAAAGACAGGGTTTTGTCAGGTAGAAATTTTTACCCACAAAAAGAAAGTGCACAATTTTGGGAATTGAAAAAGGATAAACTGATCATTCTGAATATATAGAGCTAAGTGGAAGTATTAAAAATTTCCAGACAAACACTTTTGGTTATCCACTTTAAAATGAAAACATTTATTTTTTTTTAATAAAAATCACTCATTATTAAAAGATATTCATCATGAGTAAAGCACTGATGACATATCAGAATAGTTTGGGTTGGAAGGGACTTTCAAAGGACATCTTGTCCAACCTTTATGCAAGGAGAAGGAACATCTTCAACTAGATCAGGCTGCCAAGAGCACTGTCCGTACAATTTTTTTAAATTATATTATCTTATTTATTGATCTTAAATCTTAGGGGAAAAAATGGAAGAGCACGTTTACCACCTCAAATGTGCAAAATTCTGTTGTAATTCTTACAGACATTAATCAGTGACCAGAAGGGTTTTCCTGTATTCCTGTCATATTTATGAACACCTTTTCTCATGCACATATTTAGGACTAAGATGAATTCAAAGTCTCTTTGCAGGCAGTAATCAGTATCTATTATTTTGAGCCTTTGGGTGAGCAAGGGAACTTGTAGCTTTGGACCAAATCTTTCTGACTGTGCTGTCAAGGAGCCAAGTATTTCAGAAATTATTGAATGTATGTAAAAAGTTTGTGAGACCATTTTGCTATGTTTAGAAAACATTTAACACCATACAGTTTTCCAAAGCCTTTCCTCTTCATTCAGTTTGATAAACTTTACCTAATTAATCACAGAAATTACCCTACCTTGTTATCTGGGAGGCAAGCCAACTGGGCTGAGGTTAAAGCACTTTGATGAAAAATTATGACCATTTTGTGTTTACCACCGTGATTGTTTCATGGGTGCAGGCAAGAGCTGAGTTTGCAATTCAAATAGTTCATTCACTTTAAAATGGTTTATAAAAGACAAAGTGAGAGGCAGCTATCACTATTTATTTGTTTCTTTAATAAGCTTATGAATTTTAAAAGGCATTTCATGGAAGAAAAAAAGCTGACAACAACAAGCATTTATGGGAGTTTAAGAATGAGAACTAAATACAAAAAATCAAGAAATAGAAGTTAGTTTAAAAGCACAGCCTTTTTTATTCTGCTCGTGTGTCCTTACTGTTAAAATGGTGGTCTATCACTATAAACTATTAGTGAATTGATACAGAACATAATGCAAATTGAATGTGAATACTGTGGAGAAAAAAGGCAAATAGAATTGTGTGCAATTCACTTATATACAAGATGACTCACATTTCCTATTTATCTTCCATTTCTCATTTAGAGTGCAAAATAAAACCTTAAAAAATTAAACAAGGTTTTGCCCTTTTTGAAGGAATCATTTTTAATTATTCTAAAAATAAACAGCAGCCCCTTAATGGGTTTTATATGTGCAATTGCAACAATTCACCAGATATATCATGAAAGCAGCATTAGAAGCTAATGCAAGAAAACCAGGATAAAACACTGCATTTTCCTGTTGTGCGTGTCGGGATGTGCTGCCTGCATTTTCTGGGTTTTCCATGCACAGGAGAGCCACAGAGGGATGGCATCCCTGCTCCAACCCCTTCTGCTCCTCCCTCTGCCATCATTATCTGTTTGGCCAAACCACTGGTCCTGGAGTTTGAGGTTCACATTTACTTACATGGAAGAGGTGTAAACCACAGTTTGCTCTACCAAAACTAGCAAGTTAATTGGAGCCAAGAACATCAATATTTTTAATTTAATTACAGTTTCATTTTCGGTGGCAAAATCATACTCACAAAAAAAACTTGTAATGCCCTGTTTTAAGAAGCTAATTTACAGAGACACTGACCATCTGCACTTCAAATGCTTTGATCCCTTCATACTCAAAAGCCAAGCATCTGATGCTGAACAACAGAAATTAAAGTGCACAAAAGTAGAGATGAATTTCAAAAAAGCAGCCATATCTAAAGTCACAGAGTGTAAGAACAAAAATTAGCATAAGATTTTCCTAGCAAAACCTAATGATGCTATAAATTGACAATGAGGACAATACTTGAACATGTGTTATCACTTTTCTGAGTGATTAGTGAAGAAGCCAGAGTAACCAGCAATTTTTTGAAGCTGTCATTGATTCTGTTGCATGTAATTACGTGGTCATGATAGGTCTGGACAGCACAGGCTTTTCTTGAACAAATTAAATCATCTACATCTACACAGAAAGACTTTGTCTTTTTTTATGTCATTATTTCAACTAAGGATAAAGAATGGATTTATTCCACCTGAGTAAAATCTTAGGTCAGGGAATGAGATATTCAAGCCAGTCAGAAATATATACCAACAAACCTTGATCTTCTCATATTCTTAAGCAGGGAAAGCCACCATGACAATTGAGAATGCAACAACAGTCATGGCTAGTCCACTGCAAAGTAAGAGTGAAAGATCTAAATACAAAGCAATGTTGAAACTCTACTCTACTGAGAAACTTAATTTTAAATAAGTCAGGGAAATACACAATAGGAATGAGAACCTCATCCTGAGGGATGCTCACCACGACATTAAAAGGGACAAATAAAATGGATTTATAAAATTAATTATTAAATCATCCAGCAGAGCAAGTAGGTCCATCTGGGTATATAGTTACGAGTGATGTTTTTAAACCAATGAATAATCTCAATTTTTAAAGGGGAAAAGCCATTAATTTGCATAGATAATATACCTATGCTAGGTGAACAGGCACTCACAAAACTGAATTAAATTTATGTTCATTCACAATTGACAATAAGCTTGGAAAAACAATGTCTTGCTTACACTGAAAATCCATAAGGAATAATTCAGTTTAAAAATTTGCCCTCATGAACAGTATGAAATTCCTGCTATTTGATAAAGCCCTACCAGGAAACCATAACAGGAAGCCAGCATTATTTGGACTCAAATCTCCAAGCAAAAATGTCCTACAGAGCAGCAAAAAATTTATTTTGAGATACACTGAGGTCCTTATAACAGCTGCGTACCTGAGGAGATGAGAAATGACCTTTACTACAGGGTCAGATTTACCAGCAGGCTTGAGAGAGTCGTGGGAGGCTTTTAGCTGACATTGTGCACACTTAATGACCCTCCCTTTCCTTGAAACTGGCTGCAGAGGCAGACATGTCAAACATTTTCTCTTGCAGCTCTTGAATACCAAATCTGTTTTCAGTCACTAGAATACTGAAGTATGTTTCTCAGTACACACTGGGTTGTCATTTTTCCTGTTATTCTTTCTGTAACATCTTGCTAAGCGGTGTAACTTTCCAAAAGACAGGAAGTTTTTGGCTTGAGTTTGGGACCATAGAGGAAAGATGCTGCCATTTATAAGAAATAACTTCACCAAAACAACAACTTATTGGTAATGGCCGTGCCTAGGTCTGCACTCCCAGGACCTAGCCTTACTTTCAATACCCCCTCCTCACAGCACTACCGTGGGGAAATTAGGTTTTTTTCTCTCACAGACACATATCTTTGGACATCAATATCTGTGATGATAGATTTTTTTATTAATATTATTCTGAGCCTTTTTGAGCCAGTGTGTTTTTTAGTTTTCTACCAGTGTACCCAGCTGCAAACATGAAGCCCCAAAAGATATTTGAAATTTTCTGTTGCAGAGGCACAGTAGGATTTCTGTTTTGCCAGCAATAGATGAGATAAGGTTTCACTTCAGTCCTGGTCTTTAATACTTCATTATCATCTGTATATACAGCAAGAACATTTAATTTTGGTCAAGAATCCAGGTTCCACTGTGATAAAGGCTGGATAAACAGGGTCAGGAGAAACACAATTTTCACAGATACTGGGCTTTAATGGGAGCACCAGTTTTTTTGTTTGTTTGTCTTAATATCAGGATATTTAAAGAGGCATCTAAGTATGGATTTAAAAGGCAAACTTCAAGCTTGATAGATAATTTGTTTATAAATTTTAACAAAACTTCAGTATGAGAAGTAAAAGAACACTCACAGTGCACTGTTTCCTTACTCTTCAAATTAAACTGTGTTTACTAGAAAATTCAGTCTCACTGCCCTTGTCTAGTTTTCCTACATTGCTAAAAACCCCTAAGCACAGCCTTTCAAAGGCTTGTTGCCATTCTTGCAGTCTCATTCGGGTTTTCATTGTAAGCATTTGAGATACACACTTCCACAAACAGTCTGAGCCACCTAAACATGCACAAATAGAACCTGAAATCTCACCTGCTGAGGCCCTAGGAGTGGAGACCCATTACCTATTTCAGCCCTGAGAGCAAAATCTTCTCCATGTTTAGGCCAGCTGTATGTTTGTAGTCTGTAGGGTGTTGACTTGACCCTTCTGCAATGTCTATTATCTCACAAGGATATCTGAAAGAAACAGGCATCAAGAAAAAAACCTCTCTGTCAGTTTGGACACAGAGCAGAACTGAAATAAAAACTCTAATTAAGGTGCTTCTGCCCACATTTTTCTGCTTACTTTCCCAGTTTGAGTCTTTGGGTGTATTTTTAATGGATTCATTCCCTGGTGCTGCCTTTCCAGCTCTCTCTTAGCAGGAGCACGGAGATTGTAACATCCTTATCTCTGCAAGGCGAGGGAGAAGGAGCTCAGCAATCTGTCTATTAAAAGACTGAAATCCAGGTCTCTGAGAGAAGTAAAAGTAAATGAAATATCAAAATGATGGAAAAGAAACTGAGGAAAAATCTCTGGATGTTTTCAAAGAGCAGTAAAGGACTGGTTGTCCTGCCCAAAGATCTTCTCTCCTGCTTTGTATGTTACTCAGGGGTTTAAGGAAAAGTGAAAACCTGTGCTAACCTCATACCTCATATATGGGAGTGTAAGTATTTGTCTTTTTTCTGCCCTATGCGTCTTTCTTTGCCCTCTTCATTTGCTTCCATATGTCTTCCTTATAGTTTGTATACGGAAACATAACTTTGAAAGAAACACTTTAGTGCAAAATCAAGCACTGTAAAGTTAGGATGTGCCAGGATTATTGATGCCAATGAAGTCTTAATTCAGGCCATTTTATGTATAAATTTGTTTTTTAATTACAAGCTCATGTACTATTTCTTCTGCAGGGTGTCTGACTTGTTCAGTGAAGACTTTTTTTTTTTTTATCCACAACATTCAGTGAGTGGCCTACAGGCCTTATTTAAACCATCCTGTACTGAATACAAAATTATCTAATTTGTTCGTAGTGCTCCACAAAATTTGAATACATGTATCTTTATGGCACCTCTCTGCAAAACTGATAGCATTCCCCTCACAGGAGGGGAATTAAAGCATTGAGATTAAGGCCACTGCTTCCCGAGCCTCCTCAGTGCACACAGGTCCTTGGCATCTGTAGCTCTGTTTTTCCTCAGACTCTGCTTCTTTTTACCTGCATAATCTTAGTAAGCATGTAAGCAATATAGAAAGTCAGAAATATCCTGCTGTGAAAAAATAGAGGCACAGCTTATTGATATAGACTAGCACCTACCTGCCCTTCTTGGTTTTCCTCTCTACCAAACTGTCCTCATCTCCCACCCTTGCTGTGGCATTGCCCCCCTGCCACGGCTTCCTGGTTCCCTCTTCCCTCACTGCTTGCAGTAGTTTTCAATTTAAAACTCAGTGCAGCGCTAGAGTTTCTCATCATCATTTTTGTTTTTACATTACAGAATGACACATCTTCCCCCAGACTCCATCTCACAACCAGACAAACCATTTTGGCTGTCAGACAGGGAAAAAAATACCAATTCCCTTATGGACACAGAGGAGCCTTCAGCTGGAACTGCTAGTCAAGAAGTTACTACTGATAGACAAAGTGGTCTATAAATACCTCATATAAAATGATGTTCAGGCACCACTGCTGTGGCTGTAAAATGAAATATTCAGAAGTTAGGAAATGCTAGTGTGCAGGACCTGTGTACAACCCTGCATCAGCCCCACAGCAAATCCACTTCAAAAGCCTCTCTAGCCTACATAATGCCCTTGTTTACCTGGACGTTACAGCTGGAAATGCATGCCCAACCAAGCCATTTTTTCTACTGGAGTATGGCAGGCTGCATGGAGAATTTCACCTTAAAACAAAGTACTGAGGATTTTATCATCATTTACCACCTGCCTTCGTTTTAGCTGCCCCATTTCCTCATCGGTGATTCCTGTGGGAAGCTGCACTTGCACGGGCTGCTGTGCTTTGCTGAGGGGGGGGAGCCAGCAGGGAAAGCCACCCCTGGCCAAGAGTCATGGTCCCTCCACAGCTCAGTGGCCAACTAGGCAGCAGGGAGATGAAATTGAAATCCAAATGGTTTGTCCCTTTCACATGCTGTAAAAGCATCTTGAAGATTTTCAGCTTTTCCAGCTCTGTCACCTTCAAAATGAAATGTTTCATTTTTTAAAGCATTTTAAGTATTATCTGTAAAAATAAACACCAGAGGAACTGCAGTAGATTGCCTGCTATTATTGACTCTGGAAGGACTGCTGACTGAAGCCCTACACACCCCTACACAGAGCAATAGCGATTTAATGTTCATTAGTGTTTAAAGCAGTATCTCAGTGAGAAGATTAGGAGGCTAGAAAACCACTGAATTCCTATTCTTTGAGATTCAATGTAAGAAAATGTATTCAGCATTTTCCTGTTCGAATTCTTCCAGAGATGTGACCACAATGGGAGATAAGTCGTCCCCTCCAATACTCACAAATTCTTTTAAAGGATGATTTAAAAATAAAATATTGTTCTGCGAGGGTGAATCTTGATAATGCAGCCTTACAGTATCTTTCAGAGGAAACAAAAGGAAAGGTACAATGCTGCTACAGCTCAGAAATTGCTTTGTTATCTGACTCACACTTGGAGCAGAGCAGACTTCACTCCTGGCATCTATCACAAAGCATCAGAAGAACAGCACCAAGTTACAATTTTAAAATTACAATGGAAAGAGCTTATTATTTCCACTTTGTAGGACTATGATAGAAGCCAGGTCTCTGCTATCTAGAATAGCTATTTCCCACCCCTCAGCGTGTTCATTTCTCAGAATGTGCCTGTTTGGGGCTCATTAGAGCATTTTTTTTTTTTTGGTCCAAATATTTTTGCCTTCCTACAGTCACAAAGAGGACTGAAAGAAAGTCAGCAATTTTTTTTTCTTTTTCTGTTGGTTTCCCTACTGATATATTTGCTAATACAGTAATTAAAAGCAAATTACACTCCTCCATAGCTAGAGAAGTAATTATGGGCCATGCCTAATAACAGTTGCCAAAACAACTAACAACTCTCAAACTATCTCATACAGTACTTTCTCCCTTGTGGGTCTCTAACAAGCTCAGCAGCTTATTTCCTTTCTCAGCCAATCTGTCTCAGCCCTAAATGTTTATAAATACTATCCTCAAAACGTATCTACAGTTTCATTGTCCTCTGGCTCCTCACTACAGATCAAATCTTAGCTGATGTCAGAGGTGAAATGCCCCAGAGCACAGGGACAGGCAAAGCAGCAGAGCAAGGCCCTGAACTCAGCAAACTGTCACCTCCTGTATTTGTTCAGCTCCATGACTTTGCCCTCCTGCTCCTCTCTAACTACTGCCTTTGCAGTCTCCATCCTCTCACACCACCCCTCTCTCCCCTAGCCTGTTTCCTTCAGCATTAGCCAGGCAAGCGAGCCAGTACACAGATCCATTCTTGAAGAGTTCAGCTGGCTCACATTAAAGCCACATTTGGTAGGAGACACCAAACTGATAAGAGGGCCATAACATGGTGTTGCTGCAGTCCTGCTCTCTGACAGAACTGAGGGACAACGAGAGACCACCTTCCCAAGTTTTCTCACTCTTTTCCAAGGAGTTCACCATTCCTGTTGGGTCCCTCCTAGACTTCTGTTCCTGGAGGGCCGAGTGCTGTGAGCAGCTACCAGGGAGCACTGCTCACCCGTGGAGAAGCAGCAGTCATTTGTGGCTATAAAATGCAATTATGTACCAGCACGTCCACAAACTAAAGGAACAAACTCCCCTCCTGTGATGGAAACACTCTCTCTGGAACAATTGAGGTCCTACTCTCTGTTTCCGACTCTCATGACATAAAAACCTGTTTTTATGTTATACTTAAAGCCTTTTAGCCTAGGCACCAAAGATTATGGTCGTTTGTTTCCTTATAGCAGATGCAAGGCATTACTCAACACGTGATAAGAATGCATCAAAAAGAAAAGCTGTAAAATATTTCTGGTGCTGTATTAACACTGATAAAAACAAGAAAGTAAAAAACAGACTAAAAGACAGGCTTTTTAAACCAGATTTATGAGATATAATACCTTAAATTTCTTTTCAGTCAACATTTCAAGAGAAGAAAAAGCTGACTTTGGGCAAGCTCACATCTTTTTTTTCCCCCAATTTGTACTGTCTTTCATCTCACATCTGACTTAGCCACTTAATTCAAAGAAGATTAGTTGTTAGGTCACATTTAGCGTCAGTGAAATTTGTCTGAACAACAGCCCCAGAAAGTGATATAACCCTTTGCACATGAAACCTCCTAGGGAGTCCAAGAATGCTGAAGATAATTACTAAATATTAAGAAAAGAAAAGCAATTTTGCATTACCCTCTCTCTAATTTTCTAAGAATCAAAAGTATTGAAAGTCATATGGCCTTTTTATTAATTTCCTCTATGATAATAACATATGCAACCCATTCTGGTTTGTTTTTTTCTCCAACAATGCAGTGCTTCATCTTAAAGCAGGAAAAATAAAGTTACTTTTCTGGAATAAGCCTAGAGTGACACAAAACTAAATCAAATCATTCCCTGGGCTTTTTATTCTTTTAGGGATTAGCTATGTTGTGGTATTTGGTACAGTTGAATTGAATTTCAGGGAACTTTGCCATTAGCAAGAAAATAAAGAAATGTTCTTGCTCTCTCTGTATCACCATTTTTCTAATTAATATCACCAGTATGATTAAGTACATCTAATATTTCTGCCAAGGGAGCAGAATCTGTATCCCCATGAGGGTACGTGTGTAGTAATTTTCAGACCTCACTTCTTCTGCTCTTCTGCTGGCAGTAAGTTTCCTGTTTTCATAAGGATTTTATTTATTTTACATTTGACACTCTGAGTATGCATTATTTGTTAAAGTGGCTTCTTTCATGATCCATCTTCCCTCTTTAGCACAATTTAATACAATTCTCCAATTTATTTGGCTCCAGAGTCAAATTTATGTCATGTGTTCTGCCAGACAGTGAAAGCACAGTCTCGTACAGGCATTTAAATCAATCAGTTCATAAGCTCTCACTCCTGGGGAGTCACTCTATTGAAAAGAATTTATTACCAATATACAAAACTATGTATCTGTAGAAATAAATCTGCAGCTGCAGTACATATATCAGCCAAGGAAAGCAAATCAGGTAAGGTAGTGTTTTGTGAACAAATGTTTTGAATTAATGCTTGTGCTACGTGAAATAGATTTACAGCACTTCTGAAAAAAGAGTCCAACACATTCTTCTTAGTACTCACTATTATATTTTTGCTTGTTGCCTTCTAACTTACTGTGACTGCAGTCCTCAGAGATATGATGCATCTGTAAGAACTCATCACTATGTCCTGCTCAGGTTGTCTTTCAACCCTAATGCTTTAAAAGCCATTAGAGATGGACTGCAAGACTTCTGGCACTCAGGAATCTGAAAGTTCCACAGTTCCCAACTATGACCTTGGTGTTTGATGAACCTCTCCCACTGCAGTCTTCTAAAAATCTGCCCTGTCATTGCCAGCCCATCCATTGCCCATCCTTCAATCCCAGCGTGAGAAGTGGAAGGACTGTCCTTCTCCTGTCCCAGGCACAGGGTCCCACCATCACCCTTGCCTGGACCTGTGGGGGAGCAGGGAGGAGCCCTCCAGGACAGGCTCACAGGGATAGAAATCATGGCAGGGAGCTTGGAGCACATTTGCACAGAGGGTGCCTGACTCTGGCATTTAGGGGTGCTCAAAAATACAGATTCACCTAGCAGGTATTTTTCCCTTTAAACATTCATACAAGTTAAGGTCTAGCCCACATTTTAGGGAGGATCCCAGCAATACCCAAGCACTTAGCTGACCATATGTTCTGGATGAGCTGAGCAAGAATGAGTGCTCAGCCCACCCAAAAACATCCTGAGCCCTCTGCACAACCCTTCTTCTCAATCTAAGCAACTGTAGATCTAACATCTAGAAATAACCAGCAGAAATAGAGCTCAGGTGGCTGAGGGCTTCTGACAAGCCATTCTTGACTTTGTAAGGAAGACAAAAACAATTACTATAGAACTGGACACTGCTCACTTTCATAAGGCTACACACACAGACAGGTATTGGCAGCAGTATTGCTTTTCACTTTGTCTCTCTTGTAGCAATAAAAGACTCCACAGCAAAGGTAAACTTGAACTGAAGAAGGTGCAAGAAAGGTCTGGTAGGACCATTAGGGGAAGATGCTAGAAGAACTTGGCAGACATAGCAGCAAAAGGAAGACTGGGCAGAGGTACAAGTGAATAAACATCAGCAATTATGCATCTAATGGACCTACAAGGCTCTACTGGCCCAAGAAGAAAAGGATACAAAACAAGCCTGACTAACTCAGGCTGCAGATTAGGGGAAGGTTTCAGATTGTCTCAGCAGTGTAATTCTGGAAGGGTTTTTAGAAGGAAAAGTGCACGCACAACAGGCTGGGACTGGGAAATCACCTGTGGCACATAGGGCGTGTGGAAGGGCTCACTACAGACTGCTCCATGATCTAGCTGCTCAGCACAAGGGACAGCTATCTGTGCCAAACCCTGCTGACCACAGCATTGGTGGTCCAAGGCTGAAGTGATCTCTGGTGTTAAGTGAGGAGCAGGAGCATGAAGAAGTCAAGGTGGAAGCTTTATGAAAATTGCCTATACTAGAGTTCCATTTATAGTTTATAACTCTTTTTTTAATTTTGGACTTAATTAGGTTAAATAATTTGCATTCAGCCTGACAATGTGTGAGCCAGACAAGTGATTTAGTTTTGAAACATACTTACTTTTCTTATACTGTTAAGGAAACAAAACAAAGAAGAAATTCAGCCCAGTATTCCATTAGAAGTGCATCTTTAAAAGTTCATTGTTATTAATACAAGACAAAATTCAGTCTTGCCATAAACCAGGTGAAACACCAGGGTTGGGTTTGGCCACCTCTATTAACTGTTCAATACTAATTTGTTTAACATATAGCATGGAGTATGACTAAATCATGTTTTAAACCTATAGGTTCAGGTCAAGCTTGACCAGACCATAAAGACAGGGAAACAGATGTTTAATCATCATGTGTCATGTAAAAGTGATGCTACATTGCAGAAGAAAATTGTTCACCTTAGAGGTAATCGACCTCTCAGTTCTAACAAAAGCCATCGTAGATGCAGAGCAACACAAACACGTCTAATTTTACTACAGAATTCCAAGGTTTTCTGCTTTAAGCTACCCATCTTTCAGACACATACTTATGGATAAGAAACAACAGAGTCCTTCCAGGTTTACATCAGTGTAAATGACAGCAGAATATGCACACTAAACTTCAGCAAGTCAGAAACAACAAACACAGGGAGGCAAAGATATATTTGAGGCATTCCAATGAAGACTTTCTGAATGAAATTTATCTGGAGGAGAAAAGGCTTGGATTGAAAAGAAGAGGAAAATAACCACTTGTGAAGAATGTATAAAAGCTGCAGTTTTGGAAGGAAATAATTTTTTAAAAACCCCAAAAAACAGTACAAATGACAGTTAAGTGCAGGGTGCAATGAAAAGAAAGATAAAAGGGTAAGTAAGAAAATAAATAACAGTGGGGGATGAGGATCTAGAAGAACAAAAAGCAGCCAGTTAGGAGAGGTTTAGCAGGTCTAAGCTCAGCAAGAATAACTTTAACAGGAATTGCAGGAGAAGAAGAGGAAAGGATAAATGGTCCATAAGCAGAGGGAGATGACAGCCTGCCCCATCTTTGTGGCATTCCCATTTTTCTGTGGGTGAAGGACCACATGTCATGAGATGTCCCTTCTCCAATCTATCCCAGGAGCCCAAAGGCCTGTACCACATCTTGCATGCGAGGGACATTTTCCAGGATGCTGGTCACACAACCCACCTCACTCTCTTGCTAGTTATTAAAACAAAGAGGGAGAGACCCTGACATGCTCTGACTTAAGAAGTGGAATGTGATGCTGTAGCAGTTCACTTGGTGTCTGACCCGTTCCTATAACCATTCCTATCCACAGGAATTGGCAAGTAATGCGGAAGGTCAGTCCATGAGGTGGACCCACCTAAACTCATCTGGGTTTGTTCAGCCTGGAGGCATCACGTGACATCTTTTGCACTTGTGTGAAAGACAGTAAATTACAGTCTCTTGCGGTCAGAGCAGTGCCCAGGTCAAAGAGGAGATAAGGCAGCACAGACTGTTCCTCCATGATTTATAGGTGAAGTGTTCCGTGCCGGTACAGTGAGGAGGCGGCTTTGCACCACACATTGTGATGCACCGGCACAAGCCAGGGTGGAGATTGGCAAGGGGAAAGCAGAAAGCTATTATTTTTGAGATTGTACTGTTCTGGGACTACAGATACTCTGCAAATTGAATTCATATTGATAATATGTAGTAAGCAAACTATTTTTTCAGAAAGGGAAAACTTCCAGTCTGCTCTCAGCTATGCAGACAACAGTGCCGTATTTCAGAACAAACAGTATTAATTTTCCTTCTCCACCCTTAGATTAAAATTGGATTTAATTCCATGACCAGAAAAAATACCATTAATAACTGGCTTATTCCCTGACACTGTACCTAATAAAAATATACTGGCTAATACTTTGCTTTCATTCTGTTTGTACCAAAAGTACCTTTGAGAAACAGAGTCAAAACAGCTTCTGACACTGATCAAATAAAGCCATGCTATTTCACAGTTATTACATGCCACTGGGAGAAAAAAAAAAACACATAAGAAAACAAACAAACAAGAAAAAAGACACAGTCAAACGACCAACCTAGAGCTTTACTCATCACCTGCCTTAACCCCAAGGACTGCATTTTTAAGGACTGACTTAGGAAACCACATTCCTGGGTCTCTGGAGACTTTCTGCTGGCCAGAGTAGGGAATTAATACAAGGGAAATGTATAAAAAGAAGAAATGAAGCTTTACCTTATATAATGAGGTGATCAGTGGGAATGCAAACATTGTCAGTGGTTGGTCCTGGTACTGGAGATTGCAGGGCTAGAAACAGCTTGAAACTACTGATTTTTTAAGGGAATAAAAAAAAAANATGACTCTGTATTATTTTATCACAGGTAAATTGTACTGTAATTACTCAATCTCCTTAGCATTAGTACCTTTGTTACCACAAACAGTGGTCACAATCCAGTTAAATTCTGCAGGGCAAGAGCTGTGACTTCAGCACAGCCACATGCAGGCTGGGCTAAATGACACCCACTAAAACCATGGAGAGAACTCACTTCATCCAGAAAGAGATAAGATTACAAAATGCTAGGAATTTAAATGTTGTTTATATTTGTTGACATACAGATATTTGTTTTATATAGAATCTGAATATTGTGAGAGTCAAGCTTTCAGGATCTTGAATGAAGCTGTGGCATTACCCAACACAGACAAGCCTGGATGTGCCAGTTGAACCTTTGGCAATGAAGAGCTGTACTGGTAACAGAGCTCAAAAGATAAATCTGTTTTTTACAGGCACAGGCAATGGCATGGCTCTGGAGAATGAAACCCCTTTGAGAAAATGGCTTTACCTGATAAATCATTGTCCTGCAAGTGAAAATTCCTACTGCATAGATTTGGAAGCACGTGAGAAAAAATCCCCAACCTTCCAAAAGTTAAAAAATATCATTCTTAAGAATAATTACACCAGATTACACTGAGAAATTCAAAAATATGACTTCTCATTTTAGAGGTCATATGGGAGAAAAGATGGAGTACATGGGGATTTTTTGGACAGGTAAGCTGCAGTTTTAGATTTTAAAAGATCAGAAGCACAGCTTGATCTAATTAAGGACAGCTATTCCTTTGACACTCAGCATCCTTGCTAGATCAGAAAGCAAAAATGGAAGAACTGGATAAAAAAGTCTTGGTCCAGTTGAAGAAATTGTTCATTACAATCAAATGGAATTATTTTATCTTCATTATTAAAGGCTCAAATATTTTGGCTTGCTTTTTCACTCTGCATTGCATTTGAACATAAGTACATAATCATTTCAAGTTGGAAGATTTTGAAGGAGCATTACAGGCATTTTAAATTGCATTTAAAATATGGCATTATATACTGTGATAACTTGTGAAAGAAAACCCTGGGAAATATTAGAAAACAATTCTTCATCAAAACAAGCTTCATTATTTATAAAATATTATTGGTACATACAAATTTGGCATAAAATTCATAGTTATGAATACCATTAAGCTTTTAGCAAAATCTGAAAACTTTCAATATTATAATTGCCATTAAATGGTAGATGTTTAAGGATATGCTTCAACTAAGATACAATTCGGCCAATTTTTTAACCTAATTCTTTAGAAATAAATTCTAAATAAATAAATTCTGAGTTCTTAATTTAATTCTTTATAAATAATTTCTAAAATCTGAGTTAAATAAAATGAAATAATTCTGGAAGTTATTAAATAAGTACAGTTTAAGTTTAACTGTAATCAAAATTCTCCCTCTTAAACTTGCCTATGTAGAATTTCCATTAAACAGACTAGATTGTACTTCCTTCATATTTCACATGCATGAAAATGGTGCTGAACCAACAACGTAAGATAAAGTTTCTTAGACTACAGATTTAAAGTTAATAAATGCATATTATATTTTCAATCTTTTTCTATGTACATCCTACAAGTTTTATGACAGGCTAATGATTCAGCAAAATCAAAACACTTCCCATTTCATTGCTGTATTGAAGAAATTTAATTTGATGTAAAGTCATAATTAAAACTTTCATTCTAAAGAGAGGTCTTTTTTTAGTGATATCCTTGTGTCTTAACTGGAGTTTCAGGATGATAGTCAGCCATGGAGGTGACACAGCAGAGCAAAGCTGTGAAATTCCTTGCGTAGCTGTCATATTTGGGTTCCTGAATTATCCTACCATGAAAATAACATGACCTTTTCTATAAAGCCATGGGAGGGCATTCTAAATGTTGTGTAAACTCACAGCTGGGGCTGCTGTGTAAACCCACACCAGGCAGGTCAGGTCTCCTGCACTGATGATAAATATACACCCCTATGTTTTCCCAGAAGAGGGACATAACTTCTCTCCTAAGGTTCATGGAGGTTTCTGTGTTTAAAGCATCCTTTTCTCACCCCAGATGTGAGAATCACCAGTTACAGAGCAATTTCAGCAGCAATTGGTTTTTAGCAATATCAGGACAGCAGGCCAAGCTCCTCCCGGGTGAAACTCCACTGCCTAGCCTTATTTTGACTTTTATTTTAAAGAGAATTGGCCCTGTGACCAGGCTTTCCAGGCAATGCTGCTGCAACTTCATGCAGAGACCAGAAAAGAAGAAGATGAAAAGAAAAATAAGCAATACATATACATATCATTGACATGATCACCTAAATAAATCCAAGCCAGAAAATCCAAAACAGAAAGATGACACTGCTGAGAAAAAAATCCAAAATAGAAAGATGACACTCCTGAGTGTCAAACAGTGGCAGAGAAAGACAAAAGGCATCCTGGTGTTTTGTTTTTATTTCATTTCTCTACATAAATTATGTTAAATACTTTGCAGTACTCATGGAACTTACTTTTTAAAAGAAATTTTCTTTTCTAGTCCCCATAAAAACTACTTAATCTACTTGAAAGTAATCCAAAATAAGAGAGACAAGGAACGGAAGGGGTCCTGGCTTTTCTCCTCCCAGTCAATAACCAACACAGTACAATAAGGAATTTTTTTCTGGTCTCTGCCTGTACTTCCACAGTGCAATGGAAAACTGCTAACATGTAGTACCTCACATCAGCTTAGCCACCAGTGAGACAGAGAAATAGTGCTTGCCTGGATTACAGATAATATATAGTACCTGGGGATGTTGCTAAAGACACGGCCAACACTGAAACTCACAGAAAAAAAATGGTAATAAGAACATTCTTGGCAATGCTTTTTCAGGCCTAGAACAGTTTGTGGTACAGTGGCTGAGTACTGTGAGCCTTCCACCCACACAGAGATGCACCACCTTGGGTGAGTGCTTTACTTGCTCTCATTGTAACTGCAGCAAGTAAGAGAATGAGCAGAATTTTCTTCAGAACAGTGGGGAATAAACCACAAATTGAGTGCTCTTTTCTAAAGGTTTTTTTTTCAAGGGAAGGATGTATTCACCTGAGGTTTTCTACTGTTAGATTTTATAACACTTTCCATTGCTTAAATTTTCTCCTGCTGAAAAGAATTTTTATTTTACCATGTAAAGTGGTATCTCTGTATCCTTGTACTCCCTCAGTTATAGGCTGGATGCATGGTTTCCTTTTATCTCTAGCAGTCATCTCTCAAGCAAAAAAATCTCCCTGTTCACTGTTGTCCTCAGACACAAATTCTGCCAAGCCTCAATCATCATTTTGCTATTCTCCTCTGAATTATTGTCTTGATTTTAGTTATTAGAATCCCCCCCCCAAAAAAAAACCCAAAACAAACAAACAAACAAAAAACTGTATTTGACACATGGCCAGCAAAAAACCAGTGCCTTATGAGGTTTTTTTCCCCCTCAGTAGCAAACAAATCTCTAGTGAGGCTAGAGAGGTATGTGTGTTTCCTGAACAGAGTACACGCTTTGAGAGGAAGGTTGGGAACCAGACATAGGTTTAGAAATCTGAATCGATGTAAAACGTTGCATTGTGCCATGTGAAATTGTGTTTTTCAAAGTATGTATAGTCTGACTTCTCATCAGTGATAATTTATGGAATCAGTTTCTCCTGGCACTTCTGAAATCTGCAAGGAACGATGGTTAACACCTGTTGGAATATGAGAATATTTACCTCATTTTGTTAGTGTCTTTCCCATTATGTTTCCTTCTTATCACTTACCAAACAAGTAGATCTGACAGAAAATAATGAAGAGAGACAGAAAATAATGAAGATGTCTGTCCAAGAACTTTGTGCTGATAATAGCATGGTAGTAGCTGGCTTTATTTGGCACTTCCAAACAAGTGAGCAGGATGCAGAAGACAGAGCAACCAAGAAGGAATGGCATTGCATAGTCCAGTCCATGACAGATCAGCATGGTGTGACAACTGGAATGCATGATTCAGGATAAAATCATTTATTATTAATATATAATTATTTATTATTTAAAATCATCATGCATTTCCACATGGAAACATAAGAAATTAATCCAAAGGTTTGAGGGCTACTCTAGGGAGGATACATTTGGCCTTCAAAAGCATTAACATTCTTCCAAAGCTTCCATAGCCACAGGGGTGGACTTCAAATCTCTTATTGCCCAGGCTGTCAATTTCCAAAATGCAATCCCAAATACAGCATGAATGGAAGAAGCGATAGAATCAGTTTTAAGTAAGAAAAATAAAAGGAAACAACGTTATTCTGGTGTTTTGAACAGTCTAAGTTTTCTGAAGGAAAACCTCTGATTTTTTACAGATTTGTTCATTAAGTAGCTGATACAAAAATACATGCTAGGTCTGATTTTCACTGCTGGTGTGAATTCACTCACAGTAGAAGAGGTTTTGGAAGACCAGCTCTTAGAGCACCTCTGAGCCCAGTGCCTCCCTTCCTTTTCTCTCTTCTGACCACAGCTACTTCACAGGCAGCAAACTCTGTGGCTGAGGGCAGCATCTCCATGGAGTTCCCAGCAGTGCCTTAACCTGCTGGGAGTGCAAAGACCCCCAGGATTTGGTGAGCTCCACTGGGTATGCATAAACTGGGATGGAAGCCATTGTTTATTTAAGAGTAATTCTACAGCTGCAGCAGGTTATTAGAGTGGCCATTGAGGGTTTTCAGTAGTCACAAACACATGCCCTTGGAGTCCTGCTTCTGTCCCACCACTGTTCATGAAAATAACTGAAAAACTCCCCATAATTTTATGCTATAATGACACAATAAAGCTGCTTGAAAACTGACTATGCCCCTTGCTGACTAAATGCCCTAAAGTTGTAATGAGAAATTTTAAGTGGAAGATAAAATAGTCACAAAAAAACCCATTAAATAAATCATTTAGGCTCACTGAAGTATTTGTTTTAACAATTTTTTTTCTGAACACTGTCAATTCAAAATGAAATTAAATCTATCACTAAACCCCTTAAATGTTTCATGCCACCTATGTCAAGCTCTTCAATAAAAATCTCTGTTGCCTTTCTAAATGCCACTGCATGCATAATTTTTTAATAATCTCACTTTTATAAAGCCCAACAAAAAATTTTCCAGCTGAAATTTTCCAACAAGTTTCCTTCTGGAGAGGCTAAAAGAACAGACTAAATTAAATCTCAAGAAGAAATCAGGGCTAACCACCACTCATAGGGTGGTACCTGTACAGGAACTACAGGCATGAAAAAACCAAGTACATGAGCTGATATCTGCCACAGAGCAGTGAATGCCTACATCTGGGGAAATATTAGTTTAGGCACCCTGCTTGTGTTCATGCTTCTCTGCAGTATAATTAAGCCCCCAAACCATGACAGCCTTAATCAGATGATTACAGCAAATCTAGGTATGGCCTCACTCAAGGGAAACCCTGTTGGCCTTACTTCTCTAACAGAGAAAGACTAAAGAGATTTGGGCATAATTACCTATGCTGAAATGAACAGACCTCACACATCAATACAACTGCCAAGCAAAATATGTATCTTGGTGTGCCTGTGTGATGGAGTCTCCTGTGAACAGATGTATGCAGAGCAATGGGAAGCTACAATGGCACAGGTGTGCATTTGGGGCTGGACTCTCCCCACAGCTCTCAGCTGTGGATGTTTCTCCCCCTTTCTTCCCCCCTTGCAGCCCTGCTAAGGGCATGGCATCAGTAATGCCACTCTGAATCCCAGAGAAACAGCCCTGGAGCAGCTGTCTTTCCCACCCACCACTTGGACCAGCAGCAGAGTGGCCAGCTCAGCTTCCCACTGCTCCTGCACTGGCAGAGTAGGATGGCCAGGCAGGAAAATTCTTCTTCTCCTGCTCAAGGAGAAATTTGTCAAGCCAAGACTCCAGAGTATCTCAGAGGAATAACCAATTGGCTGGTTTATTTACATCATTTCCTTAGCCATTTTGTCCACCCTAAAGTTTCACTTCATTGTGTGTGGGGGAGAGAAAATGATACCAAACCCAGAGAGCAAGCCAAAGTAAGAGCTGCGGCTTGGCAAGTACATGACAGGAAAGATAATCTTGTCCTAGTATCCCTCACCTTGGCAAACTGCAGTATCTTCTTTTCCCCTGCCAGTGACCAGCCATATCCTCCAACATCCCTTTGTGCTTTTATGTACTTATTAGGATTCAGATGGATGAATTCAATGCTTCCAGTATATTTATTCATCACCTTTAGCTGTAAGCTAAAAAAAGGAAAAAAAGGTTTTCTCAATGTTCTCCATTCTTCCCATCACCCACATGCAGATTCTTAAAAATTCAGTTTTTACCTCTCTAACTTGGTTCAAGTTTTTGATAAATGTCAGATGGAACAGCAGTACAAGAAGACTAAGAGGGAAAACAGACTCCTAACTTTGATCCATTTTTCTGATGTTCAAGAACGGAGTGGGGACCCAAAAGAAATTTGACAAAGTCTCAGTCTTTCCAACACTCTGTGGGCAAGAAACAATACATTTCTGAGCACTCCTTTGGGTGAAGAGTCTTTCACATTTAGAATGGGTACCTTAAGCACCGGCAGTTATGCTTGCATTTCCAGCCATGAATAAAAATAAAGTGTTCCTTGGGGAGGAGAAGTACTGGAGGCTGAAGCCAAATTTGTCAGCACAGGAAACTGCCTAGTAAGAGCAGGTATGGAGCTGTACTTCCCTTCTCTGAGGAGCCCAGCTCCCTTGGCAAGCTGAACACTTACAAGGGGCAGAGAAGCAGCCAGAGGCTCTGGCTGTGTTTGCTAGGCTGAGCAGCCCGTGGGAGAAGATTCAGCAAAGGTGATATGTGAGGGTCACAGTGTTTCCAAAGGACAGAACTGCAATGTAGAACTGCACTTGGTAGGCACCCAGAGCAAGCAAGGGGACAGGATGCAGACCTCAATGTGAAAGAGCACTTCTTGTAATACAGAGACACTTCTCTCTTCTTCCAAACTCTGTCCAGGAGCCACAACCACCCTGCCAACCCAGCCTCCCCAAGTAGCCACGGGGAGACCAGCAGGCTGCAGAGCCAGAGGAAGGGGGAAGGCATAATGTCCCACTGGCTTTGGTGTGAAGACAGGGGGCTGAGAGTCTGTCAGGCTTGAGGATCTTACTGCAGGATAAGACATTTCTGGCATTCAGGATCTTGATCTTGCTAATGATGTTCAAATATCATCTTTGCCATCCAGTGATGAAGAAGAGGTAAAGCAGTTCCAGAACAAAGCTTTGTTTACCCAGCAGAGGAGATGTGGTTTGGGCTAAACAGCTGGTGGTAATCTTTAAATATTTGTCAGCTACCCCCCATTGTCTTCTGTATTTTCAGTTGCAGCTGTCATAACCAGCAGTGCCATCCATCTGCCTTGGAGAGCCTGGCCAAGAGCCCACTCATTTTGTTGACATTTTCTCATAATTTTTTTTCCACCCTGATTTTTCCCACCCGTTCCTCTGGCACAGGTTTGTTGTTATATTTCCTCCTCACAATGAAAGCAGATTCAGCAGCATCCTCCCCTCAGGCAGGGACAGATTTGCTGCAGCCACCTGTCCTTTACAGCCTCTCATTTTAGCTCTAAAACCAAGTTATTACTTCATAGACCCTGCTTGCCTTTCAGTGGTTGTCCCTGTGGCTCCCCTCCGGCACACAACATCAATTTGCAGGGATTTTGAATTTGTTTTCTTCTGATCCAAGCCACTCATGCTAGTGAAGTCATCAGCCCAAATGAAAGAACTGATGCCCCAAAACCACAGTGAGTTTCCATAATCCCTTCCCTAGGGAGCACTGTCCAGTCTTCAGGCAGGATAAAAAGACAAGTCTGGTCTCCCATGGCTGCAACACAGGTTTGAAAACGAAGGTATTATGTCGTGATTTCAGTGTGGAGGAAAGGCCCTGACTGAGACAGCTGGGATTGCCATGTAATGCTATCATTACATTCTCCTTTCAGAAATAAAGCCCACTTTAGGCTACAGAAATTAATGGTCACTGTGGCTAATACATAATCACATTGATCCAGTGAGTTGTGCAAGAGTGAGTTTAATGCTCCTAAAAACCAGGTGTGACACTGCTCAGAACAAAATCCTTTCTGCATCAGAGGCAGATATGGCCCAGGCCCTGAGTGTGATGTGTTCAGAGCTTTCAGTCCATCTGCTGGGGGTGACAAAACCAATCTGAACCCTACGCTCCTGGAGTGTCAGTACTCATTACCTCCAAGGTCTAAGCCTAGAGGCAGTGATTTTAAGACATTCACAAAGAGATTCTGTTATTTACTGGGTCATTCAGGCTGCTTTTCAAACCACCAAGAACATTTCTGAGCACACTCCCAAATTATCAGCTGTGTGTTACCATAAAAGCTACAATGAAAAATGCAAAACTAATCCTGATAGAGCAATAACTAGAGTTGTCAGCAGACATATACAATGCTACTTTCATAAGTACCAAGATGGTGTAAAAAAAGCCTCCAGGCTACATGTGGACATAATTTATAGGAAAATTAAATTGCTGATTCATCCTGGTTAATTTTGATTATGACAAGATGTGTGCACAGTTGACACATGTGCTAAAAGTAATTCAACTTTGAGGACAGGTCTGGTTCATAGCTTCCAAAGCCAGAATCACCTACTCATGGCCATGTTCCAGGTGAAGAAAACAAGGAGCTTCTAAAATTGTGCAGAGCAAATACACACAGCCTTGTGGGACTTAGTGCTTGTATTTCTGTAAGAGGGCAGGCTGCAAACTTTCCATCCAATCGGAAGGCAGACAGGAGATATCTGGGTTTTCCTGGAAACATTTGACCTGTCATGGTTGTGGGAAGGAATCCCTGTTGCCTTAGGTGAGCATTACAAGGGGTTTTTTTTACTGAGCATAAGATGATGTTACCTGGGAGAGGGCTGTAAAAAAAGAGCACATGGATGGAGTGGATCTGTAAAGCAGAACCAATAGGAACTTTGGTTAAATTATGTGAGGCTCAGAGAAAAATAGGTATGCAGGCTAGGAGGATCCTCCAGGGGTCCAGGTAATCCTGGAGGAAGGTAAGCCTAGGGTAACCCAGCTGAAGCTGACAGAAATGCACCAGGGCACAATATAAAATACTTATATAAAAATACAAGACACATAAAAAATACAGATATTTCAGGTGACAGGAGCTTGAAAGAGGTGAGCAAATAGTTCACTTTCTCTTTAAACTGCATGAAATTACGTGACAAAGTTTCTCCAGCCAGCTTCCAGTTAGAAGGAAATAATATGATAAAACCAACCACAGTTTTTTCCCTTCTGTGATTTCCCAAACAGCAAAAGTCTCCTCTCAGCAAAAATCTGCAAGGTGGGGATGAGCACAAGCTCTTCTGTGCAGCTGCTGCTGGGGGGCCTTGGCAAAAACAGCTCTCCAGACACAATGCAGGCATGGTCCTGCTCCTGCAGGTGCCATGTGCTAGAGCTGCCCTGTCTCACAGTGCTTATGTATATAAAATGGCACTGAGAGCTGTCCTGCTTCCCCTGTACCTCTGAGCTGTTGAACTTTCTCATGAGTGCAGAGACAGTAGAAAATGGCTGAGGAGGTCCTAAATTTTGGGGGTTTCACAGTCCTCTATCTCTGAGGCCATCGCCACAGAGTCTCTTCCAGAGTCCTGGATCTGGGAAAACAGAGGTGGCCAAAAGCAAAATGAGACACAGTCAAGCTGGCATAAAGATGGTCAGGTTTTACCACCATCCAGCTTTGTCTCCCTTGAAACTTTATTGAAATCAGAAGGTGTCTTTGGAAGGCTTGTTTCAACAGAGCAACAGATCTCAGCCAATGTCTCCCAGGAAGTTTTGTGCCACATTATTGACAGCCTCCCCCATATCATATCATACCATCAAGTCACTCGCTGTCACATCTCCTGCTGTCCTGTTAACACTGTCCTCTTCTCATGTAGGGCTGAAGTGGCATTAACTTTCTGGATGGATTGTTTCCACCCAAACATATGACAGAGAGCTGTCAGCACAAAGTCAGCTGAGAAAGTCCCTGGGAGTTGCTATCTATTCAAACAGCCCTAAGAAAGTTTGTTTGTATGGGGAAAGTTTGATTTAGATCCCTAATACTGTAAGGCATCTGCACCTTTTACCATGATTGCTTTTCCTGACTCAAAGATTTTTAAAAGAAAATAAGTAATTAAATAAAAGCAGCCTGCTATCAGGAACCAAGGAATAATTTATAAACCATCACCAAAACTTGAACTGATTCTGACACTTCTCTCAGATATTTACAGGAAAGAGAAGTTCATATCAAATATGCTCTGAAATCTATTTATAAGGGCAAGCTGAGAGATGGAAAATATAAAACACAGAAACATTACCAAATGGATATAAAGCTATTTCCAGTACCCTCCATATTGCAGCATTTTATCAACAGTAAATACAAAATACAGTTTCACTTAAACCAAGTCATCTTAACACACATTTCTTCAAAACTAAACAGTGCCAAGTTATAAGAAACCCATTCATGATCCATTTATGTATATTTAGCCATAGACTCAAAAAGGAACAAGTCCTAATAAGCAGAGATTTAAACACTGGTATAGCTTCATTGCACAGGCAATAATGCATAAGACAATTACCTGGATTGCAAACAATTGATTTATCTGATTATCTGATGAATTTTTGCTGATAGTCAGTAATACTGTAAGCCAGTTACTCTAGACTTAAATGTTAGTTAAGGACTGTGAATAACTGCCTCAATGTAGCAGAGCAGCTATAGCAGCCTTTCAATTAGGCAGGCTTTTCTCTGTCATCCCTGGTGGTTTAGAATAGTCTACAAGTAGGACAGAGCAGTTATCCAATAAATTCACCTTTAAACAGAAATTACTCATTACTAATGGTAAAACAAAAGCTTTTTTTATAATCCCTCACAGAGTAGGTTTTATAGCACAGCAATTGTCTCATTTTCCTTGCTCACAACTGCAAGAATTGCCACTTGACTGCAAAACGGTTTATGTATTTTATAAATACATTAATGTACCTCACATGATATATATGCATGAGCATCTCAGAAACATCTTAATTTATAATCATAAATTTCTTTAATAAAAAATCATAATGATCTTTTATTATAAGTACTAATATAATAATGTTATCAATCTCCTATCCTTATTATCATAAGAAAACATCACCTAAATTACAAATAGCTGATTTTATAATAAAATCTAGTCATAATTAAGGTATTTAACATTAATAGTAAAAGCTCATACAATAACCCAAAACCTTTTTAATGCCAGATTCAGCACAATGTCAGTTTTAGATCCCAACCACACAAATCAAGAGCCAATCTCATGGTTTAAAAAGAGGAAGTCTAAGACCTATGTCTAGACTTCATCTCTGCGTAATAACTGTGAGCAACTGAACATGAAAAGCAGGTAAAGAAGAAAGGAATGTATAGTTTGGGGTAGTGATTTCCAAAGAGATTTTTTGGAGTCCTGGCACACATTGGGTGGTGTGGAAAATTGCAATAGCTGCATCTCTCTCTCTCTTGCCCCTTGCAAGGAATTAAAGATCATTCTTGCCTGTCTCAAGCACTCCGCAGTTGTGGGTGCAATTTACTGTGGCAGAAATTGTAAAACAATGTGGTAAGGGCAATTTGCCCACTGAAATTCAAATAAAAAGAGAAAGCAACATGAGATAATACAACTAAATTTGAAAAGGGTAATAATTTCACTTATAATCCTATCAAAAGTAAAGCCACAGTTTTTGTTTTGTGTCAGGATTAAATCACAACTGATCTGTACACTACCCTCCAGAGAACAGAGTATGGGCTCAATTTAAGGATATGTTTGCATTAGAACCTTTCGTATGAGAACATTTTTATATTTTGCATGAGAACTTGGTACATTAAAAATTAATTTTTCATGGTGTATGGAATTGCACAGTTGGACAAAAGCATTGCCTATAAAATTCTTCAAACTGTATGTGGATGTGGTCAAGAGAAAAATGTATTTTAAAGCCACTGAATTATGAGAACACACCTCTTCAGCAAACCCATTCACATTTGTTCCAGTGTGCAAAGGTAATCAACTGTTCTTTGGGACCTCAAGATCCCCTTGAGTTTTGGCTGATTAAGACTTAATACATGATCTGTTGGGGTTACCCCTCTATGGGATTTAAAAATCAAGTGTCACTGTGCAATTCTATGGCTAATTTCAAGACATATTGGGAGCTTGTCCAACAGGCACAGTATTATGGAATCCCTCACAACCACTATTTATTAAAGAACATTCTGATCCTTGGGACTCAGGTGGTGGGGGCAGTGGCTAATGAGAATTGGGTTGATGATTGCAATTAGATTTACATTGTTAATGACTGGGATATCTATTGCACGCTGTATGGTTACTTGTCTTATGGTTTCTGCTGCTTTTGTCTTTCCATCTAATATCTGCTACATACACATCACACCCATGGGCAACCAGTGAACTGAAAAAACATCCCTAGAAAAGAGTCTTGGAATCACAGGGTGGTGTAAGGACTTTGAGATCCCAGTTGCCTGTCTCAAGCACTGTTAAGGCTACAGAAGGACTTTGCCAGGAGCTAAGCACAGAACAGAGCAGCAG
This sequence comes from Chaetops frenatus, assembly GCA_013400775.1. NCBI lineage: Eukaryota > Metazoa > Chordata > Aves > Passeriformes > Picathartidae > Chaetops > Chaetops frenatus. The sequence goes on from VZTR01029996.1 coordinate 258,223, forward strand.
GATGGCGCTGACTCCAAGCCTGGCACAGCTGAGATCTGGGTGGCTCATCCTGGGTAACACAGCCAGACAAAAATGCCCACTGTGGAAAACTGTGTAAAGGAGCTCATGAGCACATCACCTGTCAAGCAAGGATCACCCAAAGTTATGGGACAGATGACACCTGTGACCACCACCAGCCACTGAAGCCCGCACAGAATACGCCTCCATGGATACCTGGAACTTGGACTGTAAATTAAACCACCACACAGGAACTTGAGATAAGATAAAGGAGGTACTATTGTGTGGGTGCTATCTCAACCCTAGGCTGAGTTTGACAAAGTTGGGGGAGAAGAATATATCATTGATAATGGCAGAATTTATGGGCCACAAGAAAAGCGAGCTCAGTAACTGTGCTGAATTCAGCCCAGGCTGGGTATAAGGTAATTCTCACAGGGGGAGATTGTGACCACCAATTCACAGACCATCAACCCAAGAAATCCTGTGACTCAGAAGAAGAGAAAGACTGAGCATAGGTCTATTTAGCATCAGAAGCAAGAGAATCATGTAAACAACATAATAAGAGAACTGTGTAGCCAACAAGCACTTATCTTTTAGTTTGCAAAAAACTTATAAATAGTGAAAAATTTTTAATGTCCTTGGGACTCCCACCCCTGAGAATCCCAGGGTGAAGAAGGACCAACAAGATGCTGCTGGATCCATAGGTGGGGACTATCTTCTGCTTAGTCTGTCTCTCTCTCTCCTCTCTTTCTGTTTCTTTCTGTCTCTCAATGCTAAATTAAATCCATACTGTTGACTTCAGCATACACCCACATTTGCACCTTATTTCGGGCAGAGGCATCTCTCAATAACCAGATCATAACATCCCTTCCCACAGAGGACAACATCCCCATAAGGAAAGCTGAGAAGCACATTAGTCTGTTCCAAAACAGAATCACATGTCATAAGTGTGGTCATCCTTCTAGCTGTTCATCTCTGTGTCTTGTTTTGTATGTTAATTTTTTATCATTTGCTTGATCTTTGATTTGCTGATCACAAGCAGACAATGGTAACATCACCTTCCACAGACCAACAGCAACCTGTGTAGGCCTTCCAGAAGGTCTGTAACACCACTGCAGAGCAATATCACAAAAGCAGAACTGAGAAAACAGATCTTGAATGCCCTGATTTATACTCACATGAATATTTGTCCTTCTTCCCACACTCATTTGAGGTTACAGAGCCTCTGTTTTGGTACCTCCACCTCTGTCAGGTGTCCTCAGAGCAACCACTTCTCAGACAGAGAATCTTGGGTTACCTGTTTTGCTGCCAGTTTCTTCCAGCTGTATGAACTTCCTTTTCTTACTGTCCTTTTTGTACTATCCAAATTGGTGTGTAATTTCTGGTCTTCATCCTTTATGTGTAGGCTGTTTCTCTAGCTCAGTAAAATGCTTTTCATGTCTAGTGAGAGCACATACTTTAAAAAAAAAAAGCCCTTTGAGTAGCAATGGTTTAAATGCAACTCCTTTCTATTTTGATATGATTCCCCTATTCTTAGGCATTTCTACTCTCCCTATTACACAGTTAATCCAGAATTTAAAGATGCAAGCCAGCCCATGAAATTCAGTAATTTTCATGCATCAACATGGTTTTTTTAAATTAAAGTGGCTTTTAAAAAAAATTTTTGTAATATTTTGAGCTGAAAAAGGCTAGAATGTAGGAGCCTGTGCAAACAGATGTTAAAAAATAATCCTCAAACCTCTGATGAGGTATGGAGAAAAACAAGAAACAAACAAAAGATATCAGTGCAGCAGCAGCCGTATTTTCCTCTCCTGAGGTCAAACCTCATCTTAGTAAAGTTAATGGAAAAATCAGCATTAACTTCAACGGAATTTCTCCCCTGACTTGGTGTACTGTGGGTGTGCCATGATGTCAAGGCACGATTAGACCCTGAACACCAGCTCTTCTGTTGGCAGCCCTCAGCATTGCAGGTTACTGCAGCTATGGGAGATAACAATTTTCAGCTTTTACAATTTTAAAAATGGAAATTAAGTACAGTCCCAGCTGAAAAATTCACATGCATGTATTGTGCTACATCCTGTGCTATTTAACCACTCATTAGGTATACTTTAGAAGGAGCTGGAAACCACTAGCAAGATTTACTTCCTAACACAGGCTCTCTTTGAAAGCTTCCACCAGCTGACCATGGCACTTTTCCATTTCACTACTCATCATCAAGATGGTGTCAGAGAGTAAGTATCTCAGGACGTATCACAGAAGGACAATATTTTTTCATGTTAGATCTCATTTTGAATCAGCATCTTTACCATGTAAGCTCTAAAGGAAAATAAATTTAATAAGAGCCATCTTTGACATAAAACTGCAGAAGAAATAATTAAGATTAGTAGCAGACTTGGTTTCTGAATGAAGATATACAATGTATAATGCAGTTTTATGAATCCACTTTATCTAAATGATTAGTAGCTCACTTTTTTATTGATGGCATTTAGGGCATGAAAAATCATGCTGGTGTATTAACCATTTGATTAACAACTTGTATGATTTAAAAAATAAGATAAAGAAAATCCAACTCAATCCTCTGACTCAGACAAAGACTATAAATTTCACATACACAAAGACATTTAAGAATTTTGATGTGATAAATGGACAGAGGAAAATCTTAACACTCATGGAGCATATTTAAACCTTGTTCTCCAGAGTCTTGCAGAGTATATTTAGATTTTCATTTTCTTTTCAGAAATTTCATTTCAGAAGCACCTTAGGAGTAGCTATTTTTGGCCTACACATATCGTTGTAGGGATGCCAGTGCTAATCTACTGACAAAGTCACTTAAGGATGCCCTGAAATTAAGCTCAGCAGATGAGAAAGGGCGTACAGAGTTGCTCTTAGATCCTCATCTTTCAGGAGAAGTTTAAGTCTGTGCTCTACAATGAGTGCTTTCACACAGTCCATACCACCTTTGCCACCTCCAAAATCTTTTATTATGCATAATCTTCTGTGTGTATTGAGATGCATTTTAGTGTTTATAAAGTTATACTTTACACATGTTAAGCTGCCAATGACATTCAACAGATGACGTGGACTTGAAAAAGTTATTAGAGTCTACAAGTATTTGCTTAAAGATCTCCTCCATTCTTTGAGGAGGTTCAGAAACGTGTCTGCCCTTCATGTGTCCTCTTATCAGACAATAACATACTCCATAATTTTATGCTCCAAAAATTTCTGGAAGCAGTATTGAACTAAAGACCTTGTAATTGACTTTTAAGAATTATAGAATTACAGTACTGTTTTACGTGAAAAATGAAGGTTATTCTTCAAGGCTATGTATTTCATCCTACAACTGTATGAACACACTGTAATCAGCATTGGCACCCCAAAAAGAAAGGATGAAAATGTTCTTCTCTTGCATAAAGCAGCTCACTCGAATTGATCAAACATTACAAACTACACATGGATTTCATGCTACTTAAGAAGCTCAATTATTTAAACAGCCCCAAATCTAGTAGCCTACTGGGTGCCTGAAGCTCCTCATTCATGTTTGTATTAATTCATATTTAGATGTGAAATACAAACTGTTCAAATCCAGAAAATTCATTCCCGAATAACTCCTCTATATTCAAATAATGTTCACTTGAAGGTAACACAAAACTTTCCCCTGCTTTATTTTATCATTTACACTTGTACCTTGAGTATCTAAAGGTTTTGATTCAGGGCTGCTGCTGGTGCTGCTGCCTAGTATCAGTAAAACCAGGAGGGAAAGAAGTTGATGCAGACTCTGTAGGATGGCAGATACATAAATTAGCCACATTTCAACAGTTCTGTACTTTGGAATGATCACCTGCCACATGAATGGAGTACTGCTAAAACAAACTTGAAAGATCACATGGCAAATATTTATGTCTAATGAATATGTAGCTAAAGAGAAATATCTAAACTTATACCTTGGTGCTCAACAAGATTATCCTGAAAATCACCTCTTTCAAAAAAAAAAAAAAATTTAAATAATTTTCATATCAATTTCAATATTCTGTTATTCCATCAATCAGCATTAACTGAATTTTTTAAAAATTTTAAAGGCAATTACATATTCAGTATTGCATTTTCTCAGAGAGATTTTTTTCCCCTTATTTTCTTATTGTAATATTTCCACTGCATGTGTAGTAAACAGCCTCTCTTGCAGCAGATTTATTTGGATGAACAGTATTTTTATAGTGCTCTGAATTCTCTTTTAGACACTCAGTGTAGTCCAAGGAGAAGTACTCCAGGCCGGATCTCAGGAGACCATAGGTTTTACTACTGACTTTGCCACTGACCATGTTTTCTTTCATTACCTCTCTCTATCCCCATATTCCTCATTTACATAGTCAGAAGGTCAAAATATCTGGAGAGCTGTCACATTTTGTGTGCCCTCCTCTCACTAGGCTCTGCAGTAATACCAATCTACGCAGTAAAAACTTGGTTTTTCCCCTGAATTACTAGCACCTGAGTGCAAGATTGGGTTTCCAGAAAGCAGCCACTTCAACATTTAAGAACAAAAAAGGTCTTTTTAGGTCAATGAGCTATAAAGTATGAGCCCTTCTGCTCTATAAGTGCAGTATATAGCATCCTGTTCTTATTTCACCACTTTTAGACTCACTCTCCTTTAACATCTATATCAAGTTTTATTTTCCATGGTGTAACAGTTTTTACAGTCTCTCACAAAAGTTCTTGCCTTGCACCCGTCCCAGCAGAGCATTTATACTTGGTTTCCTTAGGATGGTTTATAGCACCCTTATATCAAAATCAATCACCCAAGCTGGTTCTTGCAAAAGAGAAGATTGACAGGAGAGAAAAATTCATTCTGTGAATATCTATGAGCTTTGGACTGCAGTTGCTCAACTCAAAAGCGTAACTGCTGTGTATTTACACTGAAGCCTGTGGCATCTCTAGGAAGTTTGTCCTTGGCATCAATCATTCTCATGTTGATCCTTAGGGAGGATCCTCATTAGACCAGCTAATCTGTGCTACCCTTTTACCTTGTCTCCCTGGAAACACACAGATTGCAGACAAGGGAAACACCCCAACTGCAGATGAAGGCAGGTTTGGATAATAACACTGCCTCAGTATTTGTCTATCAATATATGGACTGTTTTGAGACATCAGATACCCAGAGCACTCTTTAGTTTTAAAGGAGCCCAGAGGTGCTTAATAGTTCTCAAGATGATAGCAAAAAATGAGATTTTTATTCAGTTTGTCTATTCTATACATTAACATCTACCTGTTCACTCCCTCCCCCTTCACTCAGAGGAATGGAAAGGAATGGAAAGGCATGGAAAGGAATGGAAAGGAATGGAATATCCTTAGTTGGAAGGGACCCACAAGCATCACTGAAGTCCATCTCCTGGCCTTGCACAGTACAGTCCAGTGCCCAAACACCCTCTGGGTGAAGAATCATTTCCTAACATCCAACCTAAACTTCCCCTAACAGAGATTATTTCCACAGTAAATCAAGTTTACTTGGAAGTTCATTTGCTCCTGGCTTTGAAAAGTACTACCATGTGATCTGAGAGAATGCCACCTAAAAGAACTCAAATGAAAATCACAACTTTGAGCAGCTCTTGATACTGCGTTGTCTTTAAATCTGGGATTGATCTTAGCCATACTAGTTCATCAACAGTATTAATAATTTTCATTCCCATTCCATTACAATAATACAAGCTTAAAAAGAATTCAATATTTGAACCTCTGCATTCCTACAATCCAGACAGAAGATAGCAATAGAGAATACAAATGCACTGAAGTCAAAAGGATTTTGTCTATGGCAGAAGTTAGGGTTGAAGGATATTATGATTTTGGCTTTTCTTAAGCTATATTTCTCATCTCCCAACTGCATATATCTGTATCCAGCAGACACACTTACCCCTTTTTGCAGATCTTCTCCCTCTTCTCTTTTCACACTGGTCAACTGACGCTTCCTCTTCTGCAATTGAATTTGGCAGGTGCAAGAACATTTGTTTGTGCTGTGCACAAGCTGGGGAATGATATTTTGACAGCTGATAGTTCTGCAGCATCCTTGGAGACTTTTAAAAGCACATAAAAACTTCATTATTTACAAAGCTTTACAGCTGGGATGCACAAATCACCCATATCAAATTTGTCAAAGGAATATTTAACTGCGTTTTTAGGTATCCACCTTGAGTAGACTTTGCACAAACAGAGAAAGGTATTTTGTCTTATCGTGCTATTTTGGGAACTTTAAAATTCAAGTTCCTCCATTATTCCTCTGAGTTTGATTTTCTTTTTCATTGGGTGGTTTGAGGAATGGGGTGTATATTGTTGGGATTTTTGTTTCGTTTGGACATTTCATATACTTTAGTCAATGCAGTGGATGCAAGATGAAATCTGAGTTTTCCTCAGCTCCACTTGGCATCAGAAGACAGTCACAGAGTGGTTGTGATCCTCTGAACATGTCCAGGATGTTGTATAATGTTTCAGCCTTTCTTTTTGTGTTTGCAAACCCACAGTTTTCCAAGGTTTTAACAGCATACTATAATTTGTATTACTTCTAAGGTCTATTTCCCCTCAATTATTACCATTTCAACCAATGCTGCTTCTTGCTCTTCTTCCTCCTTCCCAGTCAAACAGTATTTTCTGCTGAGATATGTGCAGTTGCTCATGTTTTCGCTTCCCTACATCTCCATTCCCCTCACAGCCCTTAGCATAGAGAAACATTAGGGACTGATTTTTAGCAAACACCCACAGCCTGTATACAAATGACCAGGAGCAATGGGTGCTCAGCTGCTCTGAACTGTCAGGCCCTACCTGCATATTTATGATGAGCTCATTGACCGAGGAGCTGGGCACCTGCACCAGGCTGGTGGTGTCAGTTCTGGTGATTTTATTTCCAGTCTGAGATCATACAATGGTTTTAATCAATGTTTCTGGGAACCTCAGTATTCATCACAGAACTCTGGCACTCATGAACGCAGAGAGAAACACAAAAATACTATCCAGATGTCAAGGCAGGACAAAAATGTATTCCAAAACTCTTTGTTTTATGAAGTATTAGCTTAAGCCATTTCTTTGCATGTGGACACAACCCATGGTGCTTAAGACTTGCACTAATGCAAAACTTCAAAACGTTTTTCACTTTGTTCTCTATGCCAGGGGAAAGTATACAAGGTCTCTATTATAGAAACTGGGAAAATATTCATACTGAGTGATGGCTTGGTTTATTTAATGTTCATTTAAAATAAGCCCATAATACTTATGTAATCAAGTGTTCCATAAATACTTGAGCAAGCTAAGAATCTGACAGGAATGTTCACTGGCTTCTTCTGAAGGGTCTATTATTTATCATTCACATAAATCCTCCCCAAAAACCTGATCCACATCCAACCAGGAAACTAAAGCATGCTGATGTACAGAACCATCTGAAATCTTAAGTATGGTATATTCATAATAAACTAGGCATGTGTATTGTACAAACACAAAATATAAACCTAATATTATTCATATAAATTACTTGGAAATTAAATATGGGCAGAGGTGTCACATTTGTAATATGTTTGCAGAGAGCTTGTAAACAGGAAGAGTTTGGGTTCACCAGATATTTATTTGCTGAGCTCAGTTTTGCCTAAAAGCAAATATCGTATTTTCTTCTCTGTAGGGTTCCTATTGGATATAAATAGGTCTCACAAGATTGATCTAACTGCAAAATAAATCATGGGAGAATGAAGGACCTTCAGCAGTTTCCTTAACAACATGATAATGGCACAAACACGGCAGTCATGTTTCTTGCTATTTTGAGAGGTTTTCATCTCCCTAGAAATGAAGAACCCAGTGGGAAACAATAAGCAAAGGTTTCTTGTGGACAATCAATCACTGCTGTTAGTGGAGAGGAGCCTCACCATGCCTCACAGAGGTGTGCATCAGCCTCATGATCTGTCTTGCCCTGGTCCTTCCATTAGGCTTCTCCTGGGGCTGCTGCTGCCAAAAAATCGCTACTGGGAGTTGCCAGAGTAGTCAAAGTTGGTTCCAATTTGCTCATCTTTCATTCCCTGGGACGGCACTCAGGGAGGAGAAACAAACTGCTTTATTGCATCCACCTCCTTCACTGAGAAGGCAGGAGATAAGGACAGCTGCAAAGAGCTGCTCTCCTACAGTGCTGCAAGGATGTGCTAAGACTTGGCCCATGTCAATTGTTTGGGTACATCTGTTGTGTTGGTGCTAGGAACATCCTCAGCCAAATATTTCAGATGCAATTGTTTAGATGATGGACCGTCAATCACATTATATGGAAATGTTTTCTCCCTGGATTTTTTTTTTTTTTTTT
>VZTR01029996.1:266546-301827 GCA_013400775.1 Chaetops frenatus
GAGCTGTAGATAATTGATTGTATGTGTGACTGTATATGTTCTGGTTCAGTAGTGTGTTCTGAATCACATCTAGCATAAATAGTAGCTCTTGTCCAAAAATTTTAAAAAGAAATTTTAATTTTTTTTTTTTAATTTAAGAATGTACAATTTCTAAAATGCTTTTATTATCTGAACTTATGTTGGATAAATGTCAATTTATGGCTTTGTACATCAAGGAACTTGATTTATTTCCTCGCTGTGTCTCATGTAAGGATCAGACCTGCGGAATAAAATGCAGAGTGAGTGGGAGATAAATGTAAACATTCACTAACCATCCCACCATGATGGAAGAGAAGTTATATATTAGCAAAATATAACATCCTTCTTTCCTTCTCCTCCTCCTATTTTTCTAAGTCAAACAGACACTATTCCCCACTCACAATAGTGAGACTGACTCTCCACTTCTCTTGGGGTAGGAACTTCGCTTCGTGGATCATCATGCTCCTGATTATTTTCATCCCAGCCTTGCTTAGAAGGCTCTGGAGAGAGGCAGGGCAGAAGTGCAAACTTCTCATCCTGCCTCAGTAATATCACACATTTTCTACTACTACGTGTAAAGAATAAATGTTAAGAAAATTAATAAGCAAAACACATTCTTGTGGATTAAGCAATTATTTTTTCAGTTGATTTATGCTAAGAAGGGACTTCATGGTCAACACTCTGTCATTGCTATTTCAGTTGCTGTTTCTTTGGTATTGATTTTTTGTAAACTTTGTGATTAGTAGCAATTAGTGACACTTGCCTGGCATCAGTGAACATTAAAACAGGTATTTTTTGAAATAGGGTGGGTGGGGACAAATGGTAAACCTCATCCATGAGGAACCCAGGCCAGGTTCTAATGGAGTATAGAAAGACTTCTGAAAATTTGTATAAATGAACTGAGTTTGATCATAACAGTAAATTTATTTTTTTTCTGTCCCACAAAGTGAAATGCATGAGCAGAAGAAAGACCCTCCTCAAACAGTGTTCCACTAGGTTACGTCCCCTGAGAGACATCTCCAGGCAAAACCATTCCTGCAAATTTGCTTCGTGTTACACTGGGCTGGATATCAAGCTCTATGATTTCCAAAACAGGGAAAGTAATCGGAATATGGCTGCAGGAACACTTTTAGGTACAGCAAACCTGATAAATCCTACAGGGAGAAAATCCCAGTGACAAGTGAGCTGGATTGAGACCAGGATTTAGATGCCCACATGTGACCAGACACTAGTTCAGACCTCTAAATCCGTTTACCAGATCAGAATCCTGATCCACCTCCCTCAGCTTGTACCTCCTGAGAGGGACTGAAATTGAGTAGCCAACTCCGTGGAATATAAGAATAAATTCACTTAATGTGCTTTAGAGAGCCAAAATGCATTTACAGCTGCACAGGAGATTTAGCTAAAGTATCCCTTGAAGGTATTTTTTAGAATGGATATGTTAATACTCAAGCACATTTTAGACTTTTGCTCACTTAAGTTAGACAAAAAAGCTAGTTTATGCAGAAGGAAGAGGCTTGTGAAGAAAATGGAGTATCTGACTGTGGTGATAGGTAGAGGAAGGAGTCCACAGCGCAACTGATTGCCACTGTGCAATGCAGCAATCTGCTACCTGATTAGATGGGCAAGGTAGCCATCAGCAGCCTTTTGCTGCTGCACTGTGCAACCCATCCCAAATGGGACAATTTAAAACCTCAAATTGCTCCAGCTTGCCACTGAGTACCCATTATCTGCTGGTAAGAGGGGCTTGATCATAATCAAGCACACTGAAAGAGGAAGAAAAACAATAGCTTGACCTGCATATGGTGGGGTTTTTTCTGCTGTGTCATACAATCAGTCATAGAATATCCTGAGTTGGAAGGGACCCACAAGTATCACTGAAGTCCATCTCCTGGCCCTGCACAGTACACCCTAAGAGCCACACCTTGTGCCTGAGAGCATTGTCCAAATACTTCTTGAACTCTGTCAGGCTTGGTGCTGCCACCACTTCCCTGGGGAGCCTGTTCCAGTGCCCTGCCACCCTCTGGGGGAAGAACCTTTTCCTCATATCCAAACTAAACCTCCCTGACATAACTCCACACCATTCCCTCGGGTTCTGTCACTGGTCATGAAAGAGATCAGATCAGTGTCTGCTCCTGTTCTTCCCCTCACGAGGAAGTTATGGACTGTGATGAGGCCTTCCTTCAGTCTTTCCCTTCTCCAGGCTGAACAGGTCAAGTGACCTCAGCTGTTCCTCACAAGGCTTCCCCTTTAGATCCCTCACCACCTTCATAGACCTCTTTTGGATGCCCTCTAATAGCTTAACACTTTTTTATATTATAGCCCCCAAAACTGCCCCCAGCACTCGAGGTGAGGCTGCCCCAGTGCAGAGCAGAGCAGGACAATCCCCTCCCTTGCCTGGCTGGCGATGCTGTGCCTGATGCCCCAAAGGACAGGGTTGGTCCTCCTGCTTAGAATCCTTTCCAGTCCTGCATCCAAGTCATTTATGAAGACAAAGTGCACAGGGCTGAGGCTGGAGCCCTGTGGAACCCCAGCAGTGACAGGTTACCAGTCTCATGTCACCCCATTTTTACAGTGCTTACCCATGAGCGAGTTGCTCACCTGTAACCCACTTGGTAATTCTGCCCCACCAGGAGTCCTGTGCAGCATTAGGAGACACACATGACCCTTCTGCCTGGGAAACCTCACTTTCCAGGTGAGAAACCTTCTTTGGCATCTCACTGGAAGACAGAGGTGAGCTCAGGAGGTCCATAGGACACGAGAACACAACAGGGCACAGGAGAAGGTATCAGCAGTGCTTGGAGCTTGCAGAGGGTATTCCAGGACAGGCTCCAGGCTAGCTTGGATGTTTGGCTGCCTTTTGACAGCTTGTGGACATGTCTGAGTATGCAGAGAAGGAGCCACAGGATGCACAGAGTACAGATGAACTGAACGTGTTATGCCTTTTGGTGGCTTGCAGGCTGAAGTAGTTCCATTAGAAGCATCTGTTGGTATCCCTTATGTCTAGTCAGGGGGCTTTGAGAAATGCTCAGAACAAAGTGCACCCAATTCTCTTAAGTCACAGAATCACCAGGTTGCATGAGACATCCAAGGTCATCAAGTCCAACCCAACCCTAATACCTCAATAAAGCTATGGCACCGAGTGCCACATCCAGTCTTGTCTTAAACACATCCAGAGATGGTGAATCCACCACCTCCCCAGGCAGATCATTCCAATACTTTATCACCTTCTCTGTGAAAAACTTTTTCCTAATATCCAACCTATATTTCCCTTGGTGCAGCTTAAGACTGTCCCCCTAGTCCTAGAGATTTTACACCACATTGATTCCCTGGAGACCATTAAACTCTCATAGCTCAAAAATTTCTTTCCCAAATCTCAGCTCATCTCATCTCTCTTCATATCTCAGCTCTCTCTCTGTTACAGATTTCAATTATAGATAGCTGCAGCTGAGCTGTACTGCTCCATGGGTTGCCACAGAGCTGCAAAACCATCCGAATTCTCACTCCTACCTTTGAGCAGAGCCACAAAATCTTGAGACTTGAACCATTTTTAGGGCCACAAGAGGTATTAGTTAACATTGTGGAATGTGAAGCTCAGCTTACAAACCAAATTGACAAAGTCAAACAGCTTGTAATTGTCTGTCCATATCCAGCAGCTGGGTTACTTGGTACTGTCTTTATTTTGGATGTAATCATTCATATTCTTTAAAAGGTAGCAATAAAAATTAGTAACTTAAACAGTGTCAAGGAGACAGGCTCAAATGCTTTACAAGGAAGGTCCAGAAGGCCAGCAGAACTCCTGTCAGATCCGGGCTGCTAATGTCAGTCCAGAAATCACTGTTCTGTATTTGACTTCATCTCTGGAATGAGGGAGACAGCTGTAAAGCTAGGGTGGGAGGGAGTTCAGCCTAAAGAATTAAAGAATGATTTCTATTTTCACCGGTGCGTTGGCTGGGAACCTTGTTTGAAGCCAGTTGCACTCCACCTGCAAGCATCACCACTCGCTGTGCAAGAGTTACTGTGAGCCAGCTGTAAAGCTCCTCCACCACATCAGCCGCCAAATCCCCGAGGGCACAGAAGATACCAACTCGGCACACACCTGTCTTCCACTGACAGCCAGGAGAGGGAGTTCAGAGAAAGAGGGAAAACAAAAATCCCAAAAAACCCCAGCTTTCAAAACTGGATCTACAGCAAGCAACCAAAGGCAGCTCTCCTGAAAGGATTCCCAGCAGCGAGCATGGAAGTGAAGAGGCAGTGAGTGCAGTAAAACAGCAAAGTCAGTCCCCAGGGCTGCAGCCGTGGTAAATGCCTAAGGATGGCAGCTCTGGAGCACCTGCCTGGTAAAGGCACAGTCTCCGGTGCTGCTCTTCAAAGTTTGACAAAAATGCTGAGAAGAAATAGAAAGAAAAAAGGAAAGAAAGAAAGTAGTAAAGACTCAATGTTGCCTTAGAAAACACACATGATACAAAACTGGGCTCATGACACTGGCAAGCACACTTCCATTTTAGAAAGCCAGATAGCAGACCAACAGAAATGTGTGTATTTCTGCTTGTGTTTATAAATAAAACACACCATATATAGATGCATAGCCTGTAAACACTAGATAAGAATATATTGTAAAGTGAGCCAAATTCTTTATTTCTGTTAAAAATTTGTATTTGGCCAACTCAATAAACGGGAGCATCAACCTTGCTTCTGTGGACTCCTGAAAAATTTGCAGTGGAGCTCCTGCCTCCAGAAAATTGGGTTAAGCCCTTCTGAAACTGGTTTGTTTTCCTTCTGTACTTTCCATCACTTTCTTAGAAGCAATTTCTGAACCTTCAAGGTTCAGTGGACTATAGATTAAAAAAAACTGCCCCAGAAAACCTGATCACAATCTCAGACCTGCTGTGCCAAGCATTTCCAAACACCAGAGGTCCTACCCCACCTCAAAGGCTTTGCAATAGATAAATGAGATGGAGAGAGGAGACACACGGAGTGGGAAGCACTGAGAAGAAACTTCACTTGCCTGAGGCCACATGGATGACTAGCAGAGTTCCTGTTGGTTTTGGTGGTGTGCAACTCTCCTTAGAGTTAATAAAGCCCATTTCTGTCCCGGGGCAGCAGCTGAACTGAAGGAAAGTCTGTGAGATTCACCAGGCAGAGGCAGCACTGTGGGTTTCAGGGGATTTCCATCTCTCTCTGCTCAACCGTTCCAGGTTTCACACACTCATGCCAGCGCTGACCACACCTGCCACATCAATTTAAAGGCACTTCTGTGTCTCCTGGGGTCTCCTGTCAATTGTTTTCCCTTCAGCAGTCTTTGAGGAACAACATCAGACAATGCAGCTTCCCACAAGCATTGTTAGAACACTGCACAGCTGTAAGACGTTCCTATGCTGAGAGGAGAGACCCAGAGACAGAAAATGAGTTTTCTGCTACTGCCAGATCTCTGCTATTAGATATCTCTAATAGGGAAAGGCACCCAAATACCTGGGACCAACTGGACATGCTGTCTTTTCTCAAGCACAACAGCTCTATAGGAGGCAGCCATGCAATTTAATAGTAACTAGATTATGCCATGTCCTGCAGAAATGTCTTTGAATCTCTTAAAGCCCTATTTCTAGTTCTAAAATATTTCTCTAGTTTCCTCAAAATTATATATATATGCAAGATATGTAAATATTTATAGAAGTATTTCCATATGCACATAAAAGGCCAAATTATGTGCGAACTATATAAAGATGTCACCTGTGGAAATTGATTTTGGATTACCCCCTTGTGAGAAATTCACACAATCATCAGCTGTGAAAGACCCGTGCAGAGGGCAGCTTGCTGGGCATCTGCAGAGCAGGGATCCAGCGGAGTTATAGGAAGAGGTAGCTCAAGCAGCAGGAAATAGTAGCTGGTGGTAGGCTGCATTCAGGGATGCAGTGACGTTCTTCTGGGTCTGAGGGGAGATAGCCATCAGTTGAAAAAAACTGAACATGAGAAGCAAAATTTAGAAATGTTCCTGAAACAGCAGGCAGAAGAAACTATGAAAGACAGAAAAGATTTTCCCATTTCCAGTGAGAGGGAGTCAATTGACAGGGCTGGAAAAGCCTGGGTGCCATCCTGAGAGTGATGCCCACACAGCCACCCTTCGTCAAAACAGGGAGAGGGAGAACCACTGCTTTTATCCCTTGTCCCCCCTATTTCTCTGACTACTGAGGACAGTCAGCAAGAGAAGCAGGCGGTGATCCCAGAGCAAGAATTTAATTGCACCCTCTGTCCAGCCTTTTCTGGTTTTGATTCCCAGTCAGGCCCCTTTTTGGATTCTGAATCTCAGTACAGCTCGCTCTCACACTTGATAATATACTCAGTCATTGAGCAGCTCAGTTCTGGTGGAAATTAAGCCAAAATGCCATTGTCTTACATGATATATTGACTCAGGGCAGGCTGATGCTAAGGACAAATTTTTTTACTTTTATTTCATATGTTTGTCTTTGGGGGGGGAGCTGCTTCAATGAGAGTATGAATAACTAGATTATGCATTTTCAAGGTACTCACAGAAAAAAAACCACATTTTACTTGTATTATAAAACAAATGCTTTTGTGCATTTTTAAACCTGTGGCATTCAAGTAATGGAGCAACTTGGTTGAAACATAATGCTGGAAATCATTTTCCAGCTTATTTTTTGGTAATAAAAAGCAGATTGTTTTAGGAACCCAGAGATTTATACTTATTTATTGATGATCATACATTTTAGCAGAGTTTTAGCAGTTACTTTTTAAGTTAAGCAGAAGCTAAATGTTGCCTGTTTTCCTGATCCTCTGTATATTTCAAAACATGCTATTTCCCATTCAGTTTTCTGGTCTTTCTCTTTAAATAAAATGTTAGAAAATGTGCTCAATTTTATAAATCTAGATTCATTATGAAAGATATGGTATTAGAGAGACCTTCTTTTTTCTGTGAACACTAAAGAGTACACCTGACTAGAAATAAACTGTGGAATTACACACAAAATATCACAAAAGTACAACATGAATGTATGTTAGTTAACAAAGAAGAAATTTACCATACAATATCCAGGAACACAAACGTATTTTACTGTGGGAACCCTACCATAGAGTCCACAAGAGAGTATGAGCAGATAAAAGAATCTTACTGGTTGATATCATGGTTATTTTTACAGTTCACAATAATTTTTTACAATATACTAATAACTCGAATATACTAAAAATTGCAAAACTATAATATTAGCTAATGAAGAGGAAAACCTGCAGCAGAATGTGTCAAGTAGCTTACAAATAAATGTCAAAGTAAATTGGTTGCTCACAGGTTATATTAATTAGCCATTGGTACAAGAAAGCAGCAACACGGGCTTTGCAGATAATACTGTAAACCTTTTCAGTTATTTTAGGACACTGCATGAGAAAAAAACCTGTTTGTTTTGTGGGCTATAATACTGAATGGTCTCTGATTCCTGCACTCAGAGAGCAACAGCAGCAGAGCTGAATAACTGCACACAGCACACCCATGGGAGGCATCAAATCACAGGGAGCTGAGAGCACACCCATGGGACACATCAAATCAAAGCATCTCGAGAACAAGTATGCTGCAGATCTACTAAAGCACAGTTATAAACAGGTTTTCTTCTGTAGAGGAATAGTTAAAACTGAAGATTTTGACCATTGTTTCTGGAATTAGCTGTGATTGTCGATGTATTTGAACAAAATTAAGAGTAGGTTAATGCATTCATGGTATCAAACTTGTTAAATAACAAATACCCTGGTAACTAACCCAAATAACGTCAAACTGCACATGGGGATAGATCACTGACTTCTTTTTTGAT
This sequence comes from Chaetops frenatus, assembly GCA_013400775.1. Taxonomy (NCBI): domain Eukaryota; kingdom Metazoa; phylum Chordata; class Aves; order Passeriformes; family Picathartidae; genus Chaetops; species Chaetops frenatus. Next base: position 274,379 of record VZTR01029996.1, read on the forward strand.
CCTGCTATCTATTTTATTAACTTTCACATATTAAGATAAATAGATTGTAAGCCTACATACATAGATCTATATATAGTGGTCTGTTAAAGCTTATTTTCACATATTATTCAAATTTTTTCTTCAGTTGAATTAGTAATCTGATTTAGTTGAATCTGCTACCCTGGTAACACACAGAAAAATGGTGAAGTTTCTGTCTTTGTTTTCTTAAAATAAAAAAGAAATATATTCTCAGTTAAGTGGGAGATAAAAATACTGTTTATGTAAATGGTCAGTCATTGTTCAGATACAATACTGCAAAAGTTTGTACCCCATACTTTATACAGCTTTAATTTCAAATACTGAATATTAAATACTTGCAGTGAACCATTATTAGTATTTGATAAAAACAATTTCAACAAAAAGAATTCAAGCATCTACTTTTTTTCCCTAAACCTGAGTTTAAAGTCAGAGTGAAGAATTTTGCATAGTCCTCTTGCATGTGCATCTGTGCAACCATGCTAAAAATTGTCCTCCTGCCTGGATTTTACAGAATGATTTCATATGGCTACAATCACTGTGTATTAAACAATCAGACATATCTTAGAGCTCGACCTATATTTCTTGTGGCAATCACTTTTCCCTTATCCTGTATTTGGATTTTATATATTTTGAGAGACGTTTTAAGTCATGGCTACCTAACACTAACACACTCCAGATTCTGTATTTATAAGTTCATGATTATATATAATATTTTGATCTGCCTTTTGACATTTGGACTCTATCCATCCCAAGCATGTGTAAGGTATGATTATTAGTGCTGCATATTTTCCAATATTTCACAAAAAAAAAAAAAAGAAATATTCCTAGCTTTTCTAAAATCTCTCACATTTTCATGCATCTTCCCCATAAGAGCCTGATGATTTTCAACAATCCGTCACACCCCATCCTTCATTTTAAAAATACAGAAATTTTGTAATAGGTAACAAAAGGATGGTCTCTCAATGCAAGGAAGGAAAGAATTTCTAAAATTGGACTTTTCTAATAAAATGAAAGCTGCTAATACTAACATTATCACGGGATAACTTTTATTTCAGCAATGTATGGGCCAGATAAACTTCAATGTCAGTGACTGAGAGAGGCTAAAGGCTACCTGAGAATGAACACTTCCCAATTAACTAACAAGTCTGCTTGCAAGGATGGCTCATTATTTAGCAAACAGTAAATTGGGTTTCAAAGCTGCCTGTGCAAGATTAGAAGTGCACCCACTACATGAGGCAAAGCACAAATCCTTCTAAGGACACAATCTCCAAATGCAAATGCATTCAAAGACTGTCAGAGGTTAAGTTTTTTACAGGATGTTTTATGGCTGAAGGAGGCTGATATAAAACCCTCAAAGCCAACACTGACTATCATGTATCCTGCCTAAGTCCAAAGAAAGCAGACATGTGCCCACAATCAAGTCAAATCCTGCTGCATCCCAGATGCCAGAGCTGGTATGAATGATCATGGAGCCTTGGTGCCAGAAGAATAGCACTTTGTAGGGTATGTTACAAAGCAAACACAGCACAAACAAAGCACCAGGTCCCAAAATTTGCTTCTCCTATGAAAAACATGGAACTACAGACAGATACTGCAATTATAAGCATGATACTTCTTAACAGTAAGAGAACCTTTTCCATAGTTTTAAGGCACTATAACTAATCTAATTAGTTTCCTAATTTAGCTTCAGAAGTAGTTGATAGGGGCAGCTCATTTGTTAGTATTTCTAGAATTAATGTATTCCTTAGCTAATTTTAGAAAAATTTTCATAATAAGTTATTAAAAGAGTAGATACCAGAGGTATTACATAATCAGAAAATTGTTTAAGTGTTGTTTTGTAACACAGTACTTCTGGCATCAGTATTTCAATGAAAGGAAGACTGAGAATTCCTGTCTGGTTTGGCTATTATACAGAAAAGAGATTTATTCTATTTTCTAGATGGCAACTTTCCTGACTTCAGCCAACAGACAAAGTAATTGAAGTATATTACTCAAGTTTTACTACAACACTTGATTTGGCCATTACTGCACTTCTTCCCTCCAAAAAACACCAAGAAAACCCCAAAAAAGCAACTCCCCCCAAAAAAAAAAAACCCCCNCAATGTGGGTTAGCTCTTCCTTTGAGCTAAAATGAAATTACAAGTTATGAAAGAAATGCAAGTGACATATGAGCCTGATTATCAGACCTTTCCATTAGGGAAGAAAGCAGCATCTTTCTGGAGGTACAGAAACTATATTCCAAATTGATTTGTGAACATGCTTTATTCTCTTCTACTATTTACTTCAGTAGGTGGGAATATTAGTACCAGATTTATGTGATTTTCTCAGCAGATTTGCAACTTTGAGCATAATATCAAAATACAGCATGTTGTACATCATATCAAACAATGCTCAGAGCTACAGAAAACAACAAGAAATAAGCAACCATGGATACAAGTTACACCTCTTATTTTACATCTGAGAACATAAGAAGCTCTGAGTACCTGAGGAGTCGATTTCATAACCAATTTATACAGCATTTCAAGGATGGTTTCTTGATTCCACCTTACATTATGCCTTTTTTCAACATATATTTCTGTAAACTCATTTCACTTTCAATAATCTCTAAGGATTCCCTGGGGGACTCCATGAAAGAAGATCCAAGCTCTTTGAAGCCCCTGGCTGATAGAAGCCCAACCACTTCAGAACTGGGAAAACACCTGCTGTTTCACATACAAAGTTAGATTCATTCTCCAAAAACTGTTATTTCAAGATACCTTCATGAGTCCTGATAGAATCCAAGTATAACTTTCTGTGTAACAGAAGGGAAAATTCACAGGCATCAAACAAATACTTTGGCATTTGCTGTACACTGAGCAAACACTGCACTATTCCAGAATGCATGTTAATTTCAATGTATTTTTCACTACCAATGACACTCTCCCCGCTTTTCTGTGCCTAGAACACTCAAGCCAAGTTCCAAGTGATCTCTCTTGCTTTCATAGGACATATAAACATGTTTTATATACTCCTGGAAAGGACAAAAGGCTCATCAGATCTTGCATTAGGTATTTTATCACTATTACTTCTTCTCTAGCTGGGAGTAAAAGGAAGTTCCAAAAAGAGACAGCAGAACTCCACCATAAGAGCAATATTCCCTCTCAACAGGGAGGAAGCTTCCTAGCAATAAGCATTAAGGGTTGTCCAAAAGCTGTGGTGAAGACAGACACAGAAGATTGATGCAAAGATAAATTATGCATTTCAAACTCTAATTCTTACCTTCTTATGACCAAAAAACACAAATATGGTTTCAGTAAGTAAATGCACTTAATTGTAGTAGGCAAAGTGCAACATCCATGTCAGTGGGAAAAGGTATACCAGACAAACCAGTCTTGGTTGCTGCCTTCAACGAAAAGGGATAAATGAGAATTTAAATCATCACTGATGGGGGAAGGATTTGGTACTGAGAGATCTGAGCTGACTAACTGTTGGGATATCAGATGAAATTAAGCATATCCTGTTCGGGAGACCAATCTCTGCACCAAGGAATACTCAGGCTACATAAAGTGCACATAGATTTGAAAAGCACCAGGAGCTCTGCTCAGCACTATAGTTATCCTCTAGTGCTCAGCAGAGCATGGGAACTTGCTCAGAAATCTTTTTCCTTGGCAGTAGAATATAGTTAAATACAGAACTGCTTAAACTGCCAGTCACTACTTTGATGTTGGCTTCTACGTAAGTAACAAGGTGGTTCCTTGCTCACACATTTTTGTTATTTGTGGTTATCTGATCACTTACTTAGGATCCTGGTCATAGAGAAAACCCATTATAGGATCCTTTTCTCAAAGAGCTCACAGTCCCAGCAGATTTTGGCATCTTTCTCCTGATGTATGGAAACTCCTTGGAGTTATCCTGTAAAAGATGTCTATATCTCCATGACAGAGATTCTAAGCAAGATATAGCATAAAAAAAAAAAAAGTTCTCTAGGAATCATGTGTTGAATTTCTATTTCACTCCTTTCTCTCTTCATAAACTTAAAATACAGAAGTACTGAAGTACTCCTTCAGCAGCAAAAAATTCTTTGAGGAAGCTCAGCATATCTGGAGAAACAAGGAACTGGTGGTTCTGCTGAATGTCCTTTTGGGCTACTTCTCTGAATCTGACTGCTGCTGCTGGGATTTCTGCTGTGACTATACACTCTTCTCTGTAGATGATGAAAAAGGATACCCAGATTGCAAATGAAGATAAATTCCCCAGGGGTCCAAGTTTGTTCTGACCTGTCTAATGCATTTTTCACTTTAGCCATTTTATATGTAAATAAAGCAAGGGTGCTATTTAAGCACAAATTACTTCGGATTCCTTCAAGAAGATGTGCCAAACCAATATGAAAGCTGGAAATAGAAACTGAATAGCACTACTAAGTAGGACCCAAGAGAGGAACCAGCAACAAAGAGACATAGACTTACTTTTTACTTCACCACTGCAAAGGGAACTCTTTAATCCAGCGACAGCCAGATCCAACAGGGCTTGGGCCCAGTTACAAAGAAAATACAATACTTTCTGGAAACTCACTTTTGTATTCTTCATATGCTGGAGACAACATGGGCAAGTCTGTCTACATAAGTTACAGCAGGCTGCCCTGTTCAGGCACTGCCTCACAGGACCAGAATAGTAGCCGGAAATTGATGTTCAGGAAGATTGCAGCAGCACAAGGAGCAAAAGGAACTGGCTGTTAAGAAAAGGAGAAAAGAGAAAAGAAAATGGGCACAGAAGTTTATTTCCTTGTAAACAGGGAAGAAAAACAATAATAGAAATAAGATACCTGAGGTAAAGAGTTTCTGGAAACACATGTTTGAAAGGCTAGGCTGTGCCATGGGAAACTTCTCTGTACTGGGAACCACACAACAGTGCACTGCAAGGGATCAGATTGTCACAGCCATGGCAGTCAGAAACAGCACAATAGGATAAAAACACAGGAAGTAGGAAAGTGAATGGTCTGCAACGGGAAGAGGCTGGCCAAGATGCAGCAAGGCTGAAAGAGCAGCAAAATAACTAACTCAACAAGCCAGAGAAGACAACAACTTCACTTAGAGGATATCACCAAGGCATACAGTGAAAACCTGGCATTAAAGCCAAAGGATCTGTGGACATGCTCCTTCAGGCCCAGCCTACAAAGGAACACAGATACTTTGCCCCCTTTTAGAGTCTACATCTCTGTACACCGGATACCTCTCAGTGACTAATGATTGCTTACTTCTGAAAAAGTAATTTCTGAGCTTCTTTAATCAGCTGATGTCAGAAGCTCCCAGACACCGGAGCTTGCAGGTGGCAAGCACAGCTGGGCCTATCTTGTTATTGTGATCAATTTTGCATCTCTCTCTGGATGGAGCCATTTGATCTCCCCAGTTCTGGATGACTTGAGCAGCAGGTCCCTAACCACTGTTGACATTGGTCAAAGGCATCCATTTCGTGTTTGAACCACAACTCACTCTGTTGAGCAATAAAATTAAGATTTTGCCTGTGCCAAGAGCAAGAGTTCTGATAGAAGCATTTATATTTCCCCTTAGCCACTGAAAGGTCCCCCTTGAGCAAGAGTCACCCTTCCAGCACTGGTCCCTCCAGCTGGGCAACTAAAACACCTCTCCAGGGCATCATGCATGCCACACTGGAGATACTGGTCCAAGGTCTTCCATGGATGTCTAGACAACAGGCACTTTGAGAGAGTTTCATATGATGTCCAATTAATTGCCTGCTAAAGGCCCTTATACCCCAGCTGATGAGTGTTCTCATTGGAAGGCTTAATTCAGTTTTCACTCTACTCTTGGAGTTCAGCCTGAAAGCCTCTATTAAATTCTTGCTCTGGTAGTTCAATAGCAAGCAGCAAAATCAAAGTAGTGTAGTTTTAAGTCAAATTGCAAAGAGAGGGCAGGAACTGTTCTTCTGTAAATCCACATAATAAATTCTAGTGGAAACACAGCATATTGGTCCTTGTCAGGATAATGGCTGTTAAAGAAATTGTGTGCTGGTCATTTTAAATAAAAGAGGATTCCAAATTTCTCACCAGCCTGCACTTCTGCTCTATTATGTCAAGCTGCATTTATGTCCCACTGTTCCAGCTACTCAATTTTTCAAACAGCGTTCTTCAATGTAGTAGCCTATTCTATGTAAATATCAAAATGTTTAATTATTCTATTACATAGAACATAATCTGCTTTCTGTAAAGCAGCAGGTATTTTATATAAACTCACAAGAGATGAAGAAGCAATTAAGTACCTCACAATACCAGTCACAATTTAAGCATCAGATTTTCAGTGAAACTCAGCTAGCTCACCAGCTCTCAGATAAAAATCTGCAGCTTTAAGGAATGGGTCTGTTTTCCCTGTGCTAAATTCTCACAGGATGCTGAATATTCAGGGATGCCTCAGGTAGCCAGCCAGCTGAGATGACCCTTCATCCTTAGGTGAAACCCTTGATCTGTGGCAGGGTTTGCACTAAGGGAACAAGGACTGAGCACATAAAAAAAATATATATGAGCCTCTGTTTATATACTGCTTTTTTTTACAACACAGTTCAACTCTGTCACTATCCACAATAACTTCTCCACTGTTTTGCTCAGTGGAATATTTATTTTATTCTCCACTGCATGAAAGACTGTTTGAAGCCTGAATAGCTAATAAAATTTTGAGCATTTATTAAGCAACACTAAATTCTTCCCTCAGGTATGTAAGCACAGGCAAAAAACATTCCTATGTTTCAGGATGGAAATAAAGCTGCTAAAGTACTTAAAGCTATTGGCACTCTCTCTTCATCCAGGTTATAGCAATGAGTATGTTGGACAGATAGCAAAATTAAATATGGCTTAAATATACTTCCAACCTTTGTTTTTTCCACATCAACAAAATTAAGTAATGGATATTAAATCAAAAGTAAACACAAAAATGGGAGCTTAAATTTTGATCTGTCCTCTTACTGGTAATTTTAGGAAGGGACAGCACTCCATTTCTTGTGCCACTCCTATTTATTAGCAAAAGGTTATTCATTTGACATCATTAGCAAAAAACTATACATGTTTTTTACCACTAGTTTACAGGCTTTTCCTTATAGTTCTGGCATCAAGTAGAAAAAAAATAAAAAAGTACATTTTATTCATTTTATTCCACAAAGATTTTTACCTCTGTCATGAAGTTTTGACTCTGCTATTGAACATCATTATTTCATAGGAAACAGCACCTAAAGCTATTTTCTTTCAGAGGTGGCTGGTTTTCCTCTTAGGAAGGACACAGTATATGATCTATAAACACAGGTATAAACTTCAGTTTAGGACAAAGATGACCAGAAAGGATACAACTTGCATCCTTAACCATACTGCTGTTCTCATCAGAGAGGATGATAGCCTTGTGTGAGATACAATAAAGAACACAAAGTATTAACTGGAACAGCAACCGAAGTCATTTTGTTTTCTATCTCTGCCGCATACTGAGCCCAACATGACTCCCTCAAATGGCTAACTTCTGCACACCGAGTCTAAATATTGCCACCCCGTGGTCTGACAGCACTGTCTGCCAGCCCTGCAAACAGGGAGACAAAACACTTCCAGGCAAACTGCACATTTCAGTCCCTACATGCTGCTTCTATTCTACATCCAGTTTTGTTGTTTTCACTGACCCCTGACAGCAAAAGAAATGGTTTCCTGATGACCCCACTTCCCTCTTTATACCTTTTTTTCCCCAGGTGCTGCAGTCTGACAAATCTCTCCTGCAGCCCAGCACGCAGACAGACACAGGAAGCAGCAGAAGTCAGCAGCATATACACATCCATAATAAAACTTTCACTGCAGCATAACACAGCAAGTTCAAATTCCCTTTTGAGGGGATGGACAGCAGAGGCAGGGAAAATCCTTCCAAGCCTTATTCTTTGCCATGCCAGCAGAGTTTCCACTGGACTTTGTGTATGAAGCAGTTTCTACAACAAACATGTGGAGCTACACTTGTTTCTTTGTGATGGAGGAGGGAAGAATTAGTCACAGGCTTAAAGCTTTATATATGTCTTCTGACTCTATGGCTGGATCAAGTGTAAAGCAAGTGCAAATAGCAAGTGCAGAGGGCCTGACCCTGCAAGAGCATGAAATTCAAAGACCTATCTAAGTCTTCTATCCATGCCACAGTAAAACATGCTTCCTGGAGAGGAGAACTGAAATGAAACTCAGCAAAGACAGGTTTTACATTCTTAGTTTTATGAAGAAACCAGAGTCAAAGCAGCTGGTGAGGTCCCAGACCTGAAAGGGACAACCAAGGCTGGCTGGTCTAAAATATGTAACACTGAGTCCTTAGTTAATGGCTGAGTGAATCAAAATATCTTTTCAAGGAGAAAACTTCCAATGTCTCTGCAAGGATGGAATCCACCATTTCACAAACTGCTCCAGTGACGGGCTGCTGCTGCTTTTGGAGTGTTTTGCCCATTTTGATCTCTGTCCAGCAACACCTCCCTACTGAGGGATGTTTTTTATACCTCAACTTGCTAGACCGGGGAGTACTGCAAAGCCTCCATTTCCCATATAGCTGCTTACAGACAGATTAAGCCTCTCTCTGTAGCTCTCTCTGAGTGTCCTCCACAGGCTCCTTCCCTACCTCAAAGCCACAGGAGACTGGGCAGGAAGCCCCAGATGAGCTGCTCCATCAGACACCCTTAAAGCAAAGCAGCAGCTGCCCGAAGGAGCCAGACCCAAGTTACAATCAGAAAGTGGTGCTGGGTATCTTTCAGGGTTACAGTTCTGTGCCTCAAAGAGCATGGGGTAAAATCTGCCTATTCTAACATTAGGTCATTTCCCAGCCTCTAGGGTAGTTTGACTTAACCACCCAATGATGATCCCTCTGTGCTGCTTGGCAGTCTTTCCAAAGTTATAGATGTTATTACTGAGAACTCTAGATAGTCTCAATCTTTATACAGAGCTCTGCTGTCTTGACTTTTCTTACTCTTGGCAATAACAGTATCCCGTGACAGACTAATGTGCCTGTTGTAAAACAGATGTTTTAGCACAGCAATGATATTGCCATAGATCTCTATCTCCTAATGGACTATTACTTTTGTAGAGGGACTAGGACTATCAAAGCAATAGTTGTGTTACTGAGAAGTGNTTAACCACCCAATGATGATCCCTCTGTGCTGCTTGGCAGTCTTTCCAAAGTTATAGATGTTATTACTGAGAACTCTAGATAGTCTCAATCTTTATACAGAGCTCTGCTGTCTTGACTTTTCTTACTCTTGGCAATAACAGTATCCCGTGACAGACTAATGTGCCTGTTGTAAAACATAGATCTCTATCTCCTAATGGACTATTACTTTTGTAGAGGGACTAGGACTATCAAAGCAATAGTTGTGTTACTGAGAAGTGACATGTTAGAGCCTGCTGAGAAAGTCCAGAGAAGGGCAGCAGAGAACCCTGGAAGCACAAGAGAACAGGTGCCAGAAGTACAGGACACCCCAAGTGTTGATCACCAGCCACAGATAGTCAGCTATTGGTCACTGAGGAAATCCACTTCTAAGAGCAGGGTAGAACCAGTTCTAGGACATAACTAGAAAACTTAGATACTTGTGTTACAATTTATTGCAGTTTCTCAAGATTGGTAGCCTAGGCAAAGCTGTCTTCAGATTATCTATGACAGCAATGAAAGCAACTGGCTGTGCAGGATGAATCTTTTGGAACTGAGCAATCTCTTATACTTTATTGATAGGGACAGATGATCTTTTAATTATTAAAGGGAAAAACATCATCCCTATTGGGTTTGCTTGTATTTTACTGCTTGTGCTTGGTCTGGTATCCGCCTCTGGCTGTTTTATTATAATTTGAATAGAATAAAATACCAGAAAATTTCTTTTAAGTTACTTTTTAAACTCATCTCTCTAAATGGTTGTCCCTTTGCTCTCCTGATAATGAAATGGGAGAACAGTTGTCCTTTTTCCTGTCTGCTATCATGGTCACCCTTTCTTTTCTTTTGAAATGAACCAATTTTTAATTCACAATCAAACACAGAGGTTCCAGAACTCTAAAGGATAACCAAGCTGAACAAAAATCAAAAGAATCAAAAGAACCTTTAAATTCAACCTGTTTATTCCAAATGCTGTATCTTTTCCTGAATGCACCCCACTTCTTAAACATCCTGTGGATGTAGAATTGCCAGTGCAATTCCAGAACAACCTAGACTTCATCTGGGTCTGATTCCACCACTTATTCATTTAAGAGCATGGGAATGCATGTTTATTGCTGACTGCCTTATAGAATGGAATTTGTAGCATTTTATTAATTGTTCTGGCACTCTGAGTTCTCTGTATAGATGCCTAGGTTCCTTCTGGGGTGGCAGATATGACTTAGAGCCCATTAAACTCTTTAATATGTTTCTAATCAGGTGGAGTTTTGCCCCCCCAGTGTTTATTCCTTCATCTTACAGCCAGAGCAGCAAAGGCTGCGGTGGGAGGGAAGGCAAGAGCTGAACTCTGCCATCTTTCTGGAAAGAGGCAGGAAAGCTAAAGTTCAGGAAACAGAATGATCTTGACAGAGTATTTCTTGTAGCTGCAGTGATCAGGGGGCTGAAGGCACCCACTCACCATGGGAGAGAAATATTGACCCAGGAAACAACTGTTGTTAATAACCTAATAGCAAAAGGAAAGCTTCAGAAAGGCTCCCTTGTATTCTCCCAAAGATTTCTTACAGATAAACAGCTTTTCAAAAGTCCTCAACTGGCTGCTCATAAGCAGAACTCATGCTGAAAAGAAATATGGTCTCTTGCCAATCCTGTGATAATTAAGCCTGTTTATGTTTTGCTTGAATGGATGACAGCATGTCATCCTGGGAATCCAGTAAACCTGGTAAGAAACTGAAGGTACTTGAATTTTATTTTGGCCTTGCTGTGCTACTCTTGCTGCTTGGGGTAAAAGCCTAGTAACATTGCTATAAACTTCACCTGAAGGATGAGCACTCATGTGCCCCTGTAAAGATTTGGCAGAAGCAGGGTGCATTTTTCAACATGGGAATGCACCACTGTTGTTTCAGTAAGGTTCTGTGACAACCCAAACCAGGCCTTGGAGATTCAAAAGTATTCAACAAAATTTTTCTGTCCCTTTGGGGAATCTTCTGCTATAGCCATCAAAATGCAGTGAGGCACCCTGGGAAAATCAATGGGAAAGCTCTTGACAGCCTTCCTCCCTGTGATTCCTAGTCCAAATTTGTTCCCTCAGGAGGCTGGAACTCTGTAAATAGACATCTGACTTACAGCTTCAAAGCACATCTCTTTATCCATCTTCTTATTTCTTCTTAAGGACAGTACAAAGAAAGGAAGCCTAATTTTGTGCTACAGCCATATAAATACAAATCCTTCAGAGTTCCAAAAGCTGATCCATTACTTGAACAGCTCTGCAAAAGTCAGTGTGAAGGTGGAGATTTTAAAAGGAGGCTTCCAGAATTTTTTTTTTTTTTGCTAAGGCTTCCAAAATCTAAGACATCTTTCTCTCTTTGAACCTCTCAGCCAGATCACATGAATAACCATTTCATTAACCTTTAATCATTAATAGGAAACCTGTTTAGCTTTTCTCTATTTTTCAAATGAGAGTTCAAATTAAACAGTTAGGAAAAAAAAAAAAGATCTTTGAGTTGAAAAATACTTCTTTCTCCCTTCCCCACAGATCCCAAAATGCTGCAAAATATGTGGGTTTTCAGACAAATGGCCAGGCTTTTATCCAGGAGAGGTTAATATGGAACATATGCATGGCAAATTATGTTACATATTCTGGAAAATCCTGGGTTTATTTTAAAACCTGACATATACTTCAACACCAGTATTAGCTTTGGCTTAGCAGGTTTTGGTGCTGATCTCACATATTTTTCAATAAGACAGTCTGCAATGACATAACAGATGATAAAACAGAATCTTAAACTTGTAAAGTCAAAAAGATTTCCCTATGCTGCAAAATAAAGCCCTCAGAAGTCCAGCTGCTGGCTCATGATACAGTTTCACTCAATGGCCCCCAAAATCTTCCAACACCTATGACTTGTAGCCTAACTCCCAAACGAAGTTGCTCCTGTAAGTGATTTTCAACGAGGAAAGCAGAAGGAGAATAGGAGTAAGAGACATTATTGTCCTCAAAGTCCACCACCAGCAGAGGCTTCCGCAGTTCATGCAGAAGGTGAGAACTTGGCATCACAAAGCTGCTGAGAGTAGAGCTCTGAGCAGCCTCAGGAGTGGCCAAACCTGCTGTGGCACTCACCAGTCTGGGTCAGTCCAGCCCCAGGCACTGGGTAGGCGCCTTCTCACCGTGGGCAGTAGCGCACAGCTGATGACCTAGCACAGTACTTGAGCTAGGGCAGGTTTTAGCATCTCCTCCTCCTCTCTGCAACCTTCATGCCCCAGGGAAATTCTTGTGCAGTGGCTTTCCAGTCTTACCAAGCTTTTCCCAAGCCTCCTCTGCAAACTGGCTGGGATCTAATGGAAGATGAACAAGTTTTAGTGCAGTTGGGTGTGTATGTCCCTGCACAGTCTTACCACCCTCATCGCTATGGTGTCTCAGCTGCAGTCCTAATCCTTTTAAAACTTTTTCTTGTAAGCCCAGATCTTAGGATACACATATTAAAAAACAAACCAACAAAAAAACAACCCAAGCCCGCTGGAAATGAACAAAATAAAGCTCGTTTTCTGGATGTCAGAATAGCCTGTGGTTTCACCATTTAATGATCCCGTTTTAAGGTGATACAAAAACTCCTTCAAAAAATATCCCCAAACAAATCTCCAGAATTTAACATACAGGTTCAAATTAACAACTAATGCAAAATACTTGTCTCAGGTTAGCAAAGGCAGAAATGAATTTGCAGACACATGATAAATAAGCTTTCAAATACATTTAAAAAGCAGAGGTGAGCATGCTTCAAGTGCCGGGAGACATGGCAAGTATAATGTGGTCTCAGACTTTACTGGCATAATAGTCCATAGACTCAATACAATTATTTTAAACTAGTGAGAGTACTTATTGCAAATCATGTTTTTTTGTGGAAAAGTATTCCAGGATGAAGATGATTGTTAGCATTCATCTTATGCCCACCCAACAATAATTCCAGCCTCTATTATTGCAAAACCAGAAGCCTGGGAGCTGAAACAGAATAAAGATGAGAGATGAAATGTGCATTAGAGGTCCTTCAAGTCCATTTTATTTCTGTGACCCGCAGATCCATGATTACTCTAGGATTCTCTGCCCAGGAGGCAGACAGTTTATGTATGACTACTTTGTATATGGAGAATTCAGAATGGTATCTTATACCCCTGGATTTAAATTCAGTAAAAATATTCCTGTAATATACACTAGCCAGTAACAAACACAAAGCCGGATTCTTTCCATGGGCTCTGAGAAATGAAGAGTCTTATACACATTATTTATTAAGATGGCATCATATAATTTTTTGTTCCTCCCATATAAATATTTTAATACAGAATTTTACAAGGCTGCCTTATAACACGTTTTTGCAAAGGAAAAGCAATTCCTGTCATGGGAATTAAAAAGAACAAACAAAAAATTTATAGACAAAACCCAGACACTGCTGCATAAAGCCATGCCCTGGATAAATGGAGCCTCCATCAGCAAAAAAGAAAATTCCTATTGCATTTAAAAAAAAGAAAAACCAAAACCAAAAAAACCCCTAAGCAATATTAACTACAGATGAGTGCTGCACCCATTTTGCCAAGCAGCTGAAGGTCACAATTCCAGCCCAGCAGCAGCACTTAACTCTAATGGATACTATTTGTCTCACGCAAGGGTGGTGTCATTCCACTGAAGAATGAAACCCACGCTGGGAAAGTCAGCTCATGCAGTGCACTCTGCCTAAACTACTTCCATTTAAATGCACATTGTATGCAGGCATGCATCTGCTCAGCTGGCTCCCCTTGATTGCAGTATCCATGATGTGCAGAGCTGGCATCCAGGACTGCCCCTAGAAGGCAGCTCAAGCAGTGGGATCATCTTCAAGGCAGCTAAAATCGTTCTCCAATCCAATGGGAATAAAGATGCCTTTCAGGCTTATCCTCTCAGAGTGGCTCCTAAGCTGCCCCATGTAAACATGTAAAATCAAATACTCACTCTTTTCTCTAGCAGCCCAATGTACACATATTATACTCCAAACTTTCAACATTTCTCTGCCTCTTCCTTTTTAACATCAGGAAACCACAAGGCATCAGTTTGCTGTGTCTGAAGTAAAGTGTGCTCCTAAGTGTTGGTAGCTGTATGTTCATTTCTCCCACTACCACTCTAAAAAAGACTTTTTAAAAGACTTGCTCTTCATGTATAAGGAAAAACAAAAAAGACAATATTACCTTTCATCATGTTTACAGAGATTGCATGTGGGAACTTATGATCCTAGGAACTAGGCATAGAGATGTTTTAGTTGTAAGTACACTGAACAGCCCTATCAAGGCAAGTAAAAAGTTCTGTATGGCTTCCTGCAGTGCATTGGGATTAGGCCCTAAAAAACAGCCTTTTCATCCAAGTTTTCATGTAAGAGAGAATTTTTTATATCAATATCTTTTTTAACCTATGTAATTTTCACCTCAATAAATTGTTTTTGCCATGCTCTGGGATTATATTCTTACTCAGAAAAATTATCCAAACACCTGTGTACTAATTTTCCTTACTTTCTTGTGATCTCACCTCCTGAGGATGTCCACCACAAGCACCACTTAGGAAAACCCAAATGTATTTTAGGCAAATATTTACTAGTATTTTATTCACAGTTTTTCAATAAGAAGTTTTCTAACTAATTCTATTCTCCATTCACGTCCTTGTACACAGCTACAAAGAAAACCACAACTGAAACAAGTAGCAATGTCTTACCTGGGTCCCCCAACATGAGAAGGATGTGAATGTGCTGGAGCGAGCCCAGAGGAGGATCACAAAGAAAATGCAAGGTCTGGAGCATTGCTTCTGCAAGGACAGGCTGAGTGAGTGCATGTCATTCAGCCTGGAGAAGAAAAGGGTCCAGTGAGACTTTAAAGAGAGCCTACACAAAAGCTGAAGAAGGACTTCTTACAAGGGCATGGAGTGATAGGGATGATGCCTTTAAATGGAAAGAAGGCAGGTTTAGACTACGTATCAGGAAGAAATTCTCTACTGTCAAGGTGGTGAGACACTGGAACAGGTTGCCCAGAGAAGCTGGGGAAGCCCCATCCCTGGAAGTGTTCAAGGCCAGGCTGGATGTTCTCTGAGCAACCTGGTCTAGTGGGAAGTGTCCCTGTCCATGGCAAGGGGGTTGGAACTTGATCTTCAAGGTCCCTTCCAACCAAAACCTTTCCATGATTCTATGACATTTCATTGTAAGGGGGGAAGAAATGGCGGTCTCTTCTTCTCTCTTGTATGTGCAAGCAAGCATTAACTTAGAGATCCAGCAGTAAACACAGGAGCATGAGCCCCCTGAGCATGTCTTTGGGAAGGAATCATGGTCTTAGATGTTAAAACATCAGTTCTGAAGGAAATAAGATGAAGTTCTGGTATCACCATGTCCTAGCAACAGAATTTTGCACAGCCAATGCAATGCAGTGGATGGGAGCATTTGCAAAAGAGGTCTTAGGTCCAAGAGTTTCATTACTGCAAGAAATAAAATTATTTCCAAATAGCTTAGGTTCAAATCTTCACTAATAAGTTAAAGTAGTTATATATTCACATTACTTTCAGAATTGCAGTATCCAGTCTATTCTTAATTACCTACAGTTCACTGCTTTTCTAATTTATGTTAGCATAGATAGTCTTTCTGCAAGTTTTTGGCTATAAATTGCACATTTATTTTTGACTGGAGTGAAACTGTGAAACGTCTGTGTACTAAGAAATCCACACATTTCTAAAGCTCCTTGAGTTTGCTGTATTATTGTAATTCCTGGATGTCAAAGAGCATGTATGTTATCTTAATTTATAGCTCAGCTCTTTCTTCAGAAAAAAAATAAAAGTCCATTTCTAACTGTATTTTGAAAGCCAGACCAAAAAAAAAAAAAAAAAAAGAGTAAGCTAGAATCCTCTAAATCAGAGAACCAGGAAACCACAGAAATAAGAAGCTTGTTGTACCACTGCACGTTATTCATCTTTGAAAGGCATAGGACAATGAAGAAAGCAACGTTCAGTGTATATAAAGAATAATGTACAGAGAATCCAACAAAGTATATCGAAGTAATGTGAATGAATAAAAAATTTAGGGTGAGGAAAGACGCTGTGACTCATCTGTATACCATGAGACAAAGTTTAAAGCATGCAATCATCTTGGGTCAGCAGCAAAGAAAGATGCTGAAGCCTCAGGCACCCCAGACCAGGCCTTCTCACCAGTCACTCCCTACAGGCAGCACGAAGCCAAGGGAGTCCCACCCAGCCTGAGGAACTGACCAGCACTGAGCTCAGAGCACTTTGTGCCACGGGACCACACATGCCTGTCCAGGAAAATACCTCAGACACACAGTTCTGCCTGTATTCACTTTATAGAATAAAATACTCCATGTTGATAAAACTTCTCAAGATCAATAGGAGATATAGATACACATGCATATATATCATGCACAGACCCCAGCATGCAAGTATAGCTATATGTCTATGTGAAAAAGAATTTTCATGTTTATTTTTTTATTTCAGGTGGATTGTTTTGGGGGTTTTTTTCTGTACAATTCTAGGAATCAGAGTAACAAAGCTAATTTTATGGCAGGGTCTTCATCTCACAACAGCAGAAAAGGCAAGTCTGCAGATTCTTTTTTTTTTTTTATGTGTTGTTTCACAGCTGTAAAATGTTCTCAGTTCCTCAAAAATAGCTAGTAATTTCCCACGGTTATTGAAAATTAATTAACTATTTAATTTAGTTAATTAACTGAATGAATCAATGACTATGTAAAGTATGTTGTAAGAAAAAAATCTGAAAAAAACCTCTTACTTTGAGACTAAACCATTTTTACTTAGCTATGTAGATTTAATGAGGTGCAGACCTGAAAAAATATTACATCTAATTATATTTGCAGTGCCACAGAAGCAGTGGAGGACTTAAGAATATGACTGGTAAGTGGCTAGATAGAAGGCTAATAGATATGCACAGTTCAAAGGTCTAACAAGGGCTACAGAATATAAAAGTCTGCTACTGTAAGAGGAAAATAGTCAGAGATAGCATTTAAAGTAGTGTTGTATCTAAAGAATGCCTAATGCTGCCAGCTGCAGGAGCCTGAGTGGATAAGTTAATTAACCAATTTAATACATCATGATGGACACATTAGGGAAGATAATCTCTGAGAGGAGGCTGAGGAGAAAGTGTCTGAGGGCCTGGCACAGTGCTTATAAAGAGGAGCTGCAGTGCTAGATTTGGGATGCCTGGGCTCTGCCTGGTGGGGCCCTAGGTGGGCTGCTTGGTGCTGGGTACACAGCCTGCCATCTCTGACCTAACACATCACCTGGGTCAGAAATGCCCTGCTGGGCCTCAGGCAAGGCACAGTGGGGCTGACCCCAGAAGTGAGGCAAACAGGCTGGAAATAGGCAGGAGCAGAGGGGGATTGTCATTGCATGCAGGAGATGCCTCAGCCAGGTGAGGCCCATGGAAGTCTGCAGATGCAGGGCAACCAGAGCTATCGTGTGAAACACAGTGCACAGACACTGCCAGGCATAATAAACAACCTGTGTGTGTGACAACCATGCAGAAAATCCTCCAAAACCTACCTCCAGCATATCTCCCATAATTACAGCTGTTGGACAAAGATGCCATCTGCAGCCAAAACATTATACAAGAAAAGAAATATATAAATACTAGACATGAAGTGGTAGAACAGCAGCCATAAACTCTTCCAGAAATCCATGGTTTCTCAGCCCCAACAACCACCATCTGAACCAGTTCAAACCAGATGAAAACTGAGATGCTGACCTGGCTGTGAGGAAAGAAATTAGAAGAGGTGACTGACTTGCAGTCACTTGGAAACAACAAATTGAATGCCAGCTGAAAGAAAACAATAAGTAATTATGTATTACTTTAAATACAGAAAAGAATAAAGAAGCAGACAATAAAACATTCACACAGGTAATTTTTGAAGAAAGGAGAGTAAGAGGCTGCCAAAGGTTAGAATGTTTTGAGGAGTAAGACATGATCACATCTACAAACATGGCTTATTGCAAAAACCAGGTATTGCAGATGTCATTTTTTTTTTGAACCGCAGTCAATCTTAAGCAGCATGTGTAAAGAAACTGCGGACATAAATATTCATACAGCCACAGTACCTGAATTTCTTTCTTATCAGGGACTAACCCTGCCTTGAACTGCACACATTTAGCAGAGGCATATAACAACTGAACAGCACTACTGATCAATCATGGATACAGACTTATCTTTCTTCCATGGTTCCACAGTTTTAGAAAAAAATTAGTCTCCTGAAGTTGCTTAATGATAAGGCTTCCTAAACTGTCAAATCTCTGAGAAAGAGTAAGCTGTAGGCTTAAACATGCTCCAGAAAAATAATTAACAGGTTTTTAAAGATTATTTTGTTTTCTCTTTCCCAGCTTTTGCAGCAGATTTTCTGAAGATTTCTAGGTTTCTGGTCAAAAGGATAAAATCCTTTGCCAGTTGGAAGAGGTATTTAATCTTAAAATATTCAATAATATTAAGCTTACTTTGGAAAAGCAAATATTCTTTCCAAAAAGCAGACAGCAATCTCTAATTTCATTCATAAAAGGACTCCAAATTGATTATAAAAGGAAACTGAGTACCTTCTAGAAGAAGCCAGGCATGTTCTCTCCTGGAATAGATTAAGTATGTTTTTATTAAAATCGGTGGAATGTGCAATTGTTTCTCACTTTTGAGCAAGTTTTAACATCCTGCCAATGGTGTGGAGCAAAAGACGAGAGTCATGAAAACAAATGACTACTAGTGATGGTGGGAGAATTAAAGCAACATCAAAATTTTGACATGCAAGAGGTATTTAATACTCAAAAATTATTTTTTCAATGCTGCAGCTGAAACCATGTAAGCAGTACTTATACAGACACAGAATAAATGCTGCAAGATCATGGTCATAATCCAGGTCTTCTATGTTAAACCTACACTACTAAGCAGCTTGAACCCCTTCAGGGTGTCAGTTTCTATGATATTGATATTCCCCTAGAACAGACAGAAGAAAGGATGTGGGAGCTTTTCCATGCCGTTTTTATCCATCTAAAATTCTCATTAAAACCCAAGAGATGTGCAAGGAAAGCTAGGTCACTGTGTCATGTCTACCATCTTATGAGGAAAAGCCTCTCCAAAATGCAAGCTCAAAATCAAGCAAGCCCCTTCCAAACTGTTGGCCTATCCATATCTGCAACTTATTTTGTGCAAAGCAAGTCTGTCTGAGGCCAGTAGGGATACAACAGTTAAGAAAATTAAGGATGAGATACAAAACTTAGGCTTTTGTACCAAAACACAGTAGTACTACTTGCAGAGAGCCAAGATCTCTCCCTGTACTGTCTAGCCCTCCCACAAATGGACACAAAGTCTCTGCTCAAAGCACAGCAGAAGTCTGACCCTTCCCCACAAAGGTTCCCTCAGCTTTTGTTCTCCTTATCAAAAAGTTGGAACAAAATTGAGGAATATTTATTTAGTTCTTCTACTGCATATTACAAAAAAAAAAAAAAAAATCTTCTCTCCATGAACATATTCAGTGGTGCCTTGTACCCCTCCATACAGTTTCTGAAACAGAAGCCTGTGCCTATAACCCAACCTGTGTCTCATCAAAAGCAAAATAACATCACAAGACTGTTTTTTTTTAAATGGTAATATACACAAGAATACAAAAAAGTCTTCCAACCACTGGGATGCAGCAGCTACTCTTATACCCTTATTTAAGAGTACATAAAAAGGATGGATGAAAATTTGTTAATGAGATCAAAACTATCCTAAAATAGAAGTAGAAGGAATTGAAGCAGAACAAATGCTTTCATCTGCTGTCAAATATGGCCTGTATGAGTCTATTGTACAACCACATCACCAGAAAGTGGCTTTATTTCCTTCCATACACTCCAGTTTAGCTGAAACAGTATGCCTGAACCTATATGGCTAAAATATCAAATTTCATTTCAACATAAACCTAGCAATTATATTATGCTGAGGCTTACAAATCAAGAACTAGACAAGTAAATGTAATCTTAGAGGATTTAAGATCCACATTCCTTACTGAAAGAAAGCTGATTTTACTTTTTTGCATGAATTATTTTACTTCTTTGCCTGAATGTTATTAAAATCATTGACAAAAAATTACAACCAAAAAAAAATCAATAAAAAAGAGAAAAAATTCTCATAGTTCAATTATTTCTAACTTTAACTTAAATTAAGAATCAAACAAAGTTGCTGCCAAATTTTAAATCAAATCAAGGGCCTAACCTCAGCAAAGAATCAAGAGTCAATTATAGAAAGTATTAAATCAACAACATTTCTTCAAGAAATAATCTGTTTGCAAATTCTAGAAAGTAACAATCAATTTAATGAATCTCCAGCTGAAGCCAGAGTAATTTAAAGTGCATTCACACAGCAGTGAAGCAGAGTTATCTAATCTGCAATCTCAGGCTACTTGAGCTTCCTTCTGGGAAAGCTGCTTTTGGTAAGTGCAGGTTTACACACTGTGGTTCTAAGGCTCCTAGAAGTTCCAATATAGAACCCAAATGTTAAGGTATCTGAGGCCATGCTTTCAGAACTATTTCCATTTGCAAAACTTTTCTTTTTTATTCTTTTTCCAATACATATTTTACAGGAGCTCACAAAGCTCTCAAATGCACTGATGGCCTAAAGTTAATGTTGGAATATCTCTCATCCTCATAAAGTACAAGCAATGAAAATGAAATTAAGATAAAAAATAAATGCATTAGCTCAGAGTTTCCTGGCCTCTCATATATATAAGCACTGGGGCAGCATCAGGGACCAAAGCACTCTATGGTGGTGGCACAGAGCTGGGAGGCCGCAAGATTAGTCACCTGTTGCAGTTTCCTGTTAGTATTTTTAGCTTCTTCTTTTCAAGATTGCCCACAAGAGGATTTTAGGAAGAGTTGTTTGGGATTTTTGCCACAAAATTCCCTTCTTGAATTTTGCTTGTTGAGCCTTACGAAGCTTCCCATTGAGGTCCTTAGACAAACAAGTCAGCACACAGGCATGCACCATGATCAAGTTCTGTTCATCAGCTCAATTAGGGAAAGAAGTTTATCTGAGCATTTTTAAAATTCATATAATGTCACCAATTACAGAACCTGAAAGCTTAGAGCTTTTAAAGTTTTCTAAATTACCTTTGAATATAATTCAGGATCGGCATAATTACATGAATAAATATTTTTAAGTTACATTCTCCTACTAATATATAGAAAG
Source organism: Chaetops frenatus (assembly GCA_013400775.1). Lineage (NCBI taxonomy): Eukaryota > Metazoa > Chordata > Aves > Passeriformes > Picathartidae > Chaetops > Chaetops frenatus. Next base: position 295,737 of record VZTR01029996.1, read on the forward strand.
AGTAAATTTTTTTTAAAGACATTTATCAATAATCAATCAAAAAGTTTCTAGCCCGTGAAAAAAACACTAAAAGTAAACATGAATACCTGTGACAGCTTAGCAGGAACATTCCCATTTTAGAAGAAAAGTTTCCATTTCAAATAGCACTGTAGGTCAAAAAAACCAGTCTGATGTTTCATATTTTGGCAGTTCTGTTCAAAATAGTGCAAACTAAACCTCAGTAAGAATATGAACCCTTTTCTTTAGATTCTATCCATTTCTCTAAGGAGTATCTGGGGAATATTTCATTTGCTGTTGAATGACACAGGAAAGCACTGTCTGTTGGCAGATGGTTGTCTCAGAACAAAAACCAGTCAGTGATTTTAGGCAAATTGCAGATATGAATTTATGGTCATGAGGATAACAGCAACAATATACCGATATGAAAGTGAGTTACATGATCAGGTTTATTGTTCCTCATCTTGTCAGAGTAATTTAAAACCAAATCAATAATGATAAGTGATCCCCAGCTGCCAATTAACAATGCATCATATATGTCTTTTAGGCACCATAATAAAGATGATCCAGGGAATGGAGTTTGTGAGAGAGAGTCCGATATCATTTAGAGATTGATATCCACTTGGAAAGGGATTTCTGAAAATTATACAACTACACTGGAAACGTAAAAAACTGTAGGTAAGGGAAATGTACATTACCTAAAAGGCTGAGAAGTCTTTGTGGAAAGAATTCTCATAGAAACCTCTTCCTTTCAAATAAAGCAAGTGCTCTCTCTTGTTTAATGGCTCAAGGAGATCATATTTGTAAATGCAGAACAGAAAAAAATTTATGCAGCTTTATGATCACCCAGGCAAGGTCAGGCAGTTTTAGGGCCTGATTCTGCTTCTTCTCCCAAGCGCCCACTGTTGCCAGGGCAGGGGAGCAAGTCACAGAAGGAAAACTTCTGGTCTTGGGGCTAAGGAGAAGCAAAAAACTCCAAGACATGGCAGGGTGGGGCAAGCTGCAGGCACTGACCCAGCAGGCCTCAGGCACGGCAAAGCAAAGGAGCTGGGCTGTGACTTGGCACCATCACCCATAACTAATAGCTGTAAAGCACATTGGGGCTTGGCCAGCCCTTTAAGCTAGGCCACAATGAACAGCTTAAGCACTGCCAATTTTCTTCAGGGCTTTGGAATTCCTTCAGAGCTCAGTTGTTTCCTGACATTTAGTATTCAAGCCATTTATTTAATGTGACAAATAATGGTTTACCTGTTTTTCTAAGTTAAAATCCCATAATAGATCTAGCCTTCTTTTAAGTAACCATTCCCAAATAACAAGATTTTTGATCTAGGTTGAGCTCCAGCCCAGCTCCATCCCATCTTTCTCTTCAACCTGACTAGGGTTCCTCCCACTCTTACAGACCCTCCACAAGCACTCCAGGCACCAAAGCATGGGCCTTGAGAAGAGGTCCTCTCCTTCCTCCTAGTTCTCACTCCTCCCTGTTGCAGGAGGGGAAAGGTAGGAAAAAAAAACAAACAACAAAAATCCCTACAACTAACCCACAACTAAGTTTAACTGTGCCAAAAACAGAGGACAAAAATAAAGCCTGCATTTTTGTTCTTTGGCTATGGCTTCAGTTGCTCCAGGGTGCCATGACCAAACTAATGTCAGGCAGGGACAGAACTTAAGCATGAAGGAGTGCATAAAACTTAACTGTGCAAATTATTTAAGGGGAGGCTCTTGGCTGTGGGTGCTGGGTGGGTCTTAGTTCAGATTGAACAACTGTTGCAGAATCCTTCAGAACCCAGTACAGGAAGAAAAAAGAACCAGGTTTATACTCAAATGCAGCAAGACATCCCTGTTTCATCCATAAAATGAGTAAATCTGAATCTGAGTTTGAGATGAAATAATATTATATGTTTATATTTACCACAATTGAATAAAGCCTTTAATATAACCCATTCCAAGGCTGCAATGGACACTGCTGTGGGCTGTTAAGAAAATAATATTATGCCATGGAGAGCGGCATAATGATCATATCCTCAAGTTAATAGAATACAACCATCGCCTATGCATAATACCATAAATTAAGTTTTTTATATATGTATCCAATAGTCATATTCTTAACAACCTGACATTTCCAATCCTGATGATGTAAACTAGTATGTCATTCTCTCCTGCACATGGTCAGCTAACAGAGCGTTTTTCCTGCATCATTCTAACATTATAGCCTTTTAGATTTACAGAAAGGGAGGGACAGAGGGTGGAAGGGCAGTGACTCCACTCAAAATGAATCTCAGCTAACATTCTCCCAGCACTACTAAACTGAATTAAATTGGTTTGCCTAAAACAAGCAGACATCAGTGACATTTTAGGCCAGGGAATTAGATTTCAAAGTAGCCATGACAGCATTTATTAAATTCATGAAATGTTAATCTCCTAAGAGTAATATATAACCTAATTTCATTTGTATGAACTAGCCATGAATCACAATGTTAACAGAACCACTAAATCAGACAGAGGTTACGTTCTGTAGCACTGGATAATGTCTTTTATTATTTTTCTTACTCTAGAAAAGTAGCTTAAACATGCAAATGAGACAGTAGTCAAGTACTTGAAAATCTACCCCATGCACTGTTGGTGAAGGATAACAAGGCTCAAATAAGTCTTGTTTTAGGTTCCATAGCCATACAACAGTAACCTGTGCTGGTAATTTTGGAATCAAACTTCAAGGAAACAGTAGAAACCAGAGCCAGGATGTGGACTTAGATGATCCTTGTGGGTCCCTTCCAGTTCAGAATATTCTGCAGTTCTAGGATTCTATGACTAAACTTCGGACACTGAGAGATTCCTTTTGAAACAGAAATCCCACCATTATGAAAGGAAAGTAATCCTTAGTACATCAAGACAGTTATGAATGTTTACTCAATTAGGTATGATGTTCCTCATTAGGAAACTCATATTGCAACTTCATCTTTGTGATGCCTCCATAGAAAAGGTAACAAGATGTTATAGAAAGTAAACTCATAGAGCACAAGTCTAATAAAAGTCAATGCTGCTAAATGTACCTTAAACAAGACATAGTACAGTAAGAGAATAAGATCTTGGCTGTTCTGCTGAAATTAATGGGCACTGTGTAGCTAAATCCCTGTGGATCCCTTTGTAAATATGCCTATTAAATTGTTCTAAAGCAGCCTGCAAGAACAAGACTTAGACATCTAGGCTTCAAACTAACTGAAACCAGAGCAGAAACTCTGTTGCTTAACATAATGGGCTGATAAAATTAGCAGTAACAGGCACACCAAATTGTCCTTCCTTAGGAGAGGAAGAAAAGCTCTGTCCCTAGTTCACACATAACTCAGGTGGAGAGGTTGAGCCTCCAAGCATCCCTTGAGCTGAGGGGACCACACTGCTCCTGTAGCAGGGAAAGACTGAACAATGGTGGCCCAAACCGGCTCATTGCCAAAGGGTGTTTTGTGAGCATGGCCAGAATGAAGAGAGTGAGGGAGTGAAAGTGTCATTTTTTCAAGCCAGATACAAGCCCTCCTTGCAAGCTATTTATCAAGTGATATATAAAGTTATATAAGTTGCTTTTCTGGCTTAAGAAAACAGCTCATTCACCTAAGTAAAGATCAGTAATTGTTGTTTTGTGGTAGAATGGATGACAAGTCATGATTCCAAGTCCACTGTTGTCACTACATACTATCAACACCCTCCTCATTTTTACCTTATAAAAACAGATACTTGGCTTGCAGGATACATAGTGACATCGCTCTTCAATCAGTAGGTGAAAAAAGATCAGTTTATGTACAATTCATTAGTTCATACAACTACAATTGATGAAGATCTTAAACCAAACTAAATTCAACTAGCAAATATGTACAATAGCCAATGAAGTATAAAGTGCATGATGACAAGAGCAACATTTTCCTGTCAGGAACTGTACAGAATCCTAGTCCAGGTAATAATTGTTTCCTTCATACTACTTCCCATGTGCTCCTAAAGGAAATACTATAAATTTAATATTAGTGGCCTTGGTCACTTCTTGAACTTTAAGATGTTGATACTTCTTTACTTTTTTTGTTGTTCTGTCTCCAAATACATTGATTTGCTCTCATATGTAGCTATGATATCTACTTCAAAAGCCTAATTTTCCTTAAACACCATATCTGGTTTACATAGTTCATTTTATTCATTTTTTAACATTGCTTCCTGGAATACTACTGTTTCTTTTTTTTTTTTTTTTCATCTTTATTCACCTAGATGCCACATAGTTGGTTATGTCTCTTAATCTTAGCATCATGTACCACAGGGTAGTATGCAATGTGCACAGCTCTCATTCTCCACCTGGCAGTGTGTGCATGATTTAGTTTGGGTCTGTTGTCTATCCTTAATCAGAAACTCTCTGGCTGGGTAGGCATTAGCTCTCAGCTGTTCTTGTGTCATGAGCTTTCTATGGGGAATTCCTCCGATGTTCAATCCAGCTGTTACTGATATTATCCTTCTCAAAGCTGAAAATTTCTCACCTTTGGGATACAAGCTAGGTCCAAATGATGAATTCCTGGTTTTGCCAATTACAAAATTTCAGAAAAATTACCTTTGCAGTGGGTATTTCCCATTCCATGTCTGGATCCTCAGCACATAATTCCTCTGATATAACCATGACTTCTTTTGGGTTTCAAACAGATGGAATTTGAAAATATTTGAAAGATTAAAACTTTATCACCTCCTGCTGCAATTCACATCTTTCAAGTTCTTTCTCAATGCCATCCTGCTCAACAACTGCTCTTTATGTCTCATCCAAAGACAGAACAATTCCGTTAAATCTTCAAGAAAATACCTGGTAATAAGTAAATCCCCATATCTCGTGCTGTGCCATGACTTGGCAAGTACTTTCCAACACATGTAATCTTTCCTTGACAGCAGTTCAAATTGCAAGTCTGGGGTTTCTAGGAACATGGTTTATGCTTTATGTGGTAGACCAAACTGATGTAATCACAGAAGATATTATCCTTTCATGATGTCAACTTTATAAAATCTCTCAAATGGAACTTTTCCAATCTGTTACAACCATCCCTTTATCTTTTCCAGTAGTTCTGGGTTTGACATTCCAGTCTATGGGTCAATGTGTAGTCCAGGTACTTTTCAGGGCTACCAGGTTCAATCACATTTAGGGGCTCCTGTTAACTGCCCATGTAGGACCGTAATTGATCATATGAGTCTTTAGTGGTCTTGGTGTTAATATTGTCTCCTTTTGTGTCTTGAGGTCAGTTAGCTCATAAAAGACTTCCACAATTACAGTATTTTTTCTGCATTCCTACACAGGATCCACTCAACAGAACCAAGTTGTGTGCAAATACCATAGTTGTATATTTTTCAAGCAATATCAAAACCCATATCCTTCCTCATCCAAGTTATACAGTTACAGGGTCCATGATCACTTTGTTTTGTACCAATCCAAATCCCAACAGCATCCAGCTGTTCATTCTTCAGTTCAATGTAATAGTGATGTTATCATGTAGCTTCATATGTTATGATTATCATACCCTTCTGTCCAAGAGCTGTAATAATGTGAGAATGGGTTTTAGTTTCAAGGGGTTTTGCTAAGTCAAGAAAAACTACTCCCAGGGCCAATATTCCTTCATGTTTCAAACTAACAGTTGTAGTAGTTTCAAGTTTTCCACATCTCCTGATGATCTCTTAAGTCCCCTGGCCTTGGATTACTGGAAAGCCCAAGAACCTACCCAGAAGATTCCGTGATCAGCTTTGCATTTATAAAACAGGACTTTTTACTTTATTAATACACTAATTCTTAAACTTCCTTCAGGAGTTTGGACATTTGGCATATTTTCAAATCAGATATTACATCTATCCTACATCAATTTTTTTCTAGTCATATCCAGTAGAGCATTCAGAAATATTCTTAGCTTTAAGCACAGGTGTAAAGTGCAACTGCTAAATCAGGAGTCCTGACTTTACATGAATTTCCACATGAGCCTTCTGCAAATGTTAGTAAGCACAGGCTATTTTTGAAGGGCATATTAAGGAAGTTACAGTTAAGGACAAAGAAGAAATCTTTTTTTATTATTTTTACCTGATATACCCTTTTTTTTTT
>VZTR01029996.1:308253-345431 GCA_013400775.1 Chaetops frenatus
TTGAAATGCAAGCATCTTTTTATCATGCAGTTCTTCAGACTTCTTTGCAATTCATGGAACCTCAAACAATGATAGTTCATAATGTTAAAGAACACTTAACTTCAAGAAAAAATTCTAAGCATCAGAAAGTGTGGAAAAATCACACAAGATATTTAGATCATGACCAGTGAAACCTGTATGCCACAGTTACGCATCTTTGAGGGAAAATTCAAAATCCAACATAGAAAATTGAAGTCAGAAAATAATGAATACAAGAGAAGTTTTCTGGGTTATTTCAGTAACCTCTTAGTTTTTTTCAAACAGCCTGAGATATTCCACACTCATATCTTGGAAGCAAGAAAATACTTTCTTCATTTCTGAATTGCAAAACATATAAGTCACACTAACAACAAGTACGTATCAAAAAAATGAACATTCTTGCCATGGAGACTTGGAAGGTCTCCAAAAAAACCTCTCTCTTTTGCCTAGAATGAGAAGTAGAATGGCATATTAAATGTAATTTTTCAGTATATGCTCTACAGCCAGCCCCAAAGGTAAACTCCTGACCTCAACAAGAGTTTTCATAGGAACTTTTCATTGTAACCCAATGCAAAAATAACTTCATTTTGGTAACGAACATGCAGTCAGTGCTAAAATTCCTACTTCACATGCTCATGAGTTCAGCTTTTATTTTAATTTTGAGTAAGAATTCTGCAGAAATAGTACCACAAACACAGTTTTTCCTTGCTATGTGTGCACTGGAACTTTTTACATTATAAAAGGTTCTTAGCAAACAAGTAGTTCTACTTGCAGGCACTGACAAAGCATTTGCTCAGTATTTCCTGTTAAAAACCTCTCTTTTCCATTGCTAATGGCTTGCTCAGGATAAAATCCTCCACTATCTTCCTCAACATATGTGTTTTCCAGAAGCAAATCAGACCAGACATAAAGGAAGATATTACTGTTTTACATGGAAAAAAAAAAAAGCAACAATAACACACACACAAAAAAAACCCCCAAACCAACACACCAAAAGTACTTTCCACTTGTTTGAAGCTCAAAGTGAGTCAGATCTCCATAAGAAGCTCATCAATATTAGAAAAGACTGGTGAAAAGGAATATAATTTAATCCCGTTATTACCTGTATGCATTAATATAAGTGATTATTTAAGTGGTCCTAAATTCTTTTAGTTAGCCAGAATGATCCCTAAACCTGACACCATCCTCCTGCTTAAGCAACTCCTTTCTAAGTATCATGCTCCCCTTCCAGCATATTTCAGAAATGTCTGTGAGAACTCTGTAAAAACCAGAATACTAAGTCTCTAAGCTCTTTTGAGAAGACAGGATTTGCAAATTCTTACAGACAGGGGAGAAATTCCAATTTCAGCTGCAATTTTATTCTCTTGGAGCATTGAAAATACTTCACATTTAACTTAATTTGACCCCCACAGGCTGACCAAAGTCACAACATAGTAAATTACCCTAAATTAGTAAGGAAACTGTAGGTTGGGAGCTGAGTCATTCCTTTTACTTCTGTGCTTCAGGACTTCTCCATGAGAAGTTAGAAAAGTTCAACATCAGATGTATGCTTGCAACTTGGTATAAGTACTAAATTTTTTGCATATTAGAATAACATCTTTTACCCTGAAGTTTCTTGATTACTACAGAAAAACCAGATGAAAGTGAGAAACAATAGGTACTATTAGTCAGATTTTCAGGGGCAGCAGCGACCCGAGCTGCATGAGTTGGGAGACCTCTCCCACCAAACTGCAAGCATTTCTTTCAGGGCTACTATCAATAAGGGGCAGTTTTGAAGATGTCTTCCCTGCCAAGCAGAAACCATCTGAAAGGGAGTCAGAAAGTAAGATATGGCTCTGCATTATCACCAGATTGTCATGGCTAGCTTTATCTTTGATTTTTAAAAAAAATTTATTTAGGTACATTATTGAAGTGACAAAGTCAGATACTCAAAACCCAAGGAAATGCCAAAACTGAAGTTTGCCTTATAAAATGAGGGTTAATGTACCTCAGAATGTCTCAAGGTGGCTATAAGAATTATATTTGTGAAACACACAGATAAAATAGTGACAAATGCTGTAGAAAAGGTCAGAGGAAATTAATACTTCTTTCTTCAGAGTTGGGTTTGAATACAATGTTACCCAACATGGCAATAAAGACCAGCACTGCATACTGAACACTGAGGCAGTAGAACAACACTGAGTAGCTGCCCATTAAAGGCAGGATATATCCCACCTAAATTTAGCAGTATAAAAAGTCCACTCTAATGTAGTCATGTAGACTCTGCTCTCGCTGAAGAGATGCAGACATCTCCAGCAGCAACTCATATGATCCCAAGATAGTCTTCTGAGAGCAGCAGGAAGAATAACCATCCAGAGTTCCTTCTATTTCCCCTTTGACTCAAGACAAGGATTAGACATCAGGTTTGAGCTACATGCCTAATTGGTAAGCAGCTAAACTGAGATGAAATTAATCTGTCCATATATCCCATGTATTAAAAGATCAAAATAACAAAACAAAACGACCTAGTATATAACCTTGTAATTGCAGGGTATTCTCGTGATGTTTGGGATTCAGATGCCTTCACTTTGGTATGCTTTCAAGATAGATTTATTGCTACAAGCTATCAGGAGTTTGAGAACTCCTTCACAGAGACTAGTAGAAATCGGCCATCACATGGAAAAGATTCCCAGACTGTCAGTCACAAGATTTCTTAAAAGTCACTTAGCCAATAGATAATTGCTACATACATATATTTTCATTTTCACACCAATAGTTAATCACTCTTTAGCTGCATTTCCAGCACACTGCAGCATTTTTCATCCAATCATGTACTGTACCACAATTCTTTATTGCTTTCACTCTATACTACCACACCCTAAGCCTTTTACTTTATTCTATAACTACTTCTATATTAAAATTTCATAAGGCAAAACCTTCTAATATCTAATTTAACACACTTTTTCTTAAACTACAAACCAAGATCTTTGTTACAAGTCACTTATATTGGGAAGTTTTTCTCATGGTTTTAAGACAAAACCTTTACAACATTCCAAACTCAGAATAAACAGGCCCAAGGCTTTGAAAGTTATTTGTGCCTTGGATTCTAACAGGTTATTTTATATGTGTGCAAAGGGCACCTCTAATACATAGTTTAATTCAGAAAATCTCCCAATTTTTAAAGACCAATTTTGCAGGTCCTAGTGAGGGTTTTCTTATACAGTGTGCAAGTACATTTGCATGTTAATTAATTGGAAATACCAAAAGTACATGAATCCTCTCTATTGTATTCTTTGTGTGTTTTGCCAGTTGACTCCCTCGAGTTCTATATTACAGAAGAGAATTTCACAGCATGTATATTTCATTTTCTTTCCACAATCTTCCATGCTACACTGATGTTTTCATATTCTAGTCACCAAATTCTATCATGCTAAGAATCGCATGAGGAAAACAGTACCTGATAGATCCTCACCACAGGCTCTGCTACATGGAAGTGGTAGTTATCCTTGCTTTTGCTCCAAGAATATTCATTTGATCATTCCAAACTAGAACAGATACCATAAGATGGGATGAGATTATTTCCTCATAATAAAGACACAGGTTCATTAAAGGCTCTGCTCTAAGAACAGCAGAAGTACTCTTTAATTTTCCAAAAGTTCATGTTTTCCTTAAGAAAGGAGATGATAGTTTCCTACAATAAACCATGTTTCTCGGGCAAATAAGATGACTCATCCACCCTCAGATATTTCAGTTTGCCAAGAATAACTTCAAAAAAGTCATTCCATATTGTAAGAAAATCAAAGTAGATTTTGAGTCAGCAGTTTGGCCAGGAAAAAATGGTACTCCAGGTAGGGTTATGCTATAAAACATCTGTTCCTAACTACAAAGAAATAATTGAGGCAAACCTCTGGAAAAGTAGACATCTCTATCACCCTTCTGAGAAAGTGTGATTGCTTTGTAATACAGTGAAATCAATCACTTTCAGGAGCATCTGAATCACCCTGACGTGGCATAAATGGTGCTGCTCCAGGGAGCAGACTCATACACAGCTGCTGGCATTTCACACACTACCACTGCTCTATGTGGCTGCCTACCCACTCAGAGGCAAACGGGGATACTCAGGAGAAAAGGAGCTTGTCTGAAGCACAAATCTGACCTGTTGCTCAGGAAAGGAGGGAGTGCTTAACCCCCTGCCATCATCCTTCTCCTGGAGCTCGGAATGTGACTGCAAAGTTAGTCACTAGCTATCCAGAGAACAAGTAGATGCTTAAAGGCTGAGATTATGGCACTGAGATGCTTCAGTTCTTACATAATCAAAATTTTTTGTTTGGAGCTCCTCTAACTGGAAACTGTCAAACTTGTGAGAACAGCATCTACCTCAAGTGAAAAGAGCATTAAAATGTAGTCAGACCCCCACTGTCTGAAAACCTAATCTCTAACTCCAGTGATTCACAAGACTTTCCAATTCCTATTAGAAATAAAACCAAATAGCACAGCATGAAGTTGATAAAGCTGATGTGATCTACAAGTCAGATATTTCACAGCTTTTGAAAAATAGAAACAAATTGACAGAGGCAGTACATTTTCCAATCACTGCTCATAAACCAAAATTTTTCAATCACTGGTTATTTAAGTTGCACACAGGCATGCACTGTATTTCTAGGATATACTCCAGAGATTAACTAACCTTTCCCTGAAAGCAAAACTAATGCACATGCACAGCAAAATTTACCCATCAGATAGCAACCAATGGATTTAATTCCATGTTAATAAGGCCACTGTCAAATATACTTCACACCTGTCTACTGAACTTTCTGATGTGTGTAATAGTGCTGTTCAAGGCTAGTAGTTCATCTTTATACCCTGCCTGAAGGCAGGAACATGAGGAAAAGCCAGTTCCTCTTGCAACACATTTCAAAATTTAGAGCCTAATTTCTGTTCAAGTCAAAATCAAAACTCTGAAAGAGTTTTTTACAAGACCTGCATAAATCTGCTTTCAGATTAAACCGCAAATGCATAGCATGCTTGTCTGGATTAGGATGAGGAGCTTTTGTAAGCACATTGAAGGATTTTGAAGATCCAGTCAAGTTTCTGCACTGTCTGATTCAAAGTAGACTTTTGGAGAAGCAGAAGATTAATTCCAGTTCAGAGCTGAGAGATAAACTGCATCTCCAAATCTTAGTGCAGTGTCACAAGTACCACAGCTTCTAGAAAAATGAAAAGTAATTAATTTTTTTTTCCTCCACCATTCACCTCCACCAAAAAATATATCCAAAGTTGTTAGAAATTCATGAAAATATCCAGCTTCTATTAAAAGGAAGCATGTTCTTCACCCAGATCCTTCAAAAACTCCAACTAGTTCTACTAAAAAAATCTTACAAAATATACTAGAACAAAATCGAGTTAATCAAGATTATCAAGAAAAGTAAGAGTGTGCCAGTGGAGAATCTGAACTGAAATTTTCATTTTCTTTAGAGATGTGCAGGAAAGCTTCTCCTCTCAACTTAACAGAAGCCAGAAGGATAAGGAAAAACAGCCAGCAAAGTGACCAGAAGACCTATAGCTCAAAATTTTGAGAATTCCAGCAGGGCTGGATATGTAACATGATCCACAAGGATCCAGTCATCTTGGGATCATGACGAATCTTAAATGAAGTATATTTTTTCATGTTTATTTATGAACCAGGAGAAATATATCAAAAGTACAGAGAGCTGGCTAGTAAGTTTTGAGCAAACTGTGGTAAGGCGTTGCTAGGCAAGAGAAGACAGAGCAGGATGGAAATCATGCAACAAGGTCAAAGCAGCATTTATTGAGCCAGAGAGACCTAAGGTCAGTTGCAGATATAAGCTGTTTATAAGTTAGGAAAAGAAACTAAGTTAGAAAAGACAAGCAGACAGATTTTCTGCACTTCTTTGACCAATGCTTAGCCCCAAAAGATACAAAAGTAGTAACCCAACATTACATTCATTTGGGTTACATAAAGCCTAACCAGAAATAAATATGGTTTCTTCATATGGGATATGATCTAGGGCAGACATTGTCATAGTTTTAATCCTAGGAAAAACTCTTTTTCTTGAGAATGTGATAAAGTACTGACAGGATCAGAAATTGGAATTTTTCTTGCATTAGGAAGAGAGAAAAAACATTTTTTCTATCTCAAGGTAGATGTTGCAGTACTTGCAACTTTTACTGAATGTGAAGTTGTCCCTTCCTTCCCTTCAAACCTCAAGGCATCAGAACAGGTTGGAGCTGAAGCCTGAAATGCTTCCATTTTGTGTGAAGCCTCCAGGGGTATGGAGCTAATGATGGATCTCTCACAGCCTGGACCTTTCCACCAGACTGCTTCCTGTGACTGCTGCAATCACAACACTCCCATGATGCACAGACCACCTAAACACAGGACAAAGCACGGCCTTATTTTGCACAGAGAGGCCAGAACACTTCGAAGAGGATGGATGTGCCTTTTCACAGTGTGCCACGGCATTTCAGGCAGACAGACTTAGAAACAGGTTCAAAATATTTTTTCAGTGAAAAATCAATGTTTCAGCCTACCAACATTTTCCTATTGATTATTTCAGTTTTGTAGAAACCAAATACCAGGCACTCAGATTTACAATCTTTCCCCAATATTAATATATACTTGCTGCTTTTAATTAACCCAGTGGTTCCAGTTAGTGCATAACACACCAAGTGCAATATCACAAATCACAGTATGGAAATGCTGACACATTTGAATGCAGTGAGAACTTTACCAGGATTTTATGCACAGTTTGAAAAGTCAGATAAAGTTCATTTAAAATATAAGAAGGGAATGGGCACTATTGGAGATAGGGGTAACACTTCATCTGATTCTGTGTCATTTTTATAATCCTAGCTTTTGAGCTTCTGTGGCCTTATATTGATTTTCTCTGTCCTTTCTCTATTTTTTTCTTTTTAAATTATGGAAAGTGAACACATTTAATATAAAACAGATTTTGCTTTATTTTTTCAGGTAAGCCTGTTAAAAGTAGAAAATACTTCATCTACTGCACACAGAAAAAGTGTAACATTAAGCATTTGACATTAAATCTTGGTAGATAAATATCGTCTCTATTTAATTATCTGTTAAAAATTGATAGAAAGGTAGCATAAGCTTTTGAAATTCCCAGCAGCAAAGTTCCCTCTGATATCAATGGGTCTAGGATCTCGCTCAGAATTTTAACTTTTTTTTTTTTTTCTTTTTGAACAAGCAGCATCTCTTTGTGCAGTAATTGGCAGCTATTAGTGTCAGTTTGGCAGATCTGAAGCTGCATAGGTCTGTGGGAAATTTATGCCTCCCGACACGCCTTGCTAAATTTAAACCTGTTGCATAATATGCAGATTCATTCTCATGCATGTAATGCAGCTAAGAATATCTGAAGTTCAAGGGAAGCTAATGCACATGCAAACTAAAAAGGATGGTTTAAATGCATTTTGGGCTTTATCACGTGAAATAAAAAGCAATGATGACTCCCTTTAGTAAAGCTGTATCTTCTCACAATTACTTCAGTGAATGTGCATTTCATTCAATGTGAATGGTACAAAGCACCATCGAGATTAAAAATAGGAAAACAAGAAAGATAGCCTTGCTTTTTGATTCCATTAAGCCATCACTTCAGTCCTAGCTCTGGGGGCACCCTGATCTAAAACATTTCTGAGGAATTCTGAAGCCTGCTTTTTCCTCCAAAATTACAAACTGGAAGACTTATTTCTACAATGCCCTTCTGTATTCCTTTCCTTTTTTTTTTCCCCACACACTACACGGAAGAAAGAGACCTCTTTTCCTGTTTGATCTTGAAGACTGAAAAACCTTTCCTGTAATTCACATTTTACTTCTAGTCTGAGCCTGAATACATGAAAATACAGCACAGGTAGATATATCTGCATCTTTTCAGAAAGTTAAATATCAGCCTGATCCTATATGAACATTTTAGAAAATTTTTATTATCAATCATTACAAAGAACACAGATAAAATAAGAAGGTTGGACAATGTTCTATCTCTTTGGTCTTCATTTCTAACACATATTCCAAAGTGAAAACTTCTAGAAACCTTGACAGACTAGAAAGGAGAGTGCCTAAAGAACCAAAAGAACCATTGAAGTATTTGGGCTTTTTGTTGGTTTGAGGCTTGGGTTTTTATCACCTGTTACCACCAAACCTTTTCTGGAGTAATTCTCTGAGGATAAGAATTCCTAGCCTATAGCCTCATTCTCAGATCATTGTTCATGTTCCTGTTTCATCTTGAACTTGAGCCATCAAAATGCCTTCAATATTAGCAGTTCAGACATGCTCTTAAAATCACAAAAAAATATTCCAGGGCCCCCATCTAAATATTATGCTTCACACAAGCCACTTCCCACAGAATACACACTTAAAAATTTAGCCTCCTGATTTTCAGCTTCAGACAAATACAGGTTTCTTTTTGCTCTATCAGGCCAGCATATCAACAAGCCTTCTGCACATGACATTTACTCTCACTTTTTATCAGGTATCCCAGCCATACTGGAAAATAGCCCCAGTCTACACTTATATAAATGAGCCCCCAGGGACAATGTCAAGTAATTTATTAGTATCAAAAGTGCAACATGGTCAGAAAAGGTAGGAGACATGACAAAATTCTTTCCATATTCTCAACCATTCCCCATGTTTCTGTGCAGTGTGATGCTGATGCAAGGCTATTAAGCCTCTTGATGTTGAGAGGATATCAGTTTGGGGTTAGTACTCTATTACTTCACTTTTTGGTACAACCTAAGTCTGCCTGGATTAAATCACCACAATCACCAAATAAAATGTTCCAGATTACTTTTTTTAAAAGAAAAAACAGAATATGAAAACCTTCAAACAAAAGCTCAGTATCCTTATAGCAGAAAACCCCTCCAGAGATTAAATATGAGCATTTTGAAAAACATGAAAAAGCACATTTATTGTTATTACTCCAAACCAGAGATAAGGTTGACAGGAAAATCTGAAAGAACTAAGTCCATGACAACATAGGTGGTGATTGGATCAAGGCAAAAAATAACAAGAGAAGAGGAAGAGACAATTTGAAATATTGTGAATAGTTCCAAGCAAGAACTAAGCACTGAGGGAGGATTCACTTGTAATTATGGTGTTTGTTAAGCATTTTATGAAGGTTTCTATGCTTTGTGTCTAGCATACCATTATATCCTTGCCATGAGTACTGTATGTTACTGAACAAGAAGTTCTGACCAAGAGCAACTTCTGCAAGAACGCACTAGCATGGTCTAGACATGGACAGAGCTGGACCCCAAACAACAAACATTGTTTGCTGTCAGCTGTTTGGGACACAGCTTTGCAGGGGAAGGAGACAAACTGAGGGATATCAGCTCCTTGCTTAACTTACCAGCTGCTAAATGCAACTATGGCCAAGCTCAAAAACAGCTACACTGGGAAACCTGGTGAAATGGTGACTTTGTCTCATGTAGATAAGCCCTGAAAGAGATCACACAGCTGAAGTCCAGATGTAGAATATCCACTATAGGCACTGACAGGGAGTGGCTTAAGCTTAACATGACACCTCCAGGAGGGCTGTAGAGGTAATTAAAATACTGCCTCTCTTTTTCATAAGAATAAGGATTGCAGAAGCCTCCTGAACAGAAACATAACCCGCTCTTTGCCTTTTGGAATGTATTCCAGTTCTTCTCAGGACCTGGAACAATTCAGCATTCCACTTAGTCTCTGCTAATATTTTACGTTACTAACTCCCTTTGCTTTGCCCAAGATATTTGGCTTCTGGTGTTCTTCTGTGTGTCTTACTCACCTTTTAAAAGGATCAGTCAAGAAAACTTATCTTTCAACAAGTCCCTTGTTAAAACACATCGTCCAGAAGAAAATAAAAACTCTTCTGGATCTCATGAAACAACTGTTTATGAAAACAGATATGCAGCAAAACAGTGGAAATGTGACAAACATAAGTATTTCTTCAGTATCTGTTGTTGCATTTTCTCTCCATAGCAGCCCAGCTAACACAAAGCACAGAAGCATTTTGAGAGAAAAATATATCAAAGACAAAAATCCATCATAAACAAAAAGCTGTTCCAAGGAATTTAAGTTCTTTTCATATTCTGCTATTAGGATGCCTATTTAATCATTAGTTTATTCAGTTCTTCACATCTTGGTCTAAATCTCTTTCACTTTATTTCCCTGGCCTCTTGCATCAAAACAGACAAGTTAACGTTGTTTACTTCATCAAGTAAGAATTCCTGACTTGTATAGCTGGCAAATAATTTATTTAACTGCTTATAATAAGCAAAGAGAAGAGAATCTATCACTAGAATAATCTTGGAACCCTCCATCTGTTACAGATAGTGTGTTTCTGTTCAAACAAATGCTGGGAATGAACAATTTATTTTTCTGTTTACTTGCTAACCCAAACCCTTCATATTTCATAATGATGGAAAAGCCTACAGATGAGTAACTAACCCCAGAGACTCAGCAGAACATATATTTCCAAGCTGTCTATAACTTTAGAGCCAAAGCACCAGCAAAAAAAACCAAGGGATCAAATAGCCTAAGGTAATTTTGGTGAGGAGCAGTCAGTATTTTAAATTTCATTCTAACGCATCAGGTAGGACTACGGAAAATTTGAGGGTCCTCCTGGCATTTTGTTTGAGTTGGAGAATCAATGGCTTTGAAAAGAGTCAATAGCACAGTTAGGGCAAACACTACCTCATCTTCTCAATGGCTTCATTATCAGTCCATTTGGTTAGATTTTGGGACAAGAAACACATGTTCAGCACCCAACACAGTGGTCCGGACCTTCTGGGTCCTTTGGCACTATCCTAAATTAAGTTACATTTTTAACAAAATGCAGAGACTAACACAAGTACTAATACTTTCCTTAGATGTGGCCTACCCAAAGAGGCTAACAAGTAGGGCTAAGACCAGCTTTTCTCATATTTTATCAGGGTATTTTGAAATTGCAAACAACATAAAATTATTGCAGTACTGTAATTGAACTGACTTACCTGTACAGTGAAGTCAGTCTCCTCTCATCAAGGGTTTGCTTGTCTCACTGCCATTTTTTTATAAATAGCAACAGAACCCATCAACCAGGTGGTGATCTTTAGCCAAAGGCTAGGAAATAAGACAGGATTTGCCACAAATGCAGGATGTAGACACAGAGTAACAGGGAGAGTAGGGGACTGGAACAAAGACACACAACTCATAGCACCCAGGGTGAGCTCAGGTGCTGGATCTGAGCTTAAATAGGCTCCTGTGCAGTGGGCAGAGAATATGTGGGTGGGGGTCCCAGCTGAGTGCCCTCAGGGCAATCACAGCCCACAGGTGCCCACAGGGTCCTGGCACACATGTAAGCACATGCATGGATGTGCAAAAGGTTGGTTAGTGTTTAGAGTTAATAAAAAGACATCATTGTGTACTGGATGTATTGCTTCTTGCACTAGCTTAGAGGAGATTGGTTTTATGTGCTCCATAAATCAAGGAGAAAAACCCCACTTTGCTCTCTCAGCTGACTGAAATATTTTTCACAGATATATGCAAGTCACTATGCAGGCACACCTACAGCAGCAGGCAGGTTTCTTAGAGCACAGAAGCTCTTGAGCAGACTGACAGCCTTATGCCTGCTGAAGGCAATAGCAGTTTTGCAATTTAGGGTAGACAGGATTTGAGCAAGAAAGTCAGGAAAGGATCTGAAAATCTTCAGAAGCTGATCTCCCTAACATTTCCTAGAGTTCACTGGTTGTTCAAAAAAGCACCACCTTAGATAACTGTGAGTCAGCCTGGGGATATTCATAGAATCATAGAATTATTTAGGTTGGAAAATACCTCTAAGATCATCCAGTCCAGCTGCTAACCCAGCACTGCCAAATCCACGAGCAAACCATGTTCCCAAGTGCCACATCCACATATTTTTAAATACCTCCAGGAATGGTGGCTTTACCACATATTACAATTACAATTACAATATTACATACTGCCTCTAGGGCAGCACATATTACAATGCTTAAAAACACTTTCCATGAAAAAAAAAACGTTCTGCTATCCAATCTAAACCTCCCCTGGGGCAACTCGAGGCCATTTCTTACTTGTACCTGGCAGAAGAGGTTAACTTCCACCTTACTACAATCCCTGTCACACAGTGGTCTGAGGTGTCCCCTGAGACACAAGGTCTCCCCTGAGCCTCCTTTTCTCCAGGCTAAACAACCCCAGTTCCCTCAGATATTCCTTATCGGACTGCTGTTCCAGACGCTTCAGAAGCATCCTTGCCTTTCTCTGGACTCACTCCAACCCCTCAATATCTTTCTTGTTGAGAGGGGCCCAGAACTGAACACANTTACTTGTTACCTGGCAGAAGAGGTTAACTTCCACCTTACTACAACCCCTGTCACACAGTGGTCTGAGGTGTCCCCTGAGACACAAGGTCTCCCCTGAGCCTCCTTTTCTCCAGGCTAAACAACCCCAGTTCCCTCAGATATTCCTTATCGGACTGCTGTTCCAGACGCTTCAGAAGCATCCTTGCCTTTCTCTGGACTCACTCCAACCCCTCAATATCTTTCTTGTTGAGAGGGGCCCAGAACTGAACACAGGATTTGAGGTGTGGCCTCACCAGTGCTGAGCACAGGGGGACAATCCCTGTCCTGGTCCTGCTGGCCACAGGTCTGCTGATACAGGCCAGGATGCCATGGGCCTTCTTGGCCACCTGGACACACACTGGCTTGTGTTCAGCTGCTGTCACCAGCACC
The DNA here is from genome assembly GCA_013400775.1 of Chaetops frenatus. Classification (NCBI taxonomy): domain Eukaryota; kingdom Metazoa; phylum Chordata; class Aves; order Passeriformes; family Picathartidae; genus Chaetops; species Chaetops frenatus. The sequence continues at coordinate 320,995 of VZTR01029996.1, forward strand.
CCCAGGCCCTTTTCCATCAGGCAACTTTCCAGTCACTCTTCCCCAAGCCTGTAGAGCTGCCTGAGGTTGTTGTTACCCAAGTGCAGGCCTCAGCACTTGGTCTTTCACCATAGCCCAAAGCAGCTCCTACAGGCAAGGGCTCAGGCCTCTCAGAGCCTCTCCCCTCAGCAGGACCCGGCAGCCCCCACGACCAGCTCTGAGCCAGCCCTGAGCCCCACAGCCTGGAGGCGGCTTCTCTTGGGGCCTGGCACCCGCACTAAAGAAACCATGGAAGAAAGTACCTCCCTCTGCCAGAGAATTCTGTAATTCTATCTCAAACACCTAAAGTATCTTTGGGAGCTAATCTCTGAAACTTTTTAGGTATATTTTACCTGGTCCATTGCAAAGAAGCAGGAGGAAGAAGCAATGACACCTTTATGTTTGTTTTTTAAAAATCTTTCCTTCTCTTTCTTATTTTCTCAAAACAAGTACTAAGCAATAAACATTATCATTTGCCTATGAATGCAGTTTGGGAGTTTGTTTTGAAACAGTTCCCAGGAGGTTCTTCCTTTCTTTCAGTCTTGTAAGCCACTCCACACAGAATGGACGTGTCAAGGGATGGGGCCAGAGGAGAAAGGGAACAAGAGGAGGAACAATATCTGAGTCACATCCAATATTCAGGGAAGTAGAGGGATTCTTAAGCTGTGTCAATTAATTTGCAATTTATAATGGGAAATAAGTAGTCCTAAAACACTTATGAAGAAGATCCAAAACAAGAAGAGTGAGTCACAGCAAATATTGAGTTATCCCCAACACACTTCTATTTTCAAACTTTATGGTTCCTTCAGGGCTAGAGCCAACAGCAAGAGGGATCTTTCCTGCCCTCTCTGCATTAGCAGAGACATCCAAGCACTACAGCATATTTAAACAATTTCTTTTTCTTTAATCTCACGTTTCCTTCCTTTCAGCAAGTGTACAGTTATGCTGCTTAGGAAATACAGAATCATTTCCCCTGTGCCTGTGCTTCTAGTGCCTAATGGTGTAACATCAAGGCTTTAAAGAGCTGCTGACCCCTTCAAACCCCTGTGCCCCTCTGTAAGTCAGTGCAAACTCGAGTTTAATTCACACAGAGGAACTCAGATTAGCTTTGTGAAGGAAAAACAAAGGCTGGATGAGATGCATTTACTCTTCCTTCCTTGCCCTGCTCTGTTCCCTTGTAAGCAGCGGCTGGGTGATGGTTTGAAAAGGAAAGCAATGACTCTGAGCAGTCTGGTCTGGTGGGAGGTGTCCCTGCTGACTGCAGGGCACTGGAGAAGATGACCTTTAGCTGTCGCTCCCAAGCCAGGCCGGTGCACGGCTCCGGGGATGCCCCGCGCCCCGCGGCCGCCCGAGCTGCCGGATAACCGGGGCTTTGCTGCCACCGCGTGGGCACCGCGCTCCGCTCCGGCCGCCGCATGTCGCGGAAAAAGGGCCCGCTTCCCAGCCAGAGTACAGGGACCTTCCTGCAAAACTGCTCCGCGCGTGGACATGCCCTCGGCCAAACCCTAAGCTTCACCCTGAGGCTAACCAGCCAAGCCTAGCTGAGTTCGGTGCACCTTTGGAGAGCAGCAGTGGCATCTCTCAGTAGATTTAGGCTCACCAGTTTTAATTTTGGAAGCTGTGGTTTCTGATGGCTCTGCACTGGTCCCCCAGTGTCACCCACTACAGATGGACAAAGAGTCAGGGGGCTGTTTGTGCTCAGAGCAGAAGTAGCTACTTTGAAAAGTTTAATTCAATTTCCTCCCATAAGAGTGACCATTGATGACAGCTTAAAATGTTTAATATTCAAACGGTTCTGACACACTCTTTTGGCCTGTAAGTGTCACAGGCACAAACAGCCTGCTAGGGCCATTTCTTCATGAGCATTTACTAATGGTGGAAATGCCTCTGGAGCTTGTTACATTGAGTCTGGCCAGAGGATCAGGCACACACTCTTTAACCAGGGCATTTTTAAGGTTTCCTCTGGAGACCTACTGGAGCTGAGTGAAAGGGATCTTAAAATTCTTCCAGAAAGCCTACAGCACTCCTCTTCCTAAAGTGATCCCATAGCATCCATCATGAGGTACAGACCAATTTGGCCCAGTGCAGGAATCTGTAACATTCCAGGACAGAGCAGAGTGCTGGCAAATGAACCTGGCTATCAGCCAGTAAACCCTGGCGCACAGTGTGTGAACTGCAATACTTCCTTTGAATCTGTTTCTAAAGAGGACGGTGTTGTTCCAGACCAGGAACAAATAGTTCAGTATAGAAATGAGGATGTCCCAGTGACCTGGTGACCAGGTACAAGTTCTTTCTAGGAGTCCTGTAAAATTAGTGGATCTAAATAGTAAATAGAGCTAAGGTTTTCAGTAAGCATGATTATTTCAGGCAAGGTGACTCTTGGGAGTGAGGTCTTTCATGTCAGTCCATTTCCCAGCAGAAAGGTACTCACATGCAAAACACAACCATCACAACCAATCATTGCCAGTCAGAGGAGAAACAAAGACTAATTAATTGAATAAAGGCCAAATTATTTTCTCCCATTATAAGCATGATATTGGCAAGAATCCCAAATGCATCCAGCGGTAACTTCACCTAGTTTGTTGGATATTGCAGCTGCCTCTAGGGGAGCATGTTCTATTATTTTCAAGGGCTTCAGCAATTGTTATTCTGAACACTCTTCCAAATACATTTCAGCTACCTAAAACAGAACAAAGGTGTCCTCTACTCTCTTTCCACCTTATATTGCTGAATTACAAAGAGAATGTCGCTGAAACAGACATGAATAGAGAAATCACTACTCCTTGACTTCATTGCTCTGTTAGATTCCCTCTACTATTTCTTAGCAGTCTCAAGAATCTGCTTTTCATGGAATTTCTGGCTATCTTTTTTTTTTTTTTTTTAATCCTAAAGTCATCTGAATCCTTCCCTCTGTGTTATTGAAGAAATTCAGCAAGAGCTATTTCTATAAATTCCACCCCCACATAGTCTGCTAAGAAGGGCTTGTGCAATGAGTAATTTGCCTACATTAATGTGAAAAAATCCACTGACAAAATCTGACTTGCATCCATGACAAAGGTTGTTACTCTCTTTCTGTTCTGAAAAGGGAAACGGAGGCAACTCCCTTATGTTCTGATATAAAGAGTGAAAATCAGTAACATCCCCCATCTAGCACTTAAAGGTATGCTTAAGACTATTCTATTTTAAATCAAAGGGTGACTTACAGTATGTAGATCAGACTCAGTTTTACCCACTTATGCACAGCTCTGGCCTTTAATTTCTATCCAAGAGAAGAATTGTTCTATCCAGTGATGTTTCAATAGACAAAGCTGAGACAAGCCTATCATTGGGGTGAGTTAACTGATGTAAGTATCTGAATAATTTTTAACATATAAGCAATGGATGGCTAAAGGGCAGTGTGGGGACAAGCCTGGCTCCAGAGACTCCTTTTGGTGGGCTGCTGTCAGCAGTATTTCTCTTTATCCACTCTGGCCTGGTTGCAGATTGGGTTTTGTTAGATCAGGACCAGAGAAGTGCAACTTCAGTTTTACTGCCCTGGCCTCCTGCACACATCCAAGGGCTCTAGGATGTTCACCAAGTGTGGAGAATTTGGCTGGTCCCAATAGAAACAATTATGGAGGTAGCTGAAGCTGCTGGTTCTGCTATTCAAATGATATCAAATTTTCTCAAGAGCCAAGAGTATTGACACCACTGATTTAAGAAATTCCCTGAGCATTCCCAGGTGATTCAAAAAAATTTCACATTAAATACAGATAGATGATACTAAGCTACATGTAAGCCTCCCTAGGCCAGACACCATTCTTGGAAAAAAATTCCTCAGGAAAAAGTAAGAAATCATACTACTCCTATAAAAATAATTAAATTGCAGATAGAATTATTGCTTTCAGAAAAAATAATTAAATTGCAGATAGAATTATTGCTTTCTGACACTCTTTCAGAACTTACTGTATACAAATATTCCATATCAAGCCCAATGTCAGCAATCCATCTTCCTTCCTTCCTTCCTTCCTTCCTTCCTTCCTTCCTTCCTTCTTCCATGAAACTCAAAACATCATGAGAATTGACTTTTAAATGAATTCCTAGAACACATTTTATGTCTTGTGTCAGCCCAGAGACTGCTGGATGGCATTCTGAACTCCAGGAAGCAGTCCATTAGGCATGAAACAACTAACCACTGCCTAGAACAATAACATTTTACACCAAAATCCTGACAATGACAAAAAGAGGGAAACTACAAAATTATGTTAACTACCACAGGGTAGCTATTTAGCATCTGATCTGCTTTATAGCACTCTAGGAGAACCACAAGACACACATTAAAAAATATTCAAGTTTTTTTCAATTATATTTGCTTGTTTGCATTTCTTCTGCTCTGTATGAGGACGGGTCTTTTTTCAATCCTTCTTATTGGTATTTTATTTCACTTCATTCCTATTATATTTTGTTGGACACCTTGGGCTGCAATAGCCTATATGCTACCAGTTTGATATACCTGCATATTAGCTGTCATACTAAAATTATTGTGTCTCCAACACAGAGGTACTGGCTATAAGCAATTGATATTGGCATATTCCCTTACAGTTCAATAACTGCAGGTAGGAAATTGGCTTTCTACCAAGTTTAAATTAATCATCATTGTTACAAAACTTGGAGTGGTGTCTACTGCCCAAGCAGAAACTATTGTACTTTTTGCTTAGCTTATTAAACTGCCTTCATCCTAGTTTTTTCCATTACTGTTGTTAGCTTTAGAAAACAAACTGTCTCAAAAAGAAAAATAAAAAGAAAAAAAAAGAAAAAGAAAAAGAAAAAAAATAGTACTAAAGGTATCTTCCTAAAACTGTGATAGACACAGAATTATTATTACAAATCTAAGCTGATTAGACTTAAAAGCCTATATGATATTGCTGGAAATATCCAAAAGGAAGAAATATTTTCACTCTGGCGTTAGCTGTGACAAATGCTAATTCTAGCTTAGATTTCCTATTTTATGAAAGCTAGCTAGTGAGTATGGGCCAACATTGCTAACAAATCCAGTTCTTGAGGGTAGCTACTCTCCCCACACGTAAGAGAGAGCAAAGGTTGCTTGTGTCCAGATGATGAGCAGAAGCCCTGGGACACTTGCTCAAACTCACAGTGCTACTTGAAGATCAAATGTCATTTTGTTCCAGGTGAAATGTAATTTATATATTGAAAATGAAGGAAGAGAAGAACATTTATAAATTAAGTTGCACAGAGAGTATCTGACAGAAAAAGGATGCACTCTAGGTATTTCAAGTACCATGCAGGCACGTTTATCCATTTTTACTGCTACAGAAGAAGCTGAAGTGGTGTGTTTTCACAAGCCATTGCCCAAAGACTATCAGTGAAAACCAGAGCGATTAGGATTTTTACATGCCCTTAAAAGCATTAATACTTTCCATTCTGCAGTATACTCCACTGTATCAGCTGAATTCTAAACACTGTGCTTCTCTTCAAAATATGCACTTCTATAAAGCAAGGTTTATATGTTCCAAAGTTTGGGATGTCTATTGCTTTAAAATGATACTTACCTCCGTGATTCAAACTGAAAAAATGTAGCCAAAGTTGTTTCTTTTTCTTTTTCAGAAAGCAAAAGCTAGTGGTTATGTATTATTTACATAAATTAGGAAAGGATGGAAGGCAGCGAAGACTGAAAAAAAGGGTGAGAGAAAAAGTTATCAATTCATTATACATTCTTTTCATTCTCTGATACCACAACATCTACTTTCCACTTCAGAGTAAGAGGAGCATTTGCCAGTCTAAATCCTGCAGTGTGTGGAGAAAAAAATGTATTTAGAAATCTCTTCTCAAAAATTGTCCAGGGTAGAAATGCTCCATCTAGTCCTCAAAAACTAGTAAAATGCCTCCTCTCCCAATTATATTCTAATAGAAGGCCAGCATATGGCTGAAAGTATAAATAAATTTAGGGTTTTTTTCTGACATCAACAATCACTGTAAAGCTTAATTCAGTAAAAAAGTATATGTTAAACAACAGATAGCAAAATTAATCCTTTTGCAAACTTACACCAGTTGTTTTCACATTACCTGAAAAGCCATACACCTCTGAGATACTGCCCTGCTTTGCTTTCCAAAAGTCCACCTCCTAGAACACATCCAACCACATTTTAAAATCAGATCTTCTCATGTTTCTTATCACAGAGACTTTTCTCTTTATTTCAACAAACATTCTCCACCATCCAACTGTCCTTAAAAGTCTGCTTTTGAATCCATTAAAACACAAAAGGAAAGACAAATTAGGTTAGAGAGAACTGGGAGCGAACCCCCTGGATGCTTTTGTACTGTTTTCCCATTCCCCTTCTGGTCACAGAAGTCAAAAGGGTGGTTCCACAAAGATGCCACCCCAAACACTCTGACAGCACCAAGGGACTTGGCACAGACCCCCAGCACGGATGTCCCATCCGTGGCCCTGGCTGCCAGGCATGGTGGGCAGGGTGACAGGACAAGGCTGATCCTCGGCCACCCATGGTTTTGTAGTACCCATTTCTCACTGCAGGCCTGCTCATGGCTTGAGAAAACAGGAAATATGATCCAAAGTACACTCAGAGTTTCCGTGCTAGAGAAAGGCAAGCTATCATCAGCTGGTAAGCAGAAAATCGTGCTGACTTGCATCTAAAGACAGACTTTGTGTTAGTTAGCTTTTTGTTCAAAAGGATGCCATAGATACTTTAAAATAACTATAGTATATACCTATTGTTGATTTTTATTATCATATTTGAAAACTATGAATCCCATTTTTACTGAAAATAGAAGCTTTTTCTCAGGGCTTCTTTCAACTGGATTTAATTTGAAATAATTTAGGAACTGGCAAGACATTATTTTATAACTTCATTCATTAGCACAAAAACACATTTATACCTAAGTAATAAACTTCTTCACACTGAACTAAAGTGATCTGCAGTAAACTAACATGAGGAATATTTTCTCTCTACACTTGCAGAACAAGCTACAGAAGTCTGAAATGAATTGAGGTTTATCATTTTAAAAAACTGCTTCTGGAGACACAGTAATTAACCCTGACCAATGGCTTGACCTGTTTAAGATTTCAGCAAGTATATGTTGTTTACAGTTTCTAGAACACATTTTTTATTAGGTTCCTTTAAGAGCATTGTTTTAATACATTGGTCAATTTGCTCACTTAACAGTTTAGCAACACACATCTATTTTCGTTTTATGTTTGCAGCTACCATAATAAAGCAGTAATTAGCAGTAAGTAGTCCCTGATCAGCTCAGTGGGGTATGTAATAAAAAGAGATGATTCAAAAAAAGCACATTAAAATGAAAACTATATAAACAAAATTCAAATAGACAGGGGTTAAACTTGGGCTCTATTATTTTTTTAAAAAATCTGGATTCCCTACAGGGAATATATACTGCCACTGCATCTAGGCATCTTAAAATGATCCATAATCAAAACACCTAAAATAACTATTGTAACAAAGCTTTCATGGTTTAAAGGTTACCTGCACCAGATGATTAAATTGCAGTGGGCTGAAGAGAGGAGAAAAATATTTTAATCATTTCAGTTTCTGTTTTATTTTCCTCAGTGACGGTATCATCTATTTTTTCATGGCCGGCACACTGCAGCCTGCACCTAACACTCCTGGGGCCTTGATCTCTGTTACCAGATGGAAAAAGAGGCATCTCTGTCTCAGTATTAATTACAGGTCTGCAGCTCTGTAACAGGACTGGGCGACTTTAGTTAGACTGTGAGACTTCCCGTCCACAATACTGCAGCACTATCTAGTTTTCCCTTATTCTGCCCAGAATCACAACTGCCTGAAAAATACTGTTTCCAAAAGTTTACTGGATAATTTCCTCCATATTTACCCTGCTAGCTCTCTCTCATGGAGTCCGAATTCTTTACATCAATTTCTTTTTGCATATAATTTGCAGAGGGTATTGTTGAATTTTATATTCTGCCCTTTATATTGCATGTAATCCAGACCCTCATTTTTTGTACTGCCACTGTTAATTAACATAAGGTAAGAGAGTTGTTGGTATTTTCCCTGACAACAAACTCCCATACTCTCTTATGCTTGTACGCTTTCACATTTTCCCTTTGGTAATATATCATTTTACTTTCAGGCTTATTATTCATTAATCTGTTCTGGCCTGCATTGTTCTGTATGAACTTACCCTCTAAAATAGTCTTAATCATTCTCCAACTGCATTTTTCACATCAGGCTATTTAACTTTCTATTCAGTAAAGACAGCAAATGCAAAAATTATTCTGCTCAGTATCAGCATTCAGACCATTTGTGTAAATAATGAGGTTTTAGGGTACAGCTCACCCTCATGATAACCCATTAGTAAGCTCATTCCAGAATGAAATTTACTTACAAGTGGAGCTACTTTTTATGTCATTTATTTTAAATCTAGTGAGTCACTCTGCCTCCTCTTACACAGGTCAAAGGCTAGGACTGACAATTTCAAAAAGAACACTGGTGAAAAGTTTTTTAATGAACAAACCCACCAATGGGAATATCAAACTTCACTCACATTTGCACTATCAATCAAGCCACTCTTTGGCTAAGATGCTTCGCTGGTACCAGAAGGAATAAAAGTCCTTTACTTTTTCTTTGCAAAACTACACCCTCATCAATATGTTAGCTTCAGGTATAGTTTAGTGTTCCTGTTCTCTCAGCTTTATTTCCTGAATATATTTTTATTTTTCCTAAGAGAGGCCTTGTTTGAAAAATTTTGCTAGGTCTACTTTTCCATATGGGCAGAAAAACCAGATACTTCTCAAGATACTTATTCCTTTCTCTATAACTATTTTTCAAATCTTCAGTGCCATACTTGGATATCTACCTTACCATGCTGGTACAAAATTTCAGAACAAAACAGATCATGACTTACTAACTCTATCCCTGTGCCACATGGAAGATGTACAGGCCATGCTGCATGCATCCTTCACTGTTAGCCCGTGGCTAACAAGGAAAGCCAACAAATGGAAATGAATAAAGATGAAAAGAAAATGAACCAGTGCCAGAAATCTTACGAATGTCTGTCTATATTATTGTTCCCTGAATATCACCTGTGTGGAAGAATGTACATAAATCTATGATATTTGAGACAACTAATCAACTATTGAGTAAAAAGGCAGAATTCTATATGAAGTGGGTAACAAAGAGGAGCTCAGTCACAAACCTTGTATTAACATGCAGTTAATTCATCAGGTGTGGAGTCCTAGCTTGTATAAGTGCTTCCAAACAATTTCTTTGTCACATGCATAGAAAAATCTTTCTAACATAGTTTAACCATGTCTCCTGCTCTAGTCAAGAACAAAAACGTCTTCATCACACAAAGAACAGATCTTTCATTTATTTTTATTAAAAGGAGAAAAAGAAGTTCCCTCTTTCTAGAATAATTACTGATGTAAATGTTAGGGTGAATAAAGGTTTTATGTATCAAATGAGCAACTCTCAGAGCTGAGAAAAGATTACAGTACACGCCAGGGATAGCAGTATAGAAAATAATCATTGGTGCCATTTTTTCACCATAGCATAATTTAAACACTTGCAAAGCACAAAGTTGCATTTGTGCCACCAAAGCCAAATGAATTTGTGAGTGCTATATGCCGTTTGTCAGTTTTCCACCCCTGAGCTGTCAATGGAACATAATTGAGATCGAACTCTGCCTCTGTTTTCTGTAAGTTTAGAGTAGGTGGCAAAATTCCATCGTAGCAGGACAGTGCAGTAAAAGCTGCTTCAATAGCTCCTGCAGCCCCCAAGAGATGTCCCGTTGCTCCTTTTGTAGAGGAAACTGCAATATTACGTGAGTGATCTTTAAAAAGTCTCTTGATTGCTTTATTCTCAGCAGCATCTCCTAGAGGTGTAGAAGTTGCATGTGCATTGACATATGTTACATCTTCAGGTTTGATCCCAGAATCTTTTATTGCTGCAGACATGCACCTAAGGAAGAAAAAGACAATAGAATGCTGATTTGCCCAATGTATTTTTGTCAAATGTATAATCCAAAAGAAAAAGTATTAGGTTGTTTTAAAATGTTTATCAAGTGTGAAAATCTGCTTTAGCAGAGATGTAAATGACAGGAGGTTAACTCATCTAACTAAGCACATTAGCACCTACATTGGGTGCCAGAGGAAGACAATAAAAGTGAGGACCTCATAAAAATCAGACTTGCTGTTAAAAATTCCACAGCTAGAAAAAATACAAAAAAGAAGAAAAGAAGATATGAAAATCAATCCCAACAGACTATATTATGTATCAAACACCCTTTTTAACATAAAACTTGAGAACATTTGAGAGAGAAATAACTACCAATATTATTACAAAAGTTTAGATAAGCTCTCCCCAACAAAAATACTGGTAAATGAAAGAAAAAAATATGCAGTCATCCTCCACATGAGCTTCTTTTGCATGCTTTCCAGAGACTAGAAAATGTTAAGGAGATAGCACAAATTCCTATATTTCATTTTATTTACTGGAAGTCACACTTTTCTACCCTGACATGGTATGTTTTGTTTGATTCCTGATGACTTGTGTACTGTGACTGCCTCTATAAAACATGCTTTTTTATGAAAACCATGGAAGGATCAACATAGTTCCATACTGCAATTTTTTCATAATTTCTTTCAGAAAGAAGATGAATCAGACATCTCTCCTTGCACATAGCAACTTAATAAAGTACTTCTGAACAAAGACCACTGACTCCTGAAATTTATGAAAAATAAGGAAATAAAAGGAAGCTCAAAAAAATAAAGATAGCACATGCTTCTGGACAAATTTAAATGTCTCTACTGCAGCCTTCAAACCTCAGAAGCATCCAGCTCAGCTTAGCGTGGAGGCCACTGACAATCACTGTCACTTGATAGTGAGCCAATATTCAGGCAAAAGAGACTATTGATAACTATGAGATACATTAATTTAGTTAAATACATTATCTGCAATGAATATATTCACTTAATGAGATACCAGATTACTTGTGTAGGACACTCTTTATATCCACACTTCTGAGTCTTCCTTTCCTGTTGGTTTATTCCAACATATATATTAGCATCCAACAGAAGTAGTTATTAGAAGATGACAAAAAATAAATTCCTCTGAATTTTTTTTTGATGTGGCAAATAAAGTTCCTACAGAAAAGTGAGATAAGCACATACATTCCAGATTTAATTGACATACCACTGCAGTAACAAAATACTGGCTTGAAGACAGTATTAAAATGTATTATCTCAAGGGAAAAGCTCAACATTTTGGACATACCCAGATTAACTTTCAACTCTTCCTACTATGAATTTAATTTATATGCTACTGTAATCATAAAATACACAAAAATTCTATTACAATATATTGCCATATCATCTCAAGGGTAAACAAGTCTGAAAATATGAGATAAGACGCTCCTGATTACTCATCTCACACCTAAGTCTGCAGAACAATTAAATATGAATCAAAGAGCATAGATGGAAAAATGGTATATTTACACTTCTAGAAAATTTTGTTAACCTTATAAAGATGCAAACACAGCTTTACAATACCATTTGAAAGAAGTTTGATCTATTTGTGCAGTGATATATTGAATTTTGGTACTAAATATTCACATACATTCAGAATAAGGCAAGCTAAATCTTTAGTAAAGATTCCAATGTCAGCAACATTACTCAGCCTACAGGAAGTTCTCCAACTTACACATGTAATTTAGCTGACAATTTAATTAGGTCAATGATAATGATTAGATGAGTATCATCTACTTGTGAACTTGTTTTGATGAGATAAACATTGATGAAGCTTTACCACCTCTCTAAACAGTACTGAAGGGTATTTCTGCTACACCCTTCCACCAACACTCTTAGCTGCATCTGAATTAAGTATTGAATATTCTAACAAACTAGAACTTCTAAGTGCTCTACAGCTTTCATCAACTGAGATTTCTTGCAAAAAATAACCCGCTTTAGCAGAGAGGTCTTCTCAATGGAAAAAGAGAGGAGAACCTGAAAAGATTCTATCTCACCACAAACACCTTGAAAAGAGGTTTCCACTGAGACTTACTTATGTGACTGGCCTTCACCCTCCCACTAAATAAAATAGAATCGGGGCACAACATTACCAGAAGCTCTTTCATTTCTCAGATTTTCAAGCTTTTGGAATATTAATTCAAGATTGAACAGCCTTTCTCTATGAAAAATATGCAATGACAGAAACTATAACTCACATACGAAGTAGCCATTACAATCAACATGGAGCTCTTACCTGAATGCACCATCTCCCTCTGGGTTAGGTGCTGTTATGTGGCAAGCATCACCGGACAGTCCATAACCCAGAACTTCTGCATAGATCCTAGCACCTCTTTGTACAGCATGTCCATACTCTTCCAAGACCAGCACAGCAGCACCCTCTCCCATCACAAACCCCTCCCTCTGCGAATCAAAGGGTCGACAGGCTGATTTAGGGCTCGAGTTAAAACTGGTGCTGAGGGCCCGGGCTCTTGCGAATCCAGCCAAAGACAAAGGACTGATGCAAGCCTCAGTCCCTCCAGCCAACATGACATCAGCATCACCAGCAGCAATGAATCTAAAGGAGTCTCCAACTGCGTGTGCACCTGTGGTGCAAGCGGTCGACACAGCGTGATTTGGCCCTTTCAGTTGGTATTTAATGCTGATATGGCCTGCTGCCATATTGACTAAAATCCTTGGGACAAAAAATGGGCTGACCTTATTGTAACCCTTTGTTTTAAATAAAGCAGCTGTGTCAGAAATTTCTTCCAGCGGAACCATTCCCATCCCAATTGCCACACCGGCAGTTAAGCAGTCCTGTTCAGACTGGGGAGACCAGCCAGAGTCCTTCATTGCGAGCTCTGCAGCACCGATGGCCATCACAGTGGCAGAACTCATGGATTTCATCTCTGACTTCGACACAAAGCTTTCTTCATTGAACTCGCCCTCCTTGTTTCCCCTTGGCACACACGCAGCCACTCTACATGGGATGCCTGCATATTCTTCCCCATCTAGTGATGTAATCCCACTGCCTCCTTCCAGAAGGTGCTTCCACACAAACTGAGTCCCTACACCAAGAGGGGACACTAAGCCAATACCTGTAACAACTACTTTCCTTCGACATGCAGGCAGTGACTTGCTGAAAGCCCTTCTGTGGTTTTGTAAATGCAGATTTAAATTCAGACTCCGGAGATGAAGATATGCAATCTTTAACAGATCCTGTGAGCACTGTGAGAACATGGTGGCAACAATCAAGCACATTCCTGTAAATGGAGTGGGGTGGAGGGGGTGGGGAAAGGCAAACACAACAATAAAGCAGCCAATGTGGAAAACATTCCAAGAACATTAAATTAACAACCTGCTTTTTACATGACAGACTATTTTCTACTCTGAAGAAAGGGATATAGTTTCCGTGTCTGTAACGAGGAATAGTATGAGTGATGGTTGATAATGCACAGAAACATGTTCACTTTGGGAATGCCTCTAGTGGGCTCTTCTAGCTTAAGCTGCTGACGAATATGACTTTGCACCACTGTGGACTATGAAGCACTCTCTGGTTTTGCAGCAGATTTTCCCCTGGAGGCTTAACCGCCAGCTGGCTGGAGGTAGAAACTATGAGCATTAACAGCTTCATTCTTCTAAGGGAAAAAATAGGTGTTGACCTGAAAGTGTATGCCCTACCACTACCGAGTTGAGGATATTGTCATCTCAACCTTCATGTCAGGCAGAACGGTCTAGAAACCTCCAACAGCAGTCAATAAACTTGTCCTGGTTCTGCTACCAGTGTAATTCCAAATCTTGGAAAAGACTTTTTATATTTCCACCTCAACCTCCCCTTTATCATTCCTGGGGTTATCACAGTGTCAGGGGACAGTATCTCAATAGCCAAGATGTACCACAGCACCACCTCCGCTAAAGGCAACACCACCAGACCCTGCCTAGCAAGAGGCACAGCAAGTGATGGCAGAAGGCCTCTGCTGAGAACAAGCACCTGAGGCAGGACCAGAGGACCATGCCAAGCAGTGACGGTGCTGAACTGTGCCGTAATCCCTTTTGCTTGCCTTGGCCACTGCCAGGTCCAGAGCTAGTCTGATTGCACACATCTGACACGCTGGAGCAGGGCAGACACTGCAGTACAGCTCTGCCAACACCTTCGACACAGGCTGCAACAGGCTGCCTGCTTTTTGCCTTGTACAAAGGGCAACTTGGCATTCCCAGCTCTTTCCTAAAATACAGGGAGCTGTATGAGGACCATAAGGGGCTGCTGGGCTAATGCACTCCTGCTAAAATACCCAGACCTGTGGCAGCACAAGTGCACAGCAGCATTTTTAAAAAATGTCATGGAACCATGGAAAGGCCTGGGTTGGAAGTGACCTTAAAGATTGCCTCGTCCCAACGACCCCTGCCATGGATAGGGACACCTTTCACTAGGCCAGGCAGCAGAGACCTGCATCCAGCCTGGCCATGAACACTTCCTGGGATGGGGAACAAAAATAATAAACAATCACATCTTATATTTTATACATACTTTATGCAATTATTAAAATTAATTATCAAAAATATTTTTAAAGAAGCCTGCTTTAAATCCTGATCCAAACGTGACATTTCAGTTTTTAAGCCACTTAGCCTGGACTCTATAAAGGAGGCAGTGTGTGTGTATACGTATATAAAAAATATATATATTATGTATAACAGACTATATTATGTACTACATAATGCATGTTACATACATAAATATATAACGAATGTTAGATAGTCTATATATAATACAGATTATAAAACAGACCTCCAGTCAAATTATATACATGGAGTATAATGTATAATATGTATGTTTCATAGATACACTATATGATATATATTGTATACCATATACAATGTGTAAGATAATGCATTTTATACATACAATACGCACATATAATATGACTGCAGAGCTCTGTAAGGCAGCTCGTCCCGCAGCCCCACGCAGCCTTTACTGGAATGCCCTCACCCGGTGCCGAGCCGCCCTATCCGACCCAACAACGCCCGATACCTGCTGTGCGGAAAAACCAGGCGCAGGATAATTTCCCCCGGGAACAAGAGTTACCGGAAGCCCCCGGGTAAGGGCAAGGGCAATAGCTATTTTTAATGTTTAAACCAGGAGCCAAACCCCGGCTCCGCAGCACTGCCCAGCGCCGCCATCGCCGGCCCACCCCACCCCGTGCTAACAACCCCCCGCCTCCATGCGCCCCGGCCCTCCGCGGTACCTCCGCCGGCCGCGCTCCCCCCCGCTCCGCGATGGTTCGCTCTGCCTCACTCTCCCGTTCCGACGGCGTGAGGCCGCACCACTCCGCAGGCGCGGGGGGGGGGGGGGGGGGGGGGGGGGGGGGGGCGGCGGCNGAAGTGTGCGCGCACGCGCGGCCCAGCGGGGCTCCCTCGCGCCTGGCCCCGCCTCGCGGGCGGCGGTGTGGGCGGGCGGAGAGCGTGATCGTGTGAATAGGCCAGAGACCAGGAAAAGGTGATAGTTTTCCCTATAGTTTTCCCTAAATAGCTTCCCTCCCGAGCCGCGTGTTCAAATCACGCAAAGGCGGAGTAAAGAGAACAGCAAACCTGAAAACCTTCAAACTCTCCTGTTGAGTTATAGGCAAGGCCTTATCCCGGACAGACTGCCATGGCAGAGCACAAAGTGTTTGTCAAAGTCTCATCAACAGAAACATCAATTAATTACATTGTGAATTTACTTGTTAGGTGATACCTTTGCGTAATTTTGGTAAGCAGGAGTAAGAAAACGGAAATAAATTTAAACACACACACCCCCTCCCCCCAATAACACAATAATGTTTATTAGCTGCAAACACAGCTACTTAAAAATTACAAACTCTAGCATGGTCATGAGGTACATACTGCAGGAAAAAGGAAAAAGGAAGCCAAAAAGGAGAGAAATGCAATATTCAATAAAGAAAAACATTTGTGAGCGGTTTTTGGGGTTTTTTTGGTGTTTTTTTTTTTTGTTTGTTTGTTTGTTTTTTGGTTTATTTTTTGTTTTTTGTNTTTTTTTTTTGTTTTGTTTTTGTTTTTGTTTTTGTTTTTGTTTTGTTTTGTTTTGTTTTAATGAAGAGTCTTGTTTTAATTTAGAAATAAAGTTCCTTGGGCATTTATTGTGTTATCAATTTGTTGGAAGTTGGCACTTGGTTTTCTAAATTTTTCACACTGCTTGCCTATGAGTACTTCCAAAGCATTATTTACAAATGCCATACTGAGATGCATTACGTAGTTATGTTAGATGTATAGCAATATAGTAAATCTTTACATTTCCTAAGGCAGCCAGCGCTGAGAGTCTCATGTCTAGATGAAACACATGGAAAGGAAGTTAAAAGCTGAAGTAGCAGCCAAGGAACATGGCATCATCTTAAACTAAAATTTTATTATTTTGGTACCACTACCATGGTCCTGAGGGCTGAAATAGTAATTTTTTCACTATGCTAGTAGGAATAATAAGTATAATCTCAGCAAAAGTGAATTGCCCTGCGTTAAATCTCAGCTTTTGCAAGGGATATGTACCACTCTCCTAAAAAGTCATAGAAGCTGAGCAGTGACCTGTCAGAAGCAGGCAGCAGAGCCATAGTGTAATATCAGCTATGAAATCAGAAGGCAGCTTGAATTTTTAAGATCTCTCTTGCTTGGAACTCTCTAAATCTGCATTATCTAAATACAGCAAATCTCCACAGGCCTTTGTGTCCAAAGTTCTTCACCACAGTGATATTACAAACCAGTCGTCTAGAAGAAGAAGACCAGGGGTTTTTTGCTTCTCTGGGACAGACTTTGGGTAGTGCTGGGCAGGTGTTGAGTCACTGCAGTGACATTCCTTCTCAGGCAACCCAGGTGAGCCTGAAGCTGTGGCACCCTCACTGCTGACAGACTAAACGGGTTACTGCCTGCCAAGGGGCTCCTGATGTAGCAAAATATGGAATAGGTAAACATTTTCTTAAGAAATTATGTTCTTTGATGTTTGATCTTGGTATACTTTCAAGCCAAATCAACCAGAAAGAACATTTAATCAAATTCTAAGATATGTCCAGGAGTTAGAAAGACAAATTGCTCATTGACAGAATTGCCTTGTTAGGGCTTCACATGTTTCAGTGATCTCACACCTCCGAGAGGTGGTTTACAAAGCTTGGGAAGGAGGATGGACCACTGACAGTGGGCACAAAGAATGCAGAATTTATTGGACACAAGGATATTTGGCAGCGCTCACAAGATAAGGAAAAAACTAGGAAGGCCAACTCAGCATCTGCGTTGGAATCAGCTCTGACTGGATAAAAGGTCCCCCTGGCAGGGGGAGTTTGCAACCATCGACTCAAGAGAATAAATGAGCACGTGGAGCATGCTAATCAGCATAAGAAGTAAGGGAATCATTTAACCAACAGATCATAGAATGCTAATTAACAAGCCAACTGTGTAACTTGTAGACAAGGAACACTGATGCCTTTGTTTCCTAAAACATATAAATAGTGATAAATTTTGGTAGTCACCGTGCTGGCCTGGTGCACCCCTCTCTGTGCAGATCTATAAATAAATCATAAATAAATCAAACAGCGACTCTGCGGGCGGACTGGCCCCTTGCACACCGGGTGAAAGAACGCGCTTAGGGACACCGAGAGCCCGGTGTGACCGGGGGGTCTCGCTGCCCAGGGGTGCGGGGCGAGGATCAAACCCGTTCGGGCCCTTTAAGGCCCCCCCAACCCACGCGCCGTCTGTGGGCGCGGGGGCCGCGGGCGGTGACCTCACCCCTCCTTCTGCGCATGCGTCCAGCGGCGGGCGGTGCTGCCCGGCTGAGGGCGGTGACCTCGGTGCTGGCAGCGCGCATGCGCCTGGCGCAGCGTGGCTGAGGGCGCGGGGGGCGGACAGCGATGGCGGCTGCCCTGGGACTCTCGTCATCGCCGGGCTCCCCCGCCGTCAGCGAGCTGTGCCAGAACAGGCCGGAGATCTTCCTGGAGGCCTCGCGGCTGCTCCTCACCTACGCTGACAACATCCTCCGGTGAGCGGGGTCGCCGCCTTCGCTCCGCGGGCAGTGCCGCAGGGTCTCGCCGGCCGCTCCCCGGCTCCGCGCGGCGCCTCCGGTTTTGTTGTGTAATACCGGAGCTCAGAAGCGTCTCGTCTTTTTGTCGTTATTTTAAAATTAATGTTCCTTACCTACAGGTGTAGTGTTCTGGCTTTCCGTGTCTTTATTTATTGCTGGTTGGTTTGTTTTGAAAGTTTAGGAGTTTGTGTATTGACCGCAAAATGATGCGTTATTCGTGATTCTCCACCTTAGGTGGGTATTCAACTACCTAAAAACAAGTAGATGCATAGCAAGTAATTTAACTTGATTTAAACTTCATTTCAACTTCTTTTTTTTAACTCTATTTTTCGCCTGCCCTTTGCTTCTGACTTCGCAAGGTTGGTACCAAGAGTTAATTATAGCTGAATTTCTGCGAGGTCGCTCTGTAGGGTGCACATGCACTCCAGTACGTGTGATTGACCTTGATGTCTTCCAGCAGCTCGAGGTGTATGGGCTGCCTTTCCCTGTCTTTTACAGGCTCGTCAAGCGCTTGTAAAAGCTGCTGCGTGGCAGAGAATGGCGAGTCCTGGGATGGCTTCTTTTAAAGCAAGAGGCGAGAGAAAAAGGTTTTTGAAAGAGTTGACAAAGGGAACTGAGGGGCAGTACAGAGACTATAGTCGTTTCAGTCATGTACCAGGCAGTTTATCACAGCTTCCATGGTGGGACTAAAGCCATCCAGCATTAACCTGACCGGGTTCAAGTAGAATGCAGCATGTATGAGGGGATGTGAAGTTATCTCTATGTGTCACTACAGACTTAGCCCTGCGGGCTAGGACCACAAAACATGAATTCATGAATGTAAGTTGCAAGCTAAAACTTAGCACCAGTTGATAACTCTCAGAGTGAAGTACAAAAGGACACTTATTAAGTCCAAGTTTTATGTAGGTTTCTCCTAAGTCACATAAATGAAACTAAATTAAAAAAAAAAAAATTCATAGTGCAGTTACCCAGCTTTTAAGTGTTTATTTTTGCAAACATGATTATAACTTTCAATTTCTTCAGGAATCCCTATGAAGAAAAATACAGATTAATTCGGATTGGAAATCCAGCATTTTCCACAAGACTGTTGCCCGTCAGAGGAGCAGTTGAATGTTTATTTGAGATGGGGTTTCAGGAGGTGAGTATAATGTATTAACTTCAGGTGTCTTCATCAGTTTACATAGTAAAATTTAAAATAGGATAATTTTTTTTATGCTTCTCTAGTTGCAAGGCAGTAGATTTTAGGGCAGTTGATATTTTCTTTCGGTCCTTGTCTACAAGAATCTGTAACTAACCAGCAGGGAATTTAGATGTGGCTGCTTCAGAAAAATGGTGGAGCTGGAACTAACCTAATTGATGACAAGATTCTTTTTGCTTTTAGGCATACTGCTGGTTTACTGAATGGCTGGATACATAGCCATGCTGGCACAAAGGAAGTGGTGGGAAGCAGGGTGAAAACCCCTTCTCTTTGTAGCAATCCACTGTTAGGTGAGCATCAGACATTACGAGTGCTGAAACTGCCATTTTAAAGAGAGAAAAAAATAATTTAAAAGCCCTGCTTTTCTTGTTCTTACCATCAGTAGGGCCTCGTAGTCATTTAGATAAGGGAAGCTGATCTGATTAAAATTTAATCTTCCAAAACAAAACCAGGAATGTTTTTCAGCCAATTCACAGTGCAGCTGCACAAGTATTGGTGTTGTCATGACAGCAGTGAAGGGCACTAGACTGACTGTTCAAGTAGTAGTAGGAGGGTGAGTCCTTCAAAATCCATTTTTAAAAGTTATGAAATGCTATCCTAAAATAGTGTTGAGTGAATCTTGATTCTGTTGCAGTCAGAAAGATGTATTTCAGAGATTACTTTGTGTTCTGAAGTGGTCCCTGGTGGAACTTTAACTGCCGAAGCTTATTAAACTAGAAGCAGTTTTTTTTAATTACTGGAAAGATGGTCTGAAAACCCAGCTCTTGTTTAACAGTGCAAAGCTCTTGCTTTGCTTTAATTTGTCTGTTAGGTGCCACACTTCTGTATGGGTATGTACATTATGTTACTTGGGTCCCGCTGCTGTGACATGTCTGCCTTCTCTTTGGGTAAAGTTAATTACTGTAATTTTTTAATTAAAAGAAAAAGTATGCTGAAAGAAGAGGTGGCTGCAGACGGAGAAACGGTCTGTGGATTTATACTCATGCTGGTGCTCAGGAGACTTTTAGTGGTGTATGTTAGCCAGGAGGTGGGCAGTGTAGCTAGAGAAGCCCTCTGGCAGGTCTCTGAGAGTGTGTTGGCTCAGTCTTACAGTTATTGTGTCAGTCAAAGCTGGAGCTCACAAACTTCTCTTCAACTGCATGGCTAATATTGTTCTTTCTTTTGTTTCTGCTTAATAATTGATTGATGCATTCCATTTAGTTTTGTGGTGGTTTTAAGTGTTAACATGAAGTCTGCATCTGCAGTGGTATGTGACCTCAAGTAACTGTAGGTAAACAAATTAGCTTAATAAATAGAAATGCTGCAGTGGTAGAAACTGAAACCATTAAATGATTAATGCTTTGGGATATTCATGTAACTGCAAACACAGTAACCTTTTTCTTTATGTAAAGTGCACAGATATTTGATTCTGTCATAATTACTGATCTCTTGTTATGCTACCAGTAATATTACAGTCAAAAATAAAACCCAGAAATCAACCCAGGTTCCAGTTTTAATGAGTAATATTGCCTATCTGAAAACTTAAAACTTAGACATAAAAGATACCAGTATGTAAGAGAATTTCCAGCAGATGCCAGTCTAAGGGCTTCTTCCCTCAGCATTGGATGGCTTCCTGTGTTGCCTAGGATTTCACTGCTGTACTGTGACAACTGGGCATTAATTGTTCATTTCTGTTGTTGCTGCTTTCTATGCCAAACCATAACTACATAGTCCACGAATGGCTCTGCAAAATAAGTTACTAACCAAAAGCATGTTGTTATGAGCCTTCTTTCTCAAGATTGACTCTAGATTCTTGATCTGGTTGGCTTCTGAAGCTATGAGAGACTTCAAGCTTCTACTGTAAGGGACCTAATCTAAAAAGCTGTATCCTGCCAAGCCTTAGGATGTAAACTGTTAGCTCTCTCTACAGACCAGCTTAGACCTGCATTAACTGCTGAATTCATTTGTCTAAATTTCAGGGAGAAACTCACCTGGTTTTCCCTAAGGAAGCTTCGATTGAGCAGCTACGTAAAATCAGAGACTTAATAGCTGGAGAGAGGAGTAGCAGACTGAATGAGTCAAACCAAATCCAGAGATCAGGACCCTCTGAAACTGTCAGCAGCACTCAGACTGCTGCACAACGGCCTTCAAGACCTGTTGACTCTGTTCGTGCCCCTGCCCGTCAGCAACCAGAAACATCACTTGTGCAATCTCTTGAAATGGTAATTATAACCTGAAAACTTCTTAGGCTCATTAGTCTTGTATATAAAGATTGAAGAAGAGTTAACTGTTTGGATAGGTTGCACAGAGAAACTAAGTAGTCTCCGAAGAAGCACATTGTTAAGCCTAGAGCAACTTGGTCTGACCTCATAGCTAATCTTGCTTTAAGAAGGTTGGACTAGATTTTTTTTTTCCCCAATGGTTTCTGAAAGCTTTTCAGTGGTTTTTTTTTCAGTTTACATGCAACTTAAGCATGAAATGTGCCATAAACAGAATATTAGCAAGAGATTTTGTTGAAGGTGTCCATAAATGTTCTATTGATCAGGGTGTCATGAAAAAAAACTGGTATGTATTGAAAGGGAACAGCAAGACGGGGAACAAGGAGAGGAGTGGGAAGCTAAGACTAGAGTTATATTTGGTATTTGAGAGCCAGCAGAAGAACAGGAGCATAACTGTAATGTTTATAATTATTGGTGTCTTTGTTCATGCATTATGATCTCTGTGTGTAGCCTGTGAGGAGGGCTTTCTTTTTTCACATGTGCCTGTCATTAAAGACAGGAATTTAGCTAGACAAGGACAAATTTATTGTTATTTAGGCTGAGTTTCCCTTGTCCAAGAGGTTGAGATGAAGTTCCTGATCAAGACAGAGTCCTTTCATCCGATATTAACTGGCCAGATGGGAGAAGACTCAGCACCTCATACAACTTTGAAAAATCAAGTTAATGCCTTTTGATAAAAGCTTTTAAGGATGCTTTGGTTTAACTTTCTGAAGAGTTTTTCCTCCTGGAGCCAGTGTCACATTGGTCTCAAAGTTGGTGTAAGATGAATCCTTCCAGAAGCTCACTTCCCATGCATCCTTAAATACAGTTTGCGTGTTTTAAATTAAATATCAGTTTGTTGTTGGATATGAACTATGACTTACTGTTTCTTCCCAATGCCCACCCAAGTCAGTGAATGAGAAATGGCAAAGTATTGTTTGAAGTGATGGCTTTTGGGGCTAGAGAGCACTACATGACCCATCCTCACCCAAAAGGTCATTTGGGAAAGGCATGTTGTCTTGAGACGTTTAATCTAATTATGTTAGCATGGCAGTAGTTGCCTCTAAAATATACTGAGTAGATTTATTTTACTTTGTTTGGGAGTTTTTGGGTTGTTTTTTTTGGCCTGCTTCTAGATTTTTACTGTCTCAGCCACTTCTGCAATGGTGGTTGGAAGCAATTGTGAAACCTGTACACCTGTACAGTGACTTGCTGCTGCTGTACTGCTTAGCACTGGAAGCTTTAAAGGTTGATCTTGTGATGAGAACAATGTTGCAGATTTCAAGTTGATACAATGTATCCTGAGGTTAATCCCTCTAATTTCTAGTTATTCTGCCCCAACATACACTAGCCATCAGAGTTGTGGATCCATTTCTCAGAAACCATTCATTTTCCATGGTTCCATGCCTGGCTGGTGGGACCAAACTTACTGCTGTTGAGAGCCGTTGGTAATGCAGTGTTGGCACTCTGTTAGAATGCTGTATGTAGCTGATCTCTACAGGGAGCTATACTGATGGGTCTCTGAGCCATTGAATTTGGTCTTTATAGCCTGAATTGATTGGAAGGAAGTCTGGCAGTGACTTGGCCATTTTGCTTGCACAGCAGTGGGGAGTTTGTTTTTCAGTGAGTACACTGCAGAGTTATAGTTGTATTATTGTTGTATGCACTGCTGACAGATGTCAGAGAGATTTAGAGTTGTTTCTGTAGTGCAAGCATTTTTTTCTTGCCTGTGTGTTTCACCTGTCATTCATGGGAGGCCTGGTAAGTGCAGGGAAAAGCAGCTTACTTGAAAGAACAGAGGAATATTCCTAAATGCACAGTTCTAGGGACCTAGCCCATCATTAATTTGCCTCACTGATTTCTTCTGCATTTCTTGTCACAAAATATTCTTGAGATTTGGGAAAAGGAGAGCTCTGGCTACTTGTTAATTCTGGTGAATTGATTCTGATTCTTTCCTGAATGGCAAAGTGATTAAAGGAAGAAATGTGTATCCAGACTTAGGACTGCAATGAGGTTCACCTCGCTTCTAAGATTAAATGTTTACATAACATTTCATACAGTGGCTTCATGAAGCCAGTTAAGCACTACTGTAACACTGATGGCTTTGCCTCAGAAACCCGAGTTTTCCAAGAATCTGGGAGACTTCCTGCTATGCTGAGCAATATCCCTGCATACTCTTTCAGGAAGCTGACAGACTATGAAGGTCTTTAGGCCTTTGGCAGTCTCTAATGTCCCTTATTTCTTTCTTTCAACTTGCATTAAAATGAATGTGGACACAATGGAGTTTATTATGTTAAATCAGTTACCTACAGCTGATGAGCTCCAGAAAGAGCAAAACCAATTCTGTTCTGTTTTAGCAGTTAGAAAAATTAAGGACTCATCCTGCAGTACTGTAACAGCATCAAAACAATCACTTGTAACTGAAGTGCTCCTTTAAAAGGAGTTATCTTCCAAAGAGCTCTCACACCTGTGTGTATTATATTGCATTTGCAGCCAGCCTCCTGGTAAAGCATTGCATTTTTGATTAAATTAAGATGGTAGTTGCAGTGCCACAGGTTTCCCCCCAAAATATGCCAGACTCATACTTTAAAAATCCCATTTCACTTTCTGTATTGTGCACTTTTAAATGGGAACAAATAGTTTGCTCAGCTACCAACTTCTTCATTGTTCACTTCAGCTGTTAGTGTTAGTGTCTATGTGTGTGTCTTATTGGGTGCAACATGCCACTGAGTGACACTTAGTATAACTGACTGAAGAAACCTAGTTGCTACTGGAACGGACTGTTCTGTGGGTGGTCACTGGGCTGTCTATTCAAATCTCTATCCGAGTTGATCTATAAAAGAAGGAAGTAGAAACAGACAAGCAACATTCATGAATAAGAAATAATAAGTAGAATGCATCAGTTATAGAGTTCTTTGGAAGATAACTCCT
>VZTR01029996.1:365020-388663 GCA_013400775.1 Chaetops frenatus
CAGCTCAAAACAAAACAAGCCAAAACAAAGGAACTCCAGGAGGGGTAGAAATTGTTCCAGGCAGATACAAGGATATCTGTGCTCTTCTCCACACTCACACGTCTCGTTTCTGTACGTTTGGTTGCTTAAGCTAGAAATGGAAGTATGCTACTAGTTGCGAATTTAATGGACCTCCTTAGTATTTGTCAAAATTTAGCATTTCTTAAGTATAGACAATATTTAAAATCTCTAGTTTCCATTGTAGGTTCAAAGCTCTGGGTTTGGACAAAATTTAAACTGTTGCCAGTGTTGTCCAAGCAATTCAACAACATAAAAAATGTGTCAATATTGAAGGGACTTCTGTATCTCAACTTCATATCATATGGATGGAGGAGGAAACTGCAGACAGGCGCCTTCCTTAAACACAGTTGCTGGAATAGACCTAGGTCCTTTTTAAACTTCAAATATTTTGGGAGAATTTATTCAACATTATTGGCAGTAGTTCAGTTTATCTGATACTGGTTCTGAAGGTTCTTTTATGGGTTACTATTGTTGCAAGCAACGCTTTATGCCTTGTACCTTATGGCTTCTCTAAAGAGTAATCAGTGATGTAATGTGTATTATGTGTACCTATATGATTGCTGGTCATATAGTTGTCAACATGAGCAGAAGGGAAGAGTAATAGCAGTAATATCTGGGACAATTTTGGGATTTTTATACTAATCTTGTATATTTAATCCAAGCAGAAGGACACTAGAGTAAAAAAAAACAAGTCTATAGTAGATTGAAACAGTTCCTTCTTTACTGAAGTTATTAATCTCAGGAGCAGAATTTTGAGACCTCCCAGCCTATATTATGGAACTTAGGAATGATGAATTAACAAGCCAAGGTCAAAGATATGTATTTTAGGTGTACAGGTATTATAAAATGTGTAAGGGTTTAAACGTGACTGTGAATAAAAGAACAGTGATTTTCTCCGTTGTTAAGATTTTTCTTCTTATTCTTGGGCTTGGAGGCTTTTTTATGGTAAGCTTTGTAATTAGGCTTTAGCTTTGTTTATGATTAGCCTGCTTCAGTTTCTGCAGCTTTATTTTTTTCTCATCTAACTTAAAATACATTTTAATTTACTTTAATTTATGCACACAATTGCAGCTGTATGGTAAATACGCTGACAAAAAATAAGTTGGTTTATTTATTTGGTAAGAGGAGATAAAAGAGATAGATTAAAAATATTCAAACTCAGCAGAAAAAAAAAAAAAGCAATAGTAATTAAAATTGATGATACCCAGAAACCAACAAAATTACCAGGACTTAATAAAATTTTATGGCAAAAGAAAAGGTAATGGACTGCATAAACTGTTGCTGGCAAAAGTAGCTTCCAGTGACTGAGCCTGGTTTTGAGAGATTTTACTGTGTGTTTATTTATATTTAGGTCCATGAAAGTTTTCAGTAGAAGAAAATTGCTGAGACTAGTGAACAGCTTTATTTGAAAATCTGTCTGAGGAGGTTTAAGGAATATTTGGGTTTAAAGATTTTTTATTTTTACCATTTTAAGCTATAGAAATAATTTTAAAATTAAGAGCAGGATCCCACTGCTTGTTATAGATAATTCCTTCCTTTGTTTCAGTGAATAATCTGGGTCTTTGATTTTTGAATGTTTATTTAGTGTGTTTAGTTAGTTGTTTTAGTGTGTTTAGTGACATAACCAAGAGCTTTAGTTCCACATTGCCTTTAAGGATGTGAGATTTTAGTGTGGCACTGAGCACCTGCTTAGACTTGAAGGACTGAGTCTCCTGTTAGAGGTCTTAGAAGCTGGAGGAGAGATGATTTTATGCATTCTGACTGTGTTGTTTCAATGTACGTTCTGCTAACTTGATCCTTTTATTATATAATGCTATGTGTTATTTTGTATAACTTCAGTAATACAGTGTATTATCCTTGAAGTCCCAGGGGAACATATTCTCCCCACTGAAAATTGTCAACTAGCAGCTTATCTCTGTTGCAATCAAGAGGAAATGCTGGCCTTACTTTAGATCAGCAGTTGGGATAACAATATACAGACTCCTTGTGGAACAGTTATAAGGAAACTGGCTGATGTAAGAGAACGAAGACATCTTANCAAAATAACATAGTTAAACTACAGCAGCTTTTACTTTTAGCCAAAGTGTCAGTGAAGTGTATGGTATGTTAAAAAGCAAAGTTCACTACTGGCAAAAAAGGATGTAAAACTATATTGGCCAAAAGGGAAGTGCCTGCTTTTGTACTGCATTAAGAATTGTGGAGCTGTTCTGGTTTGGTTTAGTATGAAGCACGCCCAAAACTGGTTTTGATTTGCGTTTTCTTTTGTTAGGTTGCGTAGGTTGGAGTTTCTGCCTGAGTATGCTAACTGATTTCCATGATGTTGGCAATAATGATTTAAAAGAAAATAGTCCCTCCCCTCCAAAAACTAAAACAAAACATTAAAAATAATAAATAAAACCACCTCCACTAAGGATGTAGGAACACAAACAGGAAGTGTTAGAGGCTGCAGTTTAATTTTAACACTAGAGGATGGAAAAAAGTCAGGATCAACGCTGATTACTGAATGTCAAATTTGCATCCTTTGGGGGGATTGTTTAGGAAAGGTGATGGGTTCATTTTTTTTATAAACCAAATATTTTTGGAAAGGAATTTGTATCACCATGGAGCCTTTCAAAAGGAAACAGCACCTTAGAAAATTCTTACTCAAGTGTCAGTACTATACATGATGTGCCTTTATAAGTTGTCTCAGCCCTTGACAACATTATTGATTATATCAATTCTTCCTCTACACTTTAAAGTCTGTCTGTCTTATATTTTTTAAATATAAATCCATTTGATTTTCTTTTAGCAAGGGTGAAACCCCAGAGTTCATATTCAGTGCAACAGACATTGCAATTTTTCTTGACTATGCACTGTGACTATATATTCTGCATCTTCATTTTATAGTTTTGTTTCACATTTTAAGGCATGCTAGTAATTCATATTTGTACACCAGCTTATTGTTAAAAATAATTAATGAATGACAGAAAGATATGAAGAAATGGGCATTCAACCAGACACAATATAAGAATAACTTTCTGAAGACACAGGGAGACTTACATGCATTTCTGGACCACAGAAACAAAATCTGTGATAGGAAACAGACTGAAAAACACTTGCCTGAATACATCTACCTTTTGTACTCATGATTTGATTTATTTCAAGTACAGGACTGATTACCAATCATGTGAGGAAATTCAGTCTTTTGTAAGCAGTGAAAAATACAAAATCCATCTGTGAGCAGAGCATGGAGCAACATGTATGCTAGTGAAAGGGTGGCTGAAAGATTTTGGATTTGGAAAAGAATGAAATAATAGAATTAATTTCTAAAGAACATGATATTCACTGGCATGTGACAACCAGTTCAGAGGAAATCAGCTAGAATCTATTCTGTTCCAAGGATTGAATGTTAAATCCATAACGGGAATATTTTACTGCAAATGGAAGGGACACTCCAGTCACGTAGTGTTACAGGTGGACGGAGCAGGAGTAACCACGAGCAGAACTGGTCAGTGGATTTTGTGTTTAACACACGTGAGGATGAGAAAACTAGGACTAGCATTACATGTTAGCATTATCTGTGTTAGTGGTGAGATGGAGGGGTTCTACAGTGAAATATATGCGGATGCTTTGTCTATCTCTTGGAAGACTGTTTAACATGTGGTATCAGCTGTCTTCTGGGGTAACCCTCACTGTTGCCTTCCCTCTAAAAAGCCATTTCAAATTTTCCTTTTTCTAAACTAGTGGTTTTCATCCTTTGAGGCAGTGTCTGCAGTGGCAATCAAGGCAACTTCCCAGTGACTCATAGGTAAGATCTGGAGGCTTCTGCCCCATCCCTGAATTCCATCCTTTTCTCTCTTCCCTGGTGTATCACAGGCTGATATGCCAACCCCATACAGCCTCCATGTATTCCCTAGTTTATGTTAGTTGCTATTCCCTCTCTGGGGTGCAGTGGGAGAAGCAAGCCAAAGTGAGGATGACAGTAGCATGGTCTGCTGAGGGAGTTCCTTGAATGTGGTCCTCTGAATCTACCACAGTCTTCATTGCTGGGAGCTTTTGTTCACCTCTTTTATAGTTTTAGCTCCTACCTGCTTTTTGTGTTGTGTGTCCCTGCACTCTCCATGACATATTCATGGAAAACTGAATCCTCAGCCCCTATCATTCCAGTAATGTGTCCCTCACTGGTATCCTCCTATGTTCCCAGTATTGTTCTGGTTCCCAGCAAGTCTACTGGCCACCAAGGGTAGCCTGCTGCAGGCCTGATAACATAGGCCTTTCCTCACATCATTTCAAGAGCCACTGTCATCCAGGAGCCTGAGAGGTGACGGAGGTGTTGTAGGGCCCGCAAAGCAGGGGAAAGTGAAGCAACAGCTATTTTAAGGGGAGAATTTTAGGACCAACATTAGAACCTAGTGGCTTTTTTGTGTGCTTATGCATCTAGTTCAAAAGGGCAATGAGGCTCCTGACCAAATTAAATAAGCAGATTTTACTTCTTGGGAAAAGTTTTCTCCACACCTGACAGACACATTACGGAAGGACAACTGAAGAAATTGCTGTAGAAATTCAAAGAACTGAGTGAGTGATTATACATGAAGTTTGCATGATGTGCTACAGGGATCTGTTTTAAGGCTATGAATGCTGTTATATTTTCAGCTTAACTCCAGTGAATAACCCAAACAAATGCTGAATTGAGTACTGTATATTTATTTAATGTATTTTTGAAAGATTAACTATTGCTTTTTATAAATATGCATAGACTTGTAGGAGTGGAAATGCAAAGCACGGCATTCACCCCATTAACATGCTAATTCATTTAGAGGGAATTGAAAAAGCAGTTTCACCTATTTTATTTGCATGTCCCTGCTAGTCTGTTACAGAACCTGTTAAGCCACCATGCCCATGGCATAGTTAAGAACCCTGGAGGGAGCACCAACCTTAAGTATTGTGGGATGTCCCACCATGTACAGCATGAGAGTAGCTCAGGTCCAGAGTAGGATGACAGGCACTGCAATCTTGCTGTTTGTAAAACACAGATAAGTGACCATAAATTATCAGGGCAGACTTAAGCATTAAAAGGGAGCTGGAGGGAGGTGTGGGAGTGCTGTGTTCCTCATGTAAGCACTGTTGGGAGGATGTCTGTTGTACTGGGCAGCTTGGGAGTGCTGTGTGCTCTGCCTGGCTAAGGAGATGTTTGCCTTTGTGGCTAAAAGCAGTCATGCTGGTTTGGTGAAGCAACTCTGAGCTGAAGCATGTGCCATGGGTTATGTGTGAATGCTGCAGCTTGTGCTACATTCCCAGGGGTTGGTTAATGTGCTTGCCTCTATGGCCTGTAACTGTACTGTCTTTACTGTAATCAGAGAGCTTGTATGGTACCAGCTTTGCTGTGCTTCAACAGCAGCTATCAGGAAAGAAAGCATTGTTTGCTCTGAATTCTCTTCAATTCTCCACAGCAACTAAAAATTAATTCCCTTTATTATTTGGGAGAATAGATTGTTTGATTAGAAAGCTGAGGAAAGCTTTATGATTTGAGAATTAAATGTGGCAAAGAACCGTACATATGCAATTGATCTCTTAAACTTTAGCTATTCTGTGACTTCATTGTGTTTTCAGCCTTTATGCCAATGTGCTCTTTCATCCTCATTACTCATGTCTCAGAGTCCAGCATATTTTGGGGAGAAATGATAGAAAATAATGAGCAATTAAAAAAAAAAAAAAAAAAAACAGGTTAGCAAACCAGTGGAATTCTCATGCATGAGAACTAACAAGTGACTTTTCAATAAACTAACTGTAGGATGTAAAGTAAAAAAGGAGCTTCCATGCTTCCTATCATGAGTCACGAGAGAAATGAACTTAGCAGAAAAATGTCATGTTTCAGTAGCGTGTCCAACAGGTCTCAAAGGGTACAGGAACATAAAAGGATCTGTAATAGTATCTCTGTCTTTTCCCAAGGAACTAACATTACTACTGTTTCCAAAGTAAATGGAATTTTGACATGGTTGGTGTCAAATAGTTTCAAAACCTGCTAGAAAATACATTGATATATAAACCACATTTTCTAATTTAAGACACATCAGAGGAAGGAAAATGTTGAATGGGATGGAAACTGATACTATGTTGCAGTTTCTGGGTAACGTGTATTGCCTTTTCATGAAAACCTGACAAATTAGTTGCACTTACTACCTCGAAATAGAAGAATGTGAGCAGCAGTAAAAGCCAAGGTAAAAGGAACCACATTACTTTCAGATAAATTCCAAGAGCTTCAGAGCTTTCCACTCTTCAAAGGCTTTCTGCTATAAAAGCTTCCAGCACAAGAGCATATGTGCTCAGTAAAAACCAACTAAATGAAAAGGAAGGTGAGTTGTTATTACAGTTCTATAGCATGATGGTAAAAACTTTGGCATGAGCTTATTATGAGGCACAGTATAGGAAATGTATTCTCTCTAGCTGTTATCTAGGAACACAGGGTATCACTAAGTTGTTCCTTGCAAAACTAGTTTTTTAAAATGAGGAATGTGATTATAGTATAACAGTTAACAGATTTGTTGCAAAAATAGATATTCTGCCTTTTTTCACACTTAGGTCTGCCAGTAAGATAAAACATACAGTACCTTTTCTTTGCTTCATAGTTTGCAAGAAATGAAGGAATATTGTAAAAGGACTGCATTGATGAAAAACGTTTTTCTTTATTGTTCTGCAAGTTAAATCCACAGTAGATTTCAAAAAGAAATGTATAAAACAATGATGACTAAAGCATCCATATTGTTTAGATTAAAAAAATCCCCACAGGTATATGTATATCAAAGCATGTTACTTTTAACACATCCTGTGGATGATTTTTCTAGAATATTAAAGCGAATTCGCAAATTACTAAAGCACCATCTATTCCAAGTCATTCAAAAGACTGTTTTCCTTCCTCACAGGTGACAGCCAAATCCTAAATCAAAGAAAGAAATGCTGTGATCAGGATGCAGCTTTCTGAGGTGCTTAGAAATGGAAAGATGCTTTTGGAAACCATGCTGAGCTGAAGATCTAGACTAAGATACCCCGACTCTAATAAAAATATGGCATAGCAAAGTGCTGGCTAAATGATGCCTAAGCAGTCAAACACATTGTCCTGGTCAGTACTGAAAGCTGTTGCTACTGTGACTTCTGCTACCTCTACCAGCAATGGCTACAGTCATAGTGAGCAAGAAGCATATAAGAACCACTGATCTGGATGATTTTACTTCAGCTGAAAACTAAGGTAATGTGTTCTTGCATTTCTCTAGGAAAAACAGGAGTCCACTAAGGACCGATGTAAGGTATGTAGTGGAAAGAGAATATAAGCAGTGTTAGTTGGGTAAAAATAGAACAGGAGACCGTAAGCTAAACATGAAATCCTATTTAATGTGTTGCATTTGGTGCTTTATTTATCCATTTTCCTAATAAATACAGGAAGTCTAAAATGCTAAGCAGAAACACCACTGTTGAAACAAATAATGGAGGACAGCTGCATGGTATCTGGGAGAGAAACGTTTAAGACCCAGAACTACCAATGCGCTAAAGGATCTAAAGGGATAACAAAAGATTTTTTATTGATTTCTGATCATCTTTGCATAATAATAATAATACCTAAGGAAAATAGAAAAGTGCATGGAGCAGCTAGCAGTGACCATTTTAAAATACTGCTTGCCCAATCACCCAAGCTGTTGAATTACACAACTCCTATTGAAATAAATAAGAACTGCAGCTGCTGAGCTTTGTTACAAATGAGGCCACCTGAGAAACCGTTGAATAGCTGATCTATAACAAGTAATTGTTAGGGAGCTGTAAATTCAGATAATGCTTATGGTTAAGTGGGTGGCTGAGTCTTGTGTAAGTTTTACCTGTTTAGCTATATCCTTTATTTTTTTTTAGTTGAAGTATACATCTTGGTTTTGTAATTACTTTCTCAAAGGCTTCTCAAAAATTAATTCTCAAAAACCTTAGAATAGTCTGCTGACATAGGTAATCTGAAACAATGCATTTAAGCAAAGAGAATTATTAGTAAACGGGTTACTGGAAAGAATAACAAGTTAAGTCAGCTAGAAAAGCATACTCACAAAACAGTATTATTGTATAAACTTCCTTTTCTAAACTGCCTTGTAATTGTTAGAAGAACATGGTGAGCACATTCCTTGTGCTGTGGGCTATAAAAGAGTAATTCAAATTTTAGGCCATCTAGTACCAAATCAAAAACATCATCATTCAAAGCACTAAGCTAGTGTAAATGCAAGGTGCCAGTACAAATTTGCTCTAAGGATTTCTTCATTAATTTGTTGGATAGGTAACTGCAAACTCTCTGACTGTCCCTGGTTCTATTCTGTACGTGACTGGACCCTTCATAGTTATCCCTGACTTTTTTTTTTTTTTTGTTTTTTTTTTGTTTTGTTAGTTACTTATTGTCTTCGCCATTTTCTGTGCTCAGGTGTATTGTTAGCTGATGTCTTCATGTGTGCCTACCCTAGTCCTCTTTCAGAAGGATGTTCACAAGTAATTCACCCAACTCTTTTATTGCTCTTTGCCTCAGATATTAATTTGTTAAAGTATTCCAAAACTTGTGGCCTCCTTCTCTTTTTGCCTTTGACCTCAGCATCAACTGTGTGGGTGCATAGGGCACACTTTAATGACATGGTCTGCCTCTGTGGAGGTTGAGCCATCTGCCTCTCTTGGGTCTTTCCTGAGACTTTTCTCTTCTTGGGTTACCACATGAACCACACAACTCCCTTCTGAGAAAGGGAATGCAAATGCACACCGTGACCTAGTCATCATTGATTCCAGTCAAAACTGGTGATACAATGAAGCCGTGCAGAAAAACTTGCCCTTTCTATTTCTTCCTCATAATAAGTCAAAAGATAACGTGTCAGAGGTGATTGTATTTTAGCTCAAGAGAGCAAAGTGCCATCTCTTTAGACATTTCCCAGAACAGCGGGCCTCTCTGCTGTCTACATCAGTCATCACTTTCCCCCATAGATTCAACATATCCACATATGCCTTGTATAGAAACAACTCCTTCACCTTTCTATCATTCCAGGAATGAGTAGACATGACCTTCCTTATGCTATTAGGAAGCAGTCTTGATATTCACTTGAAATCTGTCATTGATTTCTGTCTGGGAGACTGGAGAAATACACTGATAATGGGTACCTTCAATGAGCAAGGAGAGTCTTGCTGGGTAAAAATGAATGGCCACTCACATTTTCTTGCCCAAACAGTCTTGGGTGAACTACTAAGAAAAAACTGCGTATTTTCATCAAAAAGAAATGCTTCTTTGGAAAGAGAGAGCTCCTTTACAGAGGGGCTGGGATAGAGGGACAGTCAGAAAGGCATATGTGGCTAACATCAGGAAAGCTTCTCAAGGGAAGCCTAGCATGCTTTGCAGTATTCATCGCCCTGAGCTCAAGGGAGTGCCTTTTAAATGGCATAGCATGCCCAAACCTTGCTGGCTGTTTGTGTTCTCCACACTGATTTACAATGCCATAATGCAGTTGGTGGTTCCCAGCCTCCAAATCACAGTGATCTCCTCTCAGCTCAGTATAACTGCTGAGATGGCCACTGCTATCTCATGTACATCCAGCACAGACTTCAAAGTACGTCACCTTCTGCATTCTGTGTTTTTTCCATTTTCTTTGTCCCTCCAGGCATTTGCAGCTTTTCCAACTGCCACCAACTCTCACAAAAGACTCATATGCTAATAGCATGCATAGTAATTCTATTCATGTTGAGAATTCCTCCCAGTACGGCCAGCTCAGCTTCACCTCTGCATGCAAGTTCTCTTGCTGTACGTGGTCGCTGCACAAGGGAGTTTTGTCCTATTCAAAGAATTTTGATAAAATTTATTTATTTAATAAATTTATTTATTTTTTTATTTATTTCCATGGCCAGCCTCTGCCATAGCAACAACATTGTTAATGCTGCTCAGTGAAAGTGTGTCACCATTTAAGGCTGAGCTGACTGGGAGGAGACTGGGTTGGCTTGGATACTAAAGCATTTCTAGTCACAGATAAATATTTAAAGTTTACAAGTGACACAACTTCCCTGTCCTGTGTGAGAGACTGTGCAGTTCAGGCTAGAGGCCAAGCAAGTCAGTGTGATGGTCTCTAACACAACCTGCCTCTTCTGCAGCAGGGAGACAGTGCCATCCAGGAGGAAGTCAGGTGGGTCAGTGCAGCAGTCCCAGCTGTGGGATGGGCAGTCCAGAACAGAGCCCAGGGGTCCCTGTAGCTAACTCTGGGGATTCTGCTGGCCCTCTTCCCCAGCAACAACCTGGCAGTAGCATTCACAGCCTGCCCCATTTGAGTTTTCCACGCCTCTGGCAACAGCACAGCACTTAACAGGTTAGTCCCCAGGGGAGGAAGTGGAGGGTAAACAGGGTTTAAGCTGTGCAAGCCCTCTGTCAAACTGTCACAAAGTGGTACATTGTTCCTGCAGGATTAAGATGGAAATGACCTGGTGTTTTTCAAGAGACTGGTTGTGGAACAGTGTGACCCCAGGAATAGCTACTGATAAAAGTGCCATGGATGCATCAGGTATATGAGTCTTGGGCACAGTGCAGCTGAGAGTCAGCCAGTGCATTGTCAGTGCACACACAGAAAACCACTAGTGTGGCCTCTTGTTAATTCAACAAAGGTGTTTGAGATACAATTGTGTAAGTACACATGACCTGGCTAAATTTATATTGTTAGGTGATCCAGCCATGGGTTGAGTTTTCTTAATTACTTTGGAACCGTGGCCTGAAGCTCATTCACAATCAATGCAGTACAAGTATGTTGGTCACTGTCATATTGTACTGCCATAATCCGACTCAATAATTTGATTAAGTATTTCAAAATTATGTTAATGGATTATAATGAAATTTAAAAATGTGATAGAATATGGAAATTACTTTATTGTGAGTATAAATATTTAATATTAAAATATGCAATGTTTGTTTATACCTCATTATAACTACATACAATGTGGAATGTATAATGTAATGGGCATCAGCTTAGTTTCATAAATATTTTACCACAAAGTTACACTTTTTCCTCTGTAGTTTACAGAAAAGTAAGAACTGTGATTGGTCATTCAAATAAGTGGTTGTATCTGAGTATGTTCACAGATTAGATAAATGTACATAGTTTCACAAATAGTCATACTTTAGACCCTTTAAATCTGATTCCAGAAAAGCCACAGAGAAAGAAAAGGTTTTAGTAGATAGCAAGTGAACTAGAAGCAGCAAATAACTGAGATGGGAAGTTTGTACACACCAAGTATAGAAATACTTAAAGATCATACAAACAGCTGTCTTACTGCTAAAATGATTGAACACAAAGTAGTATTACTGTACATATTTTGCTTACTAAAAGCAGTAGTAAAACTGGTTTAAGCAGATTATTGTTTTGAAAGTCTGTAGGGTACTTCTGTTTATGTTATGGTCTAAAACTCTGAGGACAAGGGAATCTCCAATGAATTGAAATAGGACTTTGTGTGTACTGTCTCAAGGGGATTATTAATTTAAAATGTCACACAAGAAGTGTGAAGTATTTGACATGAGCTGGTAATGCATGATTTGGGCAGGTTGTATCCATTAAAGTAATTCCACTCCTATCAAAATGTTATGGCACTTGAATTTGATTCATGCTCAAATCTACTTCTATGTTTGTTTTAACAGGGATCTCTTAAAATGTGATGAGCAATCTCATTTCACTGCTTCACCTCTGCAGTTCACAGAAGCAGCTGCTTTTAGTCTCGTGAGAACTTTGTCCCATGATCCTACATGACTAGCAATGCAACCTGTCAGCATACACATATAAGCATTAGGGATAAAACCAAGATCAACAATAAGCCAGCAACATGCTGTGCAGCTAGCTTCGTATAGGATGAGAATTAAATAAAAAACCAACCTGGACAAAATAATTTCTAAGACTAAAGAAAATGCTTGGGGGGAACATCAGCATTTCCTCATAAATCTGCTCCAGCGTGACACATGCTGAACATGTCTGACCATGCACGTTCAAAGATCAGTAAGTGCCAAGAAGAAACTCCCTCTATCTCTCTCTAATATATACGGAATTGGCTGCCTTCAAGTTAGATTGCTATCTTCTCCTTGGCTCATGTTGCAAAAGGCACACTTCCCACACTAAGGAAAGCCTATTTACTAAACAGCTGGAACTAATGAGAACATAGTACAGTAATGTTTGGAACTTGCTCTGTTTCTGCTGAATACAGTAATGGTCCTCTACTGATGCAAAAACTTGGGACAGATGCACTCCTGCTTTCTCTGACCCTCACAATATTCATTGCAGCAGTTCACTGTACATGATTCATTTTAATGGTTCCTACATATAAATGTGAGATTTTGAAAAAAAAAAAAATCAACACGGTTCTAATCAGCAAGCCCAAAATTCTGAAGCACTAGGCATAACCCTGCAAGCATTACCTTCTGGTTCTGCAAGAAACACTCTTTATCTTGCCCAAAGTAAAAGAAAATACAGCCTACAGCTCAGAGATAGATGCAGCTGCAATAAAACTAGGCTGGAACAGATAACTTAGTGTCCCCTCTAGGCAGATGACACTATTTTCCATAATCCCTGTGCAGCACTTAGATATTAGTTTAGTAGGTTCCTTAGAAACTGGCAGAGTAAAATTATGCTAAATAACCAATATTTACTAGAAATTCTTCTGATCCTTCCGTGGAGGCATAATTGAACATTACAATTGACTCCTCAAAAGTGGCTGCTCCATTTCCAATCCCTTTACTCCTTAGGAAGAGCATTTTGCAGAAGGGAAAATATTTAAATTATTGCTCTTCCTTTGAAATGATTCTCTGATTTGTCTACTAGCTCAAATGCAGTGCTCCTACTAATCGCTTCTTTTGAGACTTCACATTCTTAATAATTCAAGTAGTGAAACAGGCTCGACTAGGTAAGTCCTTTGCATTTCATACAGCAGAATGAAAATTACTAATTGAGAAGCTGCATGCGCTGATGCATTTTTCTAAGCTTCTCAAAAAATCTGATTATATTATTTATGGTCATATATATATTTAAGTATACAAAAGTTTTGGTGCAAAGTATCTAAAACTGCACATATTTTTTGTGCTGATACCTAAAATTACATGAATTTTGGGCTTTGTACACACACGTCCTTGGAAGTAGATGCTAAGCTTTTTGGCCACAGCATTTTTTTTAAACGCCAGATATGTTAGAGCAGGGTGGTGTGCTGTGTACAGAACGGGATGGTGTACTGTGCGACCCTGTAAGAGGACTTCACACGGTGATGCTCAAATGTAGGATAAAGACCTGTGAGCTCTCCGAGTTAAAGAACCACTCGGGCCGATCCCTAGGGCCCAGAAGAGGCCAGTGGATTGTAAATACTCGCCTGCCAGGAGCCCCGGGGCTTCCACCCTGCTGGTACTGCCGCAGGTCGCAGCGGTGGCGATTGCAGGGATCAGTTCGGGGCTGAAGGAAAGGGGGCAGCTGCTCGCCGTAGCCCCGAACATCTGTCCCACCTACCGCCATCACCTCTCCTCCGGCCGCACATCGCAGCATCATCCACCTGGAACACCAGAGAAACGGGACAGCAGTGCTCCGCGAGTCCCCAAAACAGCTTCCCTGTGTGGTCACGGGCTAAGCGAGGCGCCTCCCTGCCCGTCGTCGCTGGCTGAGGGAGCCCGCTGCTTCGCCCCGATCCCGATCCCCGTCCCTATCCCGATCCCAGCGGCCGACCCCCGTCCCTATCCCTATCCCGGTCCCACCGGCCGACCCCCGTCCCTATCCCGATCCAACCGCTCCGCCTCCCCTCGCACCGCCCCTCGCTCACGCGGCAGCGCCCCCGTGCGGGCGGTTCGCGCCCTGTTGCCACCCTCAGTGACGTCACTCGCGGCCTCTCCTTCAGGCTTCTCCGATTGGCCAGCGCCCCGGGCAGCGTTCCCGCCTCCAGCGCGCGATTGGCGGGCCGGCCCGTGATTGGCGGGCAGAAGGCGCCGGGGGGAGAAGAGGCCCGGGCCGGCTGCGTGGGGAGAAGCGGCCGCGGCGCGGACGCCGAGCGGGGCCGGCGCGGTTATTTATTCTCTACGCGCGGTGTCCCGGCGGCGGCAGCGGTTCGGGGGCTGTGCGGGCAGAGGAGGGGGAGGACGCAACGGCGGGGGAGCGGCACCGGGCACCGGGACGCAGGGTGGAAAGAGGAGGAGAAGAAGGAGGGGGCCGGGCCAGCTCCGGGTGTGCGTGTTTGCGGGGGGCGCGGAGCGGGGGGGGTCTGCGCGGGAGCGCGCGTGCGGCGGGAAGGAAGGGAGGGAGGGAGTGAACGAGGGAGGGAGGGGACGAGGGAGGAGGGAAGGAGNTTGTGGGGCTGCATTTTGTTGTTCGTGGATTTTGCTACTCATGTTTTATTATTATTATTATTTCTGTTTGCGTCCCTTGCATGTGTGGAAAGAGCGCGGGTTGGCATTGAAAGGAGGAAAGAAGCTGAGGGCTGGCGTGGAAAGCGAAGCGCTGTAGAGCCGCCTCTCGGTGGAGGGCTCCGGGTTAGGAGGAGGAAGCCTGGGCTTGGAACTGGTGTTACAGGAGGAGAGCTTTTATCCCTGAGTGGGCTCCTCGGGGTGCTGGGAGCCGTAGGGAAGAGCTCTGTCTGTGAGCAGACAGGTGGGAAGCTCCTGGGGGGAGCGGGTGGGTCATCAGGGCTGTCTTGAAGTCCCTATCCTCCAAAGCGAGATGTGGTCTGTCTGTCATCCCGCCAGAGTTGCAGGTATTGCCTCTTGTTCCTAGAGCCAAGCCTGTGTGGGGTAGCAGAGGGGCTCTGTGTTGATCCCATCTTCTTTTCCAACTGTGTGAAGGGACAGTACCTGAAGTTTCCAAGTTTCAGAGACAGGAAGCAGGAGCGGCGTGCTTGCTATTCCATCTTGGCATTCAACTTCATCATTTCCCAAAAGCTGTAGTAACTGTAAGAGACCTAAGAAGGGTTTTTTTTACTGCCTTTCATGGACTGGGTGGAAGTATTAAGATTAGACAGAGGGTGCTGGTGATGACTGGCTCTAGAATTGGTGAATCCTTTTGAACCTCCTTATAATTCTTTGAGAGTACAAGCCCTGGCTGCCAGTGCAGAGGTGCTCCCCTCATCAGTAGTAAGAGTGGATGCTCTCAGGTTTTGGTGAGACCTGAGAGGAAGGAGGAGCAAAAGTGACCTGAAGGGGTCTGGTTCAGCCAATCGGTAACTTCCTTGCCTTTCTCTTGCTTAGCATAGAGGGGTAACTTCTTTAATGTTTAAGCAGAAGACACTATATCTTGGTGGTGAGGTGTCTTTAATCAGATACACGTGCTTCACAGAGGTAGGAACTTTTAACAAGTCTTCTTAAGGAGAGTAACAGCAAACTTGTTCCTGTGTCCCTCTACATCTTGGAACTGTTGGAAAAGAAAGGTTATTGGAGTGAACAAATCCTGTCCGGACTATTTCCATGGCTGTAATTACTGCATTTTATGTTGGTAATTCTCTTTAATTTTAAGAAGCTGGCAGCATGGAAAGGTATATAAAAAATGTGCAAGTTTCTGGGTGTGCCACTTGAAATTAGACAGTTTAGACATGGGAACAGCCCTAAGTTAAGAAGCTAAAATTAATCTCCTTTCCTTCCTCGATACTTTGCAATCTTCGTCAAGTGTGGTCTTTGGATGGCTCTTCAGAATTGAGATTTTTACCATCTAGGTTTGACTAAGTAATTCAAAGTTTTACAGCTCGTACAGAAAACTGCAGAATGAAGTGTAAAAATTACCGAATAGGCATTTTTATTGAAACATGTTCTTAAATGTAATGGGGTTGAAATTATGGTGAGTCAACAGTTTCCTACAACTGGAAATAGTCAAACTTTTCATTCTCTAAAAGCTGTAAAAGTTAAAAGTGTTGTTGTCAACTCAGAATAGTTGTAGGGAAATATTCAGATTTTAGTTTAAACTGTGTTCATTTATTTTTTCAGAAAACAGTGGGACATTCTTTCTTTCTCTCACGTGCATTTTAAATGGTGAAGGTAGGATTTCTGAGCCAACTTCTAAAACCAGACCTGTTCCTTGTCAGCTGTAGAACACTGGCATACAAAAGAACAATATTGTTGTAGCACTGAATTGGATGAGGCTATGGCTATTGTGCCAGGCTGAAAAAAATTGTTGATTTAGGTGGTGGTTCATTTGTAGATGATCATATGCTGTCCTTGAGGAGGGTGAGAGGTACAGAGGTAGGCAAAGAATAGTTTCAGCAGTCTGGCTTTAATCTGCTTGCCATATATCTGCTGGATATGCAACCACTTGCAGTTTGGTTGGAGGTCGCTTTGAAACCACCTTGATTTCTTTAGAATTCTTGCTAGTGTGTTGAAACCGCTAGGATGCTTCTATGTCTGAGTAATGTATTCTCTGTAGTTTGTGGTTTCTTAATAAGACCACAAGTTAAACAATTGAAGGGTAACAGAAGAAAGTCAGGCCCTAAAGAGGAGGAAACATTGAAAACTTAGTGGGATGTGTTTATGTTTCAAACTAGCAGATCCTGTGTACATAACCTAGTTGCTCGCATTTTAGCAAAGAGTTGTGTCTGTAAGTCCAGCTTTGGGTGTGATTCAAAGAGCACGCTTGTAGGTAGGAAAGAATTACATGCAGTTGTGAAAAAGGAAAGGTACTTCCTACAATAGAGAATTTACCCTAGAGTGAATTTCTTAACAAGACATCATACAGGCATCAGGTGATACCTACTTTTGCTTGTAAAAGCAAGAGGAATTAAATGTTTATGGAAACAAATAGCAAGTCATCTGTGTTTTCAGCTGTAACAGGACTTGAGGAAATACAACTAGTTAGCTGGTAAGCAGGCACAATTGCCAGTGATGGGGACACATGAGAGTATGACAAGTGAAAATGTTTACTGGGAAAATAATTTAGCATTATTTAACTGAAGATAAACCAAGGTAACCTCTGATTTCTAAAATGTACTTGCTTAGTTTTTAATAGCTTTTTTTTTTAATTGGTCTGGTTGATGATTTTCTGAAATCAGCCTGCAGCTCTGTGCTCTAATAGTTGGTAGAAGGTGGAGTTTTGACAAACAGTGATATAAATTACTTTTGGTGGGTGATCTCCAAGTGTCACTCACAAAAGTGCTAAGTTGTATTAAGAGTTAGTTACGAAAGCATGGATTTGTAACTAGAAGAGTTTTCATTGGTGAAATGTAATGGCATTTTCTAATGCTAGAAAAACTTACTTTGAACAAAAGAAATAATTCTTCAGCCTCTGCATGTGTTTAGGACCTACAGAAAATGAGTTGTAATGGTACAGTAATAGCACTTAATTTTTTATAAATATGCCTTTTATAGTGAAGGTGAAGTCATTGCAAGTAACACTTTGAAGTGCATTGGTTCTGATACAATGATAATGCCCACAAAACGGAGGATTTCAAACAAGCAACATTTAATCACTTCTGTCAGTGTTTTCAAGACTTCCTCCTCAACCCTAAGAGCTATATGAGCCTGATAAATGGAAGCTGAGAGTCCTGATAGTAATTTAGGACTTTGAACACCACTTCCATTTTCCTGTCCTTGGTGAAACGGACAGGATTTGGCTCTAGGAAATGCTAGCTTAAAGTAAATATATGCTGAGTGTTCATGTGACTTCTCTTTAAAAAAAAAAAA
Organism: Chaetops frenatus; assembly: GCA_013400775.1. Lineage (NCBI taxonomy): Eukaryota > Metazoa > Chordata > Aves > Passeriformes > Picathartidae > Chaetops > Chaetops frenatus. The sequence goes on from VZTR01029996.1 coordinate 382,713, forward strand.
TCATTAATATCTGCTCCTTAGATGGAGCAGAATGGAAATAATGTATATGATTAGTAGATGGAAATAGTGCATATATTTGGGTTAGACTTGTTTGAATAAATACAGTAGCTGTGTATTGGTAAGTGAAAAGAACCAGCCTTTCAAATAATCTAAATTCAGATATAAGCATCTTTCAAAAGATTCAGAGTTTACCTTAAAAATAACTTTTAACTTAATACTGTCATTTTTTAAAAATATGAAGAGTGTATGTAATTGATAAGGTAGTAGACTCAAAATAAAATTTTAAAAAAAGCACCAACAAATAAAGCCCACTGTAGTCCTATTCAAGGGATCTTGTCTTTCTTTTATCATTTCATTTGAAATCAAGTACTTTTAACTGTAATAAAGGGGTGACCTTCAGTTTGATTTGGCTTTTAATATATTCTGAGAGGATTAAAACAAGTCTTCCTCTTGAATAATGTCCAATAACTTCTGGTGATGTGCCGTAATTCACTGGTTATGGCTTCTGCACTGGGTGGTTTCTAACTTTAGGGGTAGGTTTTTTGCATCTGAAATCTGAACTGGATCTCTCCTGCCCCAAGAATCTGCCTATCACTTCTACAGTGAGCTTTGACCATTCCTCTGATTTGTGAGCAGGGGTGTTTGGATGGCAGCAACACAGGAGTTCCCTTCTTCTGCTAGTGTGGTGCTTGCAGGGAGAGTGTTGGGCTATGACAGTGTGCCCAAGAGTTGTGTTACTGCTCTGCCATGGGTCTGTTTCTATAAGCTATCAGGGTTCTGCCTCTCTGAAGTACAAACAGTTGGCAGGTGTGGTTCAGTAATATGACCAAATCCTAATCAAATCTTCTGTTTTTAGAAGTAAGCATATTGTCCTAGAGGTGAACCAAGGACAAATATTCCTTTATCCTTTTTATTGCTGTTTATTACTATGCTATTCATTTCAAAGGAGGAGTAGGTGGTAGAAGTTCCTACTCCTGAGTCCTTTAGACCACTCTAGACCCATGTTAAAGCTCAGAATTAGCTCCCTGTTCTTTCCATTTGTTTATCTGGATCAGGCCTTCTGTTTCTCTGCTGGCTGAAGCTGGGCTCGGCCGCAGTTGTCACATAGGTAACAGTTGTTACATGTGCTGTTCGTTTGTCTTATCTTTCCCACTGTGGTGTCTGCAGAGCGGGCGGGGTGGGGGGGAAGTTTTGTGTTGTTGCCAAGCCTTGTTTCAGTGCTCTTCTCTTGCTTTGTGTGAGTGTCTCTCCTGTGTGTCTTTCCCCTCCCTCCCCTTCCTTTTTTTCACAGTTATACAATGAAAGGAAGGTCAGACCTGAAATACTTGCCCCAATGCATTAATATTAATAGTTACTTCTGCTAAACATAATGTGTTTTGTTGGCTTTGAGCTATAGAGTTATACCCAACAGTTGAGGGGAAGCAGCATTCCCTCCTGATCTTGTATTTCTGATTCTGCTGCCCATGAGGAAACAGTGCTGTAAAGAGATGTCACGACTCTCCTGGATATTCTAGCTCAAGAGGGAAGTGTTTGTGGCTCATTTGGGTGAGTCAGACAAAATAGTTTTGAAGAGGGATTCCTCAGATGTTTTGGTTTGCCTGCTTAAAAAAAAAAAAAAAGTTCCTTCCTATCCTCTATGCTCCACACCGCCATTCACGAAATACTTTTATTGTCCAGTCTTCCCCTTGGCAGTGTGCTGAATTATGCAGGATCAAAGAAGTGGTAGAGATGATACCAGGTGGAGGCTTGGTGCAATGGGATCGGGGCCACCTCTTTGGCAGCAGCGGAGCCAGTCCCACAGCTCAGTACGTGCCTCTGCACCCTCTGTACTCCGAGCTGGGAGGAAACTTTGCTCTGGCATAGGTGAAGGAGTGGTGAATGCATAGGAGTGTGGAGCTAACTTGTAACCAAGTCTAGGAACTAATGTTTATTTCAGGGTTTGGGGAGGAATTGATTTTAGAAGGTTTGTGGGCGATTACTTTAGGTATTTGGTGGGGAAAGGTGTACGTTCAAGCATGTGCCCTCTGTTAGTGTTCAACCTGTGTAGATTTGTGTGTGCGTGTACATTTAATTTCTAAGATGACTGTGCTCTATCAAAGAGTAAGTAAAGAATTACTTTATTTGGACAGATAAAGTAACCTTTCCAAATAAAAGAGCATATAAGGCAGTCCAAGATACCTTAGGTCTGAAAAAATTACTGATTAAATTTAGTATTTCATTTTCATTGACTTCATTTTTCCAAAAGTAGGTTTTTACCTTGCATCTGAACTGTCTTTGTGTGTCTGTGTGTAATGGTGGTCTGCAGGTGCATGTTTATGTTTCAGTTAGTGAAAAGCAGCATATGTGATTCATAGCTCATGGATGTGAGTGATTCCATCAGTGGGAGTCAGTTTTTTGTATGTATTATAGATTATATAGAGAAAACTTAAGAATGAAAACTGTTACAGAAAACTTAATTTTCCTCATTTGAAACAGTAAATGTCTGGCAAGCCACCCACAGTGAAAATATTATTTAAATAGGTGCTTTGAATGTTTTCAAAAGCAGATTGAGCAAAAATATACATAATTCTAAATGTGTATAACTGTGTGAAGAAGTCTCTTCTCAAAATTGCATGCTTGGAACCATAGTGGTGTGTTCTCAAGTACTTGTACTAGAACCTAGGTATTTTGGACGAATGTGTTTTAAGGCTAGTATTCCAGATTTAAAGTAAATACTAAATCAAGGTATATAAAATGTTATTATTTAACTTTGAAAATAAATACTAAAATTTGAAGTATGTTTTAAGTTGTAGCAACAAAAACCAGGTGTCAAGATCAAACACCAAATATTTATTTGTTTTGCAAATATAGAGGAAAACCATTCCTTGTAAGTGAAGTGATAAACCAACTCTTAGTAATTTTTATTCAAAAGTATTTCCTAGCTGTTTTCTTCAAGTATTTCAGAAATGAGTACTCAAAAATTTGGTGTGAAAAGCAGGGAAGTATTCCTCCCCTCCTTGACAAGTAAGCATCAGATCTGCTATTTTTACAGTTTCAGTGTGATTGCAAATGCTTTTACTCTTATGAACTAAGTCCTTTTAAGTTGTGTTTTGAAGTGAGTTGTTAACTTATTCTGTGATATCAGCTCATCTAGTTTCATTTAATAAAGCTATTTTAATATCCTGTCTGTGTCTCAATGCAATTCCAATTTACATACAAATACAGTTTGCCACTGAAAGTAAAGTACTACTTTTTTATTATTATTTTGTGTAGGTGATAAATCTGTGTATTTGTTACACTATGCACATCTAGCAATTTTAGGGGGCTTTTTTCAGCAGGTAAGAAAAAAGGGTGTTAGTGAAGTCAGTGTAAAATCTCCTTGAGCTAGAACATGTTTGAAAAGTTCAGACCTAAACATCAGATCTACATTTTCCTTTGGACATGATTAAAAAAGCTACCTTAAAGAAAAAAGAAAAAAAGTGCAGGAGTATTAATATGCCTAATCTACTATGATTTTTTTTTTCCTGATTTGTGAAGTCTAATTGCAGTTGAGATATTAAATAGTCCTCCTTTCATGGATACCACATTTCTTTTGCTCTTTTTTAGTGAATGAGTGGGTCTGGTTAGTCTAGGGCTTCCTGTTCCTTCTTTAAGACAATGGAAACTCATAAGAAGAGCAAATGTATGAAAAACTGGGCAAATGTCTATGTTAGCGAGGTGCCAAAAACTCAGACCATCTTTCTCAGTCTGTGAAGGAATCTTTAAAGAGAGAGCACGAAATAGTATTTTCTTGTCATGACAAAATACAGGAGCCGTAAGATAACATTGAGAAGTTATTTTCCTATAAATCAAAAGAAGCTGAGATAAAGTAGAGGAAAAAAAAATAAAAAAGTTCTTGCAACCAGATAACTTGATATGTAATGTTTCCATAAGAGCAGTTAGAATTCTGGGGTTGTCCCCAAAGCAGGGCATCTTTACTTACGAGAATGGATAGCATGTGCTTCACTGGTGATGTTTCCAGCTGTGTAATCCATGGTAGCTCTGGGCTATTTGGAGTTTTTAGAGAAGATAGTGTAGTAGTGTGTGAGCATTTCAGTCCTGTCTTTATTCCCCAGTTGTGTGCCTTAATACAGGAACGGTACAAGAATGGCAGGGTGTCTGGGGAAAAATAACTGTCTCAGTCCAGCTGATACAGAGAGTTCTGCTACCTGAAGTCAGTCAGATTGTTACTGCATGCATCAGCACAGGACTTTTTGTTGGCTGAGGTAGTGTTTATTATCATACTCTGTTTAGTGATCCTAACTTAGTGTTTTCCACTGTTGTCGTGTTACAGCATCATCATGAAAACTTTGAGGTATAATGTCACAATCTTGGAGTAAAAGGGAGGCAAGTTGCTTGGAGGAGAGCAGTTGCAAGAAGTGAGGCAGTTACTCTATTTTGTTATTAAGTAGATCCAGAAGAGGGTTTTTCTTAAAATCTCAAATAGGAGACTGTAAAAGCATGTGAGAAGTTGGCTGGGGGCAGAGGAAGAAGTTCCATACTGGTTTTCTGGTGGAGACGGAGGGAGATGGTCCAGATGCTTGAGAGAAAACAAACCTAAAGTTGTATCATGTTAACCTGCCCTTCCTGATATTAGTTAAGTCTTTCAGAATATGCCATGTAGACTTTCTTCTTTGCCAGCTGAGAGATAAACATACATGTCAGGTAACAGAAAGGTGATGAAAATGCAAAGCAATTAAAAAAATTAATCTCAAAATATATTTGAAGTTATTTTATGAGTCTTTTATATGGTACCTTTTATAGAGAGGTGGATTCTTCTGCCTGCCAAGACACAATTCTTAAATTGCAAATTAAAGGGCAGAGTTTTGATGATCTTAAAGATTGTCAGCACTTTTAGTGAAGAATCCTGAAAGGCTTTTCCTAATGACTTCTGTAGGAATGTTGTTGTGGGAGGATGAGTGGCTGAGGAAGAGAGGGAGTTTTGGAACAGCGTTAAGGCTTTATTGGCTCATTGATGTGTCTGTTTTCCTCCTTATGAATTGCTGTAAATGTCTGAGACACCAGTCCTCTCTTCCTTTCCCATGGAATTTACTACAGGATTGAGACTAGAATTTGTAGTGTATTTATGAGGCTTATAAAACATTTCAAGGCTTGTAAAGTCTCCAGAGGAGGAGTAGATGTTGCATAGTAGGAGCTGAGCAATTAAACTCAAGCTACTTTTTTTTAAGGAACACTGGATTAGTATTTATTTTAATATGGCAGAAAAAAATAGATTTTGAAACTAGAGAATACCAGAAAATGTGGCTGTGTTACCATAGGTGCTTCTAATTATAAAAAAGTACATTTTTGTGTGGAGCAAATGTAGTGTGGGGTATGAATGTGTAGAATTTGTTCAATGTTTGGGACAGTTTTTTAGAAAGGAAAAAAGGTCATTAATTTTCATTTATGTGGTGCCTTGTGTTAGGTAAATATGTTGTTATTGCTTTTCTGTTGAAGGCTCCAATGAACAGACTTCTAATAATTTCTACTGATCATAATGCATTTTTAGGGCACCATGTGAAAGTATGAAAACCCCATGTATCACCATGAAGGTTTTTTATTATTTCAGTGAAAGGTAGACAGGCAAATAACACAAAGGTATGTTATTGTAAATAAATCCTAATATACTGATAGCTGTTACCTTTGTGAGAGTTTAAGAATCTGCTTTTCTTGTTCAGCAGAGGAGTGCTTCCCACTGAAGAGTGCAGTAACCTCTAAATGATATTTGGGCACGCCTTTATTACTAATGTAGTGTGACTTGTAGTCCTGAATCTGACCAGATAATCTGGGTTTAGAGTGCTGTGTAGAATAAAATCTTCATGTGTGGCAGTTGACATGAGCTCAAAAACTATCCTGTTGGATTTGTTCTCTGCAGGTGCTGTCTTGCAGCATGAACATCTTGAATGTTGCCTTAGTCCTGCCCAAAGTTTTTT
>VZTR01030027.1:1220-37495 GCA_013400775.1 Chaetops frenatus
CGTTCCCCCCCCGCCCCACCACCGGCCGGCTCCGCGCTGCCCGCTCTGCCCCCGCTGCTCTCACCGGGGCCGAGCCCCGACCTGCTGCGGGTGAGAAACTCGGGCTTTCACCCCAGCGGAGCCGTCGATGTCACCCTGCCGCGGCCTCCCCAGCTCGAGGAAAAGGGTTTTATTGCGCGCGGGAAGAGCTACGCATCACCGAAGGGTTTGTTGTTGCTGCTGTGGTGTTATTTTTTTGCGGTGCTGTTGCGTTGTGCTGCACTTTGTTGTGGTCTCGCTGTGTATTCGTTTCGCTGCCGATACCCTCAGTCGTTTCAGTGCAATTTGTTGTTAAAAGTTTTAATGATACTATAGTTCTACAGATATTAAGTAGTCCGTAGTTATAGATGAAGTAAAAATTGTAGCGTGTTTTGATGACAATTTAGGTGTTTCAGTGACCTTTTGGAAGGATGCACAGGCAATGCTTTGGTAGTTATGGGGTTTTTTTATTAATTATTTTTAGTTGCTGTTTGAAAAGATTTTGCTCCAAAACTCGAGCACGTACTTTATGAAGGTACAGGGTAAGAGTGGAGTATGGTGGTCAAAGACTGTATGTTTTGCTTTAATTCACACATATTTTTCATTTTCCAGTTTCATGACTTTGCCTGAGTTTGAGGGGGTTTGTGTGAGACACGTTGTGGTTCTTGCCCTGGCTGTGATATGGGATTGCTTGGCACAAAGTTACAGTGCTCGGTATTGACAGAGATCTGACTTCTGGCAGTATCAGCCCATCACTTCTCCTGAATATCCAAAGTTTTTGCTCCATGTTGCCCGTTTGAATCCCACACCTCTCTAACCAAATGAGTCTCTGAGCTCCTTTTTCAGACAAACTCTTTTTCTCTGCTGTCCAAATTATTTCATTCCACAGCACCGTGGGAAACTTCTTCCAAATGCCCTTATCAAGCCCAGTTACAGACGTGACTGTTTTTTCTGGCATTCAGAAACCAAACACAAAACACCTTTACAAAGGTGCACAGGGAAGCAGCCTCACCTCATGCTTTAAAGTTTGTCAAGAGGCCTCTGATTCACTGCTGGTGTCTGCCAGGAGGAACAGCTCAGTCCAGCTGGAGTCAGGAAAGTCCACAGGCTGCAGGTTTCCTGTTAAAGACTCACGTGCAGGTGAAACTTTGGCGTTGTCTTAACGTGTGCAAACAGCTTTGCCTGGGGAATTTGTTAAGGACATGCAGGGAAGAATGGGACAAAGCAGATTGTGCAGATTGAATGCAGGGGTTCGTAGGAGCAATAGTTTTATTTCTATCTGCAGTCCATACAGTTCTGACCCACTGGGATGATGTTCCAGGTGACAAAGGTGTCCCTCTGGGTCATGGTTAACGTGACTAGAAGCAGTGGGTGTGCTCAGCTCTGGGGAGGAGTGAGGTGCAGGGGTGTGTGTGAACTGCAGGCTTAAGGTTTTGAGAGGTCAGGAGTGATTGCATCACTTCAGACACCCGGCCTGTCCAGCCAGGCAGCTCTGTCTGTGTGTCAAACACGTGGAGCAGTGAACAGCTACTGACAGCAGTTGCTGCATTGCTTGGATGCTTGAGGGGACCAGCACCAGGGCAACTTGGATGCTTTAGAATGAAAGAGCACAGAAAATGGCCATAAACATCTGTAGGGTAAGGAGGGGTTGGTGGGATGTGAGCAGAGGTTTGCACCTCTCTGATTTAGGTCTGTGTGGACAGGAACTGGGTTGCTGTTTGGACATAAAGATGTCCTGGAACTTGTGCTTTTGAGTCTGTTGATAGAAAGCCCAGTTCAGGGTGACGAGGCAGTGACACCGCTCTGAGCACACACGGGTGACTCACAGCAGTGCTCCCAGCTCCCTTAGGGGAGCCAGCAGGCCAGGTCCTGTCTCATAACAAACACTTTCCATCCATACAACACCTTACCTCTGACTGTGCTAACCCAGTGGGAAAAGGTTTTGTGAAACCTCTGTTTAAAATATGTGTATGCTGGACTTTTATCAGTGGCTGCTGTGTCTGTCCCTGCTGTGGCCACAGCCAGCCTCAGCCAAACCTACAGAACTCCCTGGGTGGGAAGAAGAAAAGCTGTGATCACATGGGATTGGAATTGTCTGATAATCTGAGGCCAATCTGTTATTTAGTCTAATGCAGCATGGAAACAAGGTTTGAGAACTTGAAGTCTTGTTTTCTGAGAGCAAAGTTGAGAAATACTCATGCTAAAACTGGTTTTAGATAATTGCAATTGGTGGTGAGAAGGTGAACCTGGAGGATCCATAATGTCTGCAAAACCTTCCCCTCACTGAGCCCTCACTCTTGGAATGGAACTGATTTTTTGAGTTATGCTCAGCTGAGCTGAGAAGCTTGGGATGGGAACTGAAACAGTGTTCACTTAAGAAAGAGCTCTGCTAGGCTGACCCGCCTTATTCTGTACTGCTTATATTTTATCCATTTACCTTTTCCTCTGGTACTTTGAGTTGTGACTCTCCCATGGACAACAGAAAAATATTTACTGAGGGTGTGTAGAGTCTCAGTGTTTGTAAACAGCCCTGTGTTCCTGTCTGCCCTGGGAAAGGAATGGAACAGAATGGTGGACACGCACCTTTGAACAGGAAACTCTTTTGCTCATTAGGAAATTCAATTGCACTTTTGAAAGTGTTGATTTCAAATTTTCATTGTTGATTTCAAGTTGTGAAGTGTCCATTGCCTGTAAACCTCGAAATGATGAAACTGTTTCTTTATCTGTTGATCTCCAGTGTTGTATCAGTGCTGGATCTGTTAAGGGTCATGTTTGGAAGCCAAATTGTACAGCTCACAGGAGGCTGACACGGTGGGTTAATAGAGTAATCACTGGCATAGTGAGAAGAATTTATTCTGGAATACTGTTCTGCAAGATCAGCTGGAAATCCTGTAGCCCTGTGGCTCAGGTGGTGTTGCTGTGCAGCAGGGACAGCTCTCTGTGGTGGCAGTGGGGTGTCCTTTGCATTGGTGCTTAGGAGGGACATACACAAAGTGATCCTTCCTTAGCTTTGGATGTTGAGATTCCCGTGTGCTCAGGATTCCTCACTGTGCCCTGTTTTTGTGGGTCACTCCAGGACCTGTCCTGTCACTGTAATCCTGCCCAGATGCCACTTCACTGGGCAACACCTGGGGGCTGATCCACTGATGCAGGATTTTGGGCAAGAAGGAGAGTGGGAAAGTCTGGGTGTGTTAACAGTGATTGCCTGGGGAGACTGGGCAGGAAGGAGCTGGCAGTGATGTCAGTGCTGTGGGAGGACAGAAAACAACCTTTGGTGCTTTGGGGCTGCTGGGAGCAGTTCTGTGGAGCCCTGACCCTCCTTCTCAGCCTGCACTGAGGAACAAATTTGGGGTGGAGTGTCCCAGCTGTGCAGCACAGGCTGAGTGACACAGGTGAGCTCCAGAACAAATTTAAAAGAAACAAATCATAACTCTGTTCTTTAACTGGTAGCTCCTAAATCCAGTGTAAATGCAGTGCTTTGAAGTTCATTAATCCATGCTTCTGTCATGTAACAAAACAAAACACAATGGCAGCCACCTCTGCAGAGCCTGTGGGAGCTGCATTGGCAGCTGGGACTGTGCCCTTCCAGCTGTGGATGTTCCCAAAGTGCTGCCGCAGCTTCCCAAGAGTTTTTTATAAGTATTCAGAAGAAAAAAGATTGAACTGTGTTTTAGTAAAAAATAAAGCCTAGTCTAATGTGAGAATCTACTGTTTGCTCTTCAATTTGGCAGATCCAAAGTAACAATTTGGTGGAAAATAGTACAAACAGTCCCACTTCCTCTTCCCAGAACAGGAGTGGTTTGGGGGTTTTGACCTTGCTGTGCAATCCCACGTGCTGCTCCTCAGATCTGTGCCCCCTGATAGGGACACTTGTATTGGTTTGCTGGCTGATGTGCAGAGCTGTGGAGGAAGGGGTGGTTTCATGGTCCCGGGGTTTAAAAGTTCCTGCAATGAGAAAATTCTGCTGCAGAGCCTTGTGCTGTTTTTGCCCTGAATTTCTTAATTATGGTGACAAACGTGCTGGAGTCAATCTCACAGGGCAGTGAAGATGAGGACAAACATCAATTTAACCTGAATGTAAAGATCATCAGAAAACATCACCCCAAAACATCCAGCACAAATCCTTGTTCCTGTTGGAACTTCAGTTACTTTTTGCAGTCTTGGTGTTCGGAAAGCTCTTAGCTAAAGTATTGAGATGCTTTGGGAGGGTGAGAATTTCATGTGGGCAGGGTTTAATGGAGGTTCCCATTAGAAGAAGTGTCTGTGGGATGTATTAATGTCATTTCTAACCCAGACCAAAAGGACACAGTAACCCTCCTGTGTGCCCACACAGGCAGAACAAATACCATGGGGCCGTGTTTGTTTTGGAAGAGCTGAACTAACCTTGTGGGAAGCAAACTGGTGTTTCTTACCTGCAGGTCAGGTCACTGTGTGTTGCTTCTTGTTGAACATTGAGCTGCTTATGTGAATGCCAAAGCCTTCTCTGAGCCTGCAGTTGAGTTTTGGAAGTCTAACTTCGCTTGAGTCTGATTTTAGTGTGTTAATATGCACCAGAAAGTTGAAGGTGTGTATGCCAGTGCTCAGCTGGAATCTCATTCAGTGAGTAACCTCAAGGTTTGGGGGTCTGTTGATGCTGAGACTCAGAACCATGCAGTTCTTAATATTAAAATAAGGTGTGAGGGGCAGGAGAATAAAGAATAACCCTCCTCACGCAGCTGCTGAGAGCCAGTGCATGCAAACTGTACCTTGCTTTTCTGGGCAGGAAGAGGTTGGGAAGCCCCATCTGAGGCTTCTGCAGTGGCCAAGATGGAATGACCCACTGGCTTTCATTGTGCTGTTGTTCAGAGCATCCCGTGGCTCAGGGCCCTGCTCACCCAAAGGCTACTCATGTCTCGAAGTTTTACAAGGAGGTGAGGAGGGAGGAGGAGGAGAGATTTCTCTGTTGTTTTCTTGCTGTGGTGTTCCTGGCTCATACAATTTGCAGTGACTGTGTCAGGAGAACTTGGTATCTCTTGTATGCTGCAGGGTGAAATGCTGTCCAACTGTCCAGCTGCTTTGGGCTGCAATAACCCTTCCTAATGCATGACTGGGAAGGCTGTAGAGAATGCTGGAGATTTTGGCACCATTATTCTGACTTTGGGCTTATATTTCTTAAGCACTTGTAAGTGCTACTGATATTTTTTGAAATGTCTTGGAAAAGAAGAAATTGGCCATTTGAAAGACATGTCAGTAGCCCTTTGTAAAGGCTCAGTAACACCAGTCCTCTCTAAATCCATGTGAAGATGGCTGCTGAATAGAGTGGGAAATTGTTCTTAAGATCCCTTTTCTCCTCAACTGCTTAATTTGCTGAATTACTGTTTTTTAATTTACACTGACTTCTCATTTCCCTTCCCCTGCCTCTAGGCCCTATGAGAAAAAGGGAAAGCTAAGGATGCTGGAGCAGAACAATGGATTTCTCTTTCTCTTTCATGCAAGGGATCATGGGAAACACAATTCAGCAACCACCTCAACTCATTGACTCGGCCAACATCCGCCAAGAGGAGGCCTTTGATGGCAGCAGTGACATTGCTGAGGATGGGGGCCGGACGCCGTACGAGGCCGCGCTGCAGCAAGGCTTCCAGTACCCCACGCCCACGGCAGAGGAGCTGCCCCCCCTCACCAACGGGTACCCCCCAGCCATCAGCATGTACGAGCCCCAAGCCAAATACCAGACGTACGCTCAGTATCCCAACGGATCGGCCAATGGCTTTGGAACAGTCAGGAACTTCAGCCCCCCGGAGTATTACCAAATGGAGAACTCGAACGCAAGGCCGCATGAGGTTCTGGAAAAATCTTCCCCTCCCCAGCCGCCACCTCCACCACCACCTTCAGCTCCACAAGTGGGGATTCCAAAGAAGACTGGCTCACCAGAGATCAAACTCAAAATAACCAAAACTATCCAGAACGGCAGGGAATTGTTTGAGTCCTCCCTGTGTGGGGACCTGTTGAATGAAGTCCAAGCGAGGGAATATGCTAAGGCAAAACATGAAGGGAGGAAAGAGAAAAGGAAAAAAAGTAGCAAGCACGACTCTTCCCGGTCGGAAGAGCGCAAGTCGCACAAAATTCCAAAATTAGAACCAGAGGAGCAAAATGTAAGTGGAATAGTAATTTCAGCCATCTGTACAGCTGGTATTGTTGGTGGAGAGCGTGTCCGGCAGGGTTTGGCCTTGTTCTGGCTGTGTGCACGCTGAGTCACCAGGCTTTAGGTACTCGTCAGAGCCTCAGGATGAGGTTGCCAGGAGCTGTGTCTGTAGGACAACACAATGTTGGTTAAAAGGCTCATATGAAAAACAAATTTTAGAAAAGGTTATATCTACATATTGTTTTTAAAATATTATTTAGTGTTATAGCATGTTTAGAGTTTGCTGTGCTCTGGCCAATATGGAAGACGGAACTTCTGGACAAAAGCCCACACGTTCCTAAAATTACCTCTCAAACTAATGCTAGATTGTCAAGTAGAAAGTCAGGTTACTTGGGGTATTTAGCAGTGAAACGTTCAATTAATCTTTGAAAGATTTTGAAAATACTGATTTACAAAACCCAGGAGCTGTGTAGCATTGGTAGTACCAGTAAAAATGAGTATTCTAAATCAGCAGGGGAATGAGAAGTACCAACTGACTCAGCACATTTTGGGAAGATTTAGTATTGCTGTCTGTTTCCATTTCTGTCAGATTTTGTACCATATTGTCCATATGCAGAGGATGTACATCAGCTGGTGTTAACTGAGATTCTGGGAAGTAAAGACCCAGATTATGTTGGTGCCCTCTCATTCTTTTTCTTTCAGTTTCATAAGCCACCCCAGTACTTCTGTTTCCTTTTCTCATGCTTGTTCCTGCCACCTCTGTGGTGCTGGTTTCTGCCTCTCCCATTTTGAGGTAATGGGTGGCAGAGAGGCTGGTAAGTGCCAGGAATGGGGAAGTTGCCACATCTGGCCAGGACAGAAATTGCCCGGTGCAGGTTGGGCTGGGCTGTTACAGAATGTAGCCGAATTTCTTGTAAGGTCTGTGAAAGCCCTTGGTGCTTGCTGCTTTCAGGGAGAAGATCCTGTCCTGCAGAGATCCGCTCTTGTCTAGTAGAGGGGCTGGGTGCTGTTGGAGCCCCTGTGAGGTGGCTGTGGGAGCTGCTGTGTTCTGCTGGCACTCCCTGAGCAGTGTCTCTCTTGCACTGTACCTGCTTTCTGGCCAGGCTCCATCACCCCCACATCAGGCTGTCATTGCTTTGCCTCTTACCAGTGACTCCTGTTCTACTCCTGGAGCTTCAGCTGTGCCTGTCCCTGTGGCTCTGTTACCTGCTTACCATGAGAATGGAATCTTCTCTCTCAGAGCCTGAACTAAAACCTTGCATCTTGAATTCCAAGTTCCTAGCCATGTGTGTCACCCACAGTTCACCAGAAATCTTGGTCTTGCTATTTTCCTCCTTGTTGCTTCCGTTTCCCTTTCTAAAGGTGGTGTTGCAATGAATGTTTCATGTTACCCAGCCTGTTTCAGACACGGCCTGCTCTGGCAGGAACGGGATTTTGTGCTGGTGGTTTTCAGTATGAGTTTGCCAGGGCAGTCTCAGGTCCACCCTCCCATCGTTTTGCTTTCCACTGCACGATTTCACCTTTGTGTGCATTCATCACATACAGTTTTGTCATCCTCAGTGTTAATGGTGTGAGACTTGTGTCTTGGGATCATCTTCATAGGAACAAACAACTTTTGATACAACTCTGGTTGTTTTATAGTTTTATGCTCAATGAGGCTGTGGCAAGTCAGATAATCTAGCAGTAGTTCCTTGTTTTGATGCTGTAATCTCAGTGGAAACCCACTGACTGTGAGGGGATGCCCATACTGGAGAGGCTGATTTGAAGTGAAAGTGTTGTGAAAACACTGGTGAACATCAAGTTCTGCATCCTTGTTTCAAGAATCAGCCTCTCTAGTTGGTAGTTATATTCTGTGAGGAGGTGGAAGTTTGCAGTCTGTGAACTCAGCTTGATTCTCCTGGCAGAGGGGAGGTTTAATTAACTTCCTCTACCAAAAGAAAAGCTGAAATCAGTGCTGTGCTTCCTGCTGTACAGGGAGGAAGGATTTCTGCCCAGCAGATAGCAGTGTGATCAGTGTTAAATGGTGGTTGAGAACAGACAGCTCCAAATGAGACACTGGGCTGTGCCACCCCAGACCTGAGCTGCTCCGTCCCTTTCTTTGTGTCCCCGGTTCTCTGGAGCACACAGCATGGACTGATGTGGAGTCTGTGCTTGGAGTGGCCTGGGAATAATGGGGATTGTCAGTGTTATTAGTTTGTCACTGCTTGTGTCTGATGACTCCTTTTGCTGCTCTTTGAGTCCTTTGACTTCCAACGCAAATGGGTGGCATCTGTCTCCTGAGATGGTTTCCAGCCCACACTTATCTCAGCCCCTGTCCCTTCACACCCCCTGGCATGGCCACTCCACCTCAGTGTCAGCTTCTGGTTGGGGCTGATTCTGCTCTGTGTTGTGGACTTTTGATCCTCCAAATATATTTATCAACTCTATGCAATTTAACATCGATCTTACAATGATCATGTTGTATATTGAGCATTATTTATGTTCTGCAGTTCTTGCAAATAACTGGTGTACAGTGAGACTCACCACATTGCTGTTGATATCCTCACATGGGGTTCTCTGGTTTTTGGAAATTGTGTATTATTTTAGGTGGAAAGTTATTTGGATTTGCTGCTTCTGAATGTATGTTCTCCTGTCACATTACAGGAGAACATAGTTATATTCAGGTGGGATTGTAATGTAAATAGTGTAGGGAAAACCAGGTATTTCTTTATTGTGATGTTACTGTGTTAATTGGGTACAAGGAATAGTCATATTCATGTTTTCTGGGTTCATGGTTGCTTTCTCTCTGTGAATTATTTTTTCTGCCTGGTTTCACTATTATCTTCTGTTGTTTTACTGTCCCCTTACCTTGTTTGTGTTTGTTTTCCTTTTTCCTCTTCATTGTTACCCATTTCCTAGAGACCAAACGAGAGGCTTAGCACACTCTCTGAGAGACCAAGAGAAGATGCAGTGCTGGAGGAAGCCCCGGTTAGTACATACACCAATTAACACTTTTGGAACTTAGAGAATGTTACTATTTTTGGATTATTTCTTCCATTGATTCTTTAATTTGTCTGAAAAATCAGTTGTCATTTCTTTTAAACTCTTATTAATCATTACGACATCAATGCATCTCTTATTGTACTGGATTTATTGCTTGATTTTATCCTAAAAGCAGTATTTCTAGTCAACTTAAGGAGCAGAATCGTTTGGAGGGGAGGGTTGGCAGTTGCTCTTGGTGTCTCAGTTTGTCAGTGATGTTGTTATGTAAATCCCAACTGTGTGCAGCTCCTTTCTGTCATGTTTCTCAGAAATGTTTTTCTCATCTTGGATTATCAAACCTCAGGGATATCTGAGAGAACAAGTCCCTGTGGATGGCATATGCATCTCCAAGTGCTCTAAATCCTCTCCTGTGGCTTTAGTGTGGTGTTTCCTTTGCAGGTCCAGCAGCTCGTGCCATCCCTTCCAACGCAGGTCACCCACGACGTCAAGTTCCAGGTTGGGGATCTGGTTTGGTCCAAGGTGGGGACGTACCCGTGGTGGCCTTGCATGGTATCCTGTGATCCACAGCTTGATGTGCATACCAAAATTAATACAAGAGGTAAGGGAGGAAGCTCTTTGCCAGAGTGTCAGATGTCTGTAGCTGTTCCTTTATTAAAAATACCTTAATTTTAAACTGCCTTTGTGGGGTGGATTCTGCTGTGTGTGTGCTGAACAGGACAGTCCTGGCACGCACAGAACTAGTACCTGGTGTGTGACCTCTGCAGGTGGCATTGTGGGAATGGGCTTGTGCACAGATGTTTCTGCTTGTCTCAAGTCAGTGTGAGAGTGTTCAGTGCGGGCAGGGTGTACTGAGCTTCCATCTTAAACTGTTCTGAGTCTGGCCTGTTCTGTTTCTGCACTTGGGCCAGGTACCTCCACTTGCAGGAACAAAATACTGGGGAGGAGGAAAGCATGAGCTGAACAAGCAGAGCAGTGTTGATACAGCTGCTGACTGGAGTTTTCCCTTCCAGGTGCCCGGGAATACCACGTCCAGTTCTTCAGCAACCAACCAGAGCGAGCCTGGGTGCATGAGAAGCGTGTCCGGGAGTACCAAGGGCACAAACAGTATGAGCAGTTACTGGCTGAGGCAGCCAAGCAAGCCAGCAACCACTCTGAGAAACAGAAGGTACAGGGGGCACTGGGGGGATCTGTGAGGGAGATGCTCCAGGGCAGCTCTGGAACTCTGCAGTGCTTTACCCTGAGAAAGACTGGCTGCATCTTGTTGGCAGGAGTGTTTCTCACAAAGATCATGGAAATGTTTCCATACTTGTATGACTTTCACGTAAAAAGGCTGAGAGCTGAACCTGCTTTGTTATTGCCTTGTAATGGAATGATCCTGGGCTTTGGAGATAATCTTACATCTGAATTACCATATCAAGTAGAAACAAGGCCTCTGTGTTCACTATTTACTTGTGCTTTGGAAAGAAGTTTTTAAAGGGCATTTTTCCAGCCCCTAGTACCAGTGGATATGTTCCTTTTTCATTGTTGTATTGAAAAGAAAGTGTTAACTACAGGAATTACTCACTGTGTAGATGAACTACTTCAGTCAGTGTTTATGCTGATCAAAATACTGATGTGGAAAGAAAAGTGTGTTTATAGAAAAATAAGGAAGATTTAAAAAGTAGCTAAGATTAATTCTGTGTCTCATAATAAAATCATGGATTGAATACTATGCATGCCTGGTTTGGTGAAATTGTAACTCGGGAGGCACTTAACTGTGATGGCTTGACTGTCTGCTTGTACCCTGAGCAGGGAGTTCAGTGTCCATATTCAGTATCAAAAATACCCTGTCAATGGAGAGCAGACTTCAGCCTGTTGCCTGAGACATGTAAAGACCCTCAGGATTGTGTTTTAAGTGCTGTAGTGGCAAAAGCTTCAGCATAACAAACTGCTTGTCTTGTCCCTTAAGATTCGCAAGCCCCGGCCACAGAGGGAGCGAGCACAGTGGGACATTGGCATTGCCCACGCTGAGAAGGCGCTGAAAATGACCCGGGAGGAGAGGATAGAGCAGTATACCTTCATTTACGTAGACCAAGAGCCAGAGGAGGCTGTCACCAAAGCCAAAAAGACTGCTGCTTCCAAATCGGAGGCCAAGAAGAACCGGCGGCCGAAGGCAGCACCGAGCACGCAGCCGGAGCACCCCAATGTGGTGGCGGGGTCGTCGCCCTCCCATGCCGAGGTGCGGCGGCAGGGCCAGCACAGGCAGCCCGGCCTGGAGGAGGAGGAGGCACCGCCTGTGAAAATCGCATGGAAAACTGCTGCAGCTAGGAAATCCCTACCAGCTTCAATAACCATGCACAACCTGGATCTGCAAAAGTGTAACATGTCTCCAGTTGTTAAAATTGAACAGGTTTTTGCTCTTCAGAATGCTGCTGGGGATGGAAAACTCATCGATCAGTTTGTGTATTCCACCAAGGTAAGTGTTTGGTGCAGTGACCCCTCTTTTGCTCCTGAGTTATCCCAAGGCTGCCTTACTGGGGAGCTTGAGCTGTGTCCACCAAGCTTTGACCATCCATGTTCCTTTCATTGGAGAGTTCAGCAGACAGATGTGACAATAGAATCTTTGAGCTCTGGCAGTAGCTGTTTTGCTGGTGGCTGCTGGAGCAGCTCCCTACAGATGGCCATATTTTTGTTCATAATACATTAAAAATTTTAAAGCTGTTTAACCTCAGCTTCCTAGCTGAAATAATCCAAAAATTCCTGATAAAATCAGTGGTTTTGTGGGAAACAGATGACAAAACTGTTAATAATGTACTAAATAGTAATAACTATATTTTGTGTAACAGACTTTTAAATTGAGTTCTGCCTCTGAGCTTCCTTCAGGTGCACAGCAGCTTCCCACAGTCAGTGTAAGGAAAAGGCTTAGGACTATTTCTCTGCTTCCTCCTTCTGCTTCTCTACCTGGGGAGTGTTTATTTCATCCTAGGCCCTATAGAAAAGGTAATGTTTAGAAAAGTCACTGGAATTGTTTTTTCCTTGGTGTAAGGGGAGATCGAGAGGGGTGGAATGTTCTGCAGGGAAGCAGCTCCATAGTAGATTAATCCTGTGTATGTGTTGGGTTGGACAACATTGATTGTTCCTGTTCTGAGATTCAGAGGCAGGTCTATTACCTGATAGCAACACACCTTTTTAACAGGGGAAGACAATCTTTTCCTTTTTTCTTTTTAAGGGAGTTGGTAACAAAACAGAAATAAGTGTCAAAGGACAAGAGAAACTTAATTCTTCATCAGCTCAGAAAAGTGAAAAAGCAGTGGTGCAAAACGTGTCCTCTCCTGAGACAACTTCTGGGGCACCAGGTAGGGAAACTGCAGTCCTGGTCTGAACCTGAGCCCTCAGCATGAAAGTTCAAATATCAAACCCAGCATTTTCTCATTACTTAAAAATTATTATTAACATCTTTCTGTTTACATAATAATTGTCATGAGCATGGCTTATGTCACACATTGTGAGCCAACATGCACAGCATGGCTGTGGGGTGGGATTGGTGGTTTGGCCTCTGAACTTTGTGTCTGCAGCTTCCAGCCTGAGTCAACATACTCAAGGGGTGATATCCTGTGCAGAGCAATGGCAAGTTGGTTTAGAAGACAACCCAGTGCATGTGTGTTAGCAGGGTATTGCCATGGCTTTTGGCCCCAAATGTAAAATACAAAACCTGTCATGAAAGAAAAAGAGTCAGGAAGTGGCACATTTCAGTAGGAATGTCTGATTCAGGATGGAGACTCCCTAGGCTTTGTTGTTGAGTTTTTGCATGACCTGTCAAAGTACAGGGATTTTTTTAAAAACTGCTTCAACTAACTTCATTGACTGAATGAGATAGTGCCTGCCTTCTGAAGCCATCTTAGGGGCCACATCATAATGCAGTGAGCTTAGAAGTATCAGGTCTGAAGGAGAAGAACCACTGAAGCAAATAATGGAACTTGGGCCTGATATGGGAATACCTTGAATGAGCTGTTTGAATCTCATAATGTTGGCAGGTGTCACTTCTGCTTGAACTGTCCATTTATGTGATTATTTCTCCCTTTCCAAACATGAAATAAATGAGAACCAGAGTCAGAAATCTCGGTGGTCAGCATTCATGAGTTCTCTGCAAACACACTTCAGGTTCTGTCTGTGGGATGTTTTTAGGCAGGGTTATTTGATATGTTGGTTTATGGAGTGTGTTTAGGACTGCAGCACACAGGCCAGGTACTCTGAATTTCCTGCTGTGAGTGGGGATTCCCCTGCTGTTGACAGTGGTGGTTCTTTCCAGCTGTGGTTGCTGTGGCTACTTGAATTGCCTTGCAGCAGGAGAGGCCATTGCTGTTCTGCTTCTCTCACCTGGCATCTAAAGGCTTCAGCTTCCCTCTGGCTCCTCAGACGTAGGCAGTGAGAATTCTGAGCCTCTCTTTTTTCATTTTCTTAGGCTTTTTGGATACGTAACACTCCACCTGCTAACACCCTGTAAGTGCCTGAGCTTTCCTGTAGTGCACACTCCAAACAGTCACTGTCAAAGCCATTTCCAAAGTCCAGTTATTGGTTCCCTCTTGTGGAACTTAACTGCCAAGTCCTTTTTTCAAATGTAAGGTCAGCAGAACTTCAGAATCCCTTTACAGTAAAGTATTTCCCAGACTGACTCTG
The DNA here is from genome assembly GCA_013400775.1 of Chaetops frenatus. Classification (NCBI taxonomy): domain Eukaryota; kingdom Metazoa; phylum Chordata; class Aves; order Passeriformes; family Picathartidae; genus Chaetops; species Chaetops frenatus. The sequence goes on from VZTR01030027.1 coordinate 14,998, forward strand.
AGAGTCCTTATTGATAACCTGCAGTTAGATACACAGAATTCAATAATGCCAGGAAGATAATTCCCTTACTTGAGATCTGCTACTGCAAGAGCAGCCCTGAGAATCCCTGGTGCCTCTGATCTGCAGACACTGAAGTAGGATTTATCTCCAGCAAGATGGAGGACTGGTTCAACATCTTTCCTGAAACTTTGGGTGAAAATATACCTGAAGATGGAATTAGGAGCATTGTGAAGGTGATGACTGGATCCTTGGAGAGCAGGAAGAGGAGAAAGTGCCCATTGCAGTGATCAGTGTTGCTGTAAGCCAACTTTAGACACTGGTTTTGGAATTCTCTGATCCAAGGCTTTATCTTATTTTCTTGGCTTCAGCGGGGCAGCACGGGGAGAAAATCCATTCTTGGTTAAAGTAACTGTTGGTCACATCTGCTCAAATTTACCTGAAGCTGTTTCAGGGGACTTTGGTCACACAGCAAAGTGACAAAGGATGTTCCCCAGCTCTGATGTGGAGACCCGCTGCAGCTGCAGGAGTCCCTCAAGGGATGGGGCCTATTGGAACCAGAAGTGGACGGACATGACGGATGTTGATCTGAGTCATTAATTTCTAAATTATTAATAACTAATTGCTATTATTCATTAATTAATGTGCTGTAAAAGTTTTTTCCCTTGAAGAAAACTGATTTTTTTCCCCTCAGAAATCCAGTAATTGTAACATGATAACTTTTCCAGCTGTACAGTTTAGTTGAGACATTCCCGAGCCATGCAGCGATGAAAATGCTCATCCGATAGATCAAGAGGAATTTTCTTTTTTTTCTTTGAAGTCTTTTTGCAAGGCTGTCTTTCAGTCTGGTTCAAGCCCATGTGTGTCTTTAGATATTTGATCTCCTGACAAGACCAGGCAGGTTTGCAGCTCCTAACGGTGCATCCATCTGGCAGCCAGCTCCCAAGAGTTTGCAGTTTTGCTTGGAAAACAAAGTATTTAACAGTTGTATCTTCTTTAGGTGAAGCCTCCCAGAATAATGCTTCCCAGCAGCTCACTGTAAATCCTCAGGTGCCAGTTTTCTGTCAGCTCCGGGTGTGCTTGTCCAACAGCTGCCCATAGTGTTGAGTGTTGTGTCTGTGCTTCTCGATGTGCCTGTTTGGGAGGTGCTGGAGCACAGAAAGGTCTTTTGATTTTGCCAGCCTTAGTTGCCAAAAACCCAGTAGCTCCCTCTTCACCTGTTGAAATGTCACAGTAACCTTCATTAATCTGAGTTTGTTTTCTATGGCAATACTTTTAAAAACTTGTTTTTCACATTCATTAATGATGATAACACATCATGGTCGATGCTTCTGTTTGTGCTGAGTTTTTTCTTCCCCTCGATACCTTCAGGTGAGCATTGAGTTCTGGTGTGGCTGCAGGTGGTACAGGGTGGGGCTGTAGTTTTGTGACAGAGGCTGTCACCCCACAGACGGGGACACAGAACTGGCATTTTGGGGGAAATCCTGAAGCTGTGCTTTGCATCTGAAATTTCTAGTTTGTTTTTGTTCAAGGAGTTGGTTGTGGCTGCCTTCCCAAAACACCAAAGATGGACTGTTTGGTTCAAAATTACCCAAGTGAAGACTGTGCCTGAGAGGTGTGTTATGGATTATGGAAATCTGTTTGCTCTAAGCTGAATTCCAGCATTTTGTTCCACTCTGTTACTGGTGTCTGTTTCCTGAAGCTGATCTGTCCCTGCAATCAGAATGTGTGTCTGCAGCCACAGCACCAGCTGGTCAATAGCTTGGAACTGAATTTAAAAATAAAACATTCAAAAGAGGACAAAGTCTTGGTTTCGTTCCTTTACCTGTTGGTTTGGTGTTGCACATCTTGGTGTACCTCAGAAATGCAAGGAATCATGTAATGGAAACCTTTTTCCTTCTTCAGGTTCTGTAGAAAAGAAGCAACAGAGAAGATCGATTCGAACCCGCTCCGAGTCTGAGAAATCCACCGAAGTTGTGCCAAAGAAGAAGATCAAAAAGGAGCAGGTTGGCTTCCTCCATGTAGAGAGTTAAAATATGTTGTATTCATAAATGTCGTGGCTTATATTGGTGCCTTTTTATTTTTCTCCATTTTTCCCCATCGGGTTTCAGTTTGGACTATCCTCCATGAAATCCCCCTGTCAATGCCATTGCTGTGACTCTGCTACTGGCATCTTCTCAGTATCAGTCAGGCTATGGAAGTGGGAACGCAGTGATGGATGACTCCTAATGCACCTGCCATGTTTCCTTTGAGATTTCTGTTCTGAGCAAAATGGGTTTGTTTCAGTGATTTCTCTTGGATGGAATTGCCACCAGGTTCCTTCCTTTGGCTCTTGATTTAGCTGCTGGTTTGTGTTGAGGTTTTGTTTTTCAAATGAACTTAGAGTGATTAATTTGACCACTTCTGAAAATGGACTTCAAGAATGATTTCACTTAAAGTTGAATAGTCAGACTTTCATGTTGGCAGACATTAGCAAAACAGTTCTGGGATATACCATTTTTTCCTGAAATAGTTCTAACGTGTACAGGGCGTTCCTTTAATCTGGATGTCAGATAGACAAATGTTGTTGCTTTAAAAAAAATTTAATGATAAAAAATTTCTGCGTGGAAATGAGCAGGAGAGTGCAGTGGATGGACAGAAATATTAAAACCTGCATACACTTTTAACAAGTTTGTCAAAGTTGTTGGTTCTTCTCCTTGCATGGTTGATTTTTCCCTCTTCAGGGGCTTCTGTCTGAAAGCTGAGAATTTTATATAAATGTTTCATAGTTTAGCTTTTCCCAGTGAGAATTTTTAAAGAGGGACAGTCAGGTTGAAGATTTATATGGGAAGGGGAAAAAATATTTTTATCTCTTTAATTTATTCTTTGCCCTTTGCGCTTTGTTTTGCACTTCCTTCGCTTCAGAGACTGAAGGTGAACCCAGTTCCTTTTTTGGGGGTTTTTTCCTTATTTTTCCTTCAATGCTGCAGCATTTCTGCACTGCTGTGCAGCAGAGGAGTGCTCCAGCTCGAGGCAGTTTCTTGCTGAAACTTTAAAGCAGTTTAAATGTTGGGTGTGTGACACCTGATGTGATCTGTGGAGCCCCTTGGCAGAGATGTTGCAGCTTCCCCCTTTCAGAAGAGTTATTTTATATTTGTAAAGGTTTCTTAATTTAACAAAGGTATAAGAACCAACAAGATGAACTTCATGGATGCCAGGTAGCTTCCTGTGCTTCTCTTACCTGGTTGACTCAGTCTGTGGACATTAAAGTGCTTTTCTCAGGAGAAGTATCTGACTAAAGTGAAACCCAGTGGCACTATAATGCGCAAAACCTTGAATGTATTAAGTTATTATTTAAAAAAAAGAAAACTTACTAACTTCTTATAATTACGCAACAATATTTGTTACCCAAAGTCAAGTTTTCTTGATTCCCCAGTTAGTCTGCAACAACTTGGTATAAAATTATAACTGGAACGAATACAATTAATGGGAAAAACAAAATGTTGATGCTACTGTTACAGTGACTAGTGGAGAAATAAAAGTGATTGTTTAGATTTTATATTTGTATTACAAAATGTATCCTATACAAATCCTTCTACTGTATGTTTTTACCTATTGTACAACAAAATAAAATATTTTTTAAAAAAATTATAGAATAATCCTTAAATATTTACTAAATGTGTTTCTCCATGCATATGTAACCACATTGCAAAGAAATAACTTGTAATTCTTAACCTTAAAAACAGGATTTTAGGCAACAGCTTTCTTCTGTAAATATTATCCAGTCAGCAAATTCCCACATCTTCTATGTATGTTGGCAGAACAGTTCCTAAACTTCTCCATAGGGTCAAGGACTGGAAGTGGTTTTACAAGATTGCAGACTTGTCCATTTGTCTGCTGAAGTGCCTGTGCCCTGGAGTTCCAGCTGTGTAGAGCCCTGCACCACGGCACCCCGCGGGCCCGTGCAGAGCTCTAGACGGGGAGGACGGGCTCCAGGAGCTCAGGGAACACTGCTGGGAGCACCCAGTGGCCCCACATTGTGTCTCACTAGCCCAGTGTCCCCCCTGCCCGGGGCGGGGGGTGCTCACACAGGTGTGGGGTTTACACAGCATCAGGGGTGGCTGCCCAAAGGCTCCCGCTCCTGCCTGCTGGACACGGATACAGCGCTGCTGTCACCTTCATGCCCCAGGGGAGAGTGAGAGGACCTGGCTGGTGACTCGTGGCTGCCATGGCTGTGGGCACCAGCGCAGGCAGGAGTGGATCCAGCGGGACGCAGAGGCTCGGGCTGAGGAGGGGATGGCAGCTCCCACCTGAATTCTAACCCCTTGAACTGACCTGTTTGCTTTTTGGTACTTGGGGAGAAACTTTCCTCTGGTGTTAACTGTGGATTTTCCTTTCAAACAGGTTGAAACTGTTCCGCTGGCAGCAGTGAAGACGGGGTTGCAGAAAGGTAAGTGAGGTGAAAATTAAGTCAGTTGAATTTGGTGACTCCTGACCCTTGGGCACAGCTTTGTTCCCTGTGAGCCACAGTGTTGGTGCTCTGTAGGGCTGAGCTTGACTTCTCTGGGGCTGGGCTGTGTTTGGGGTTCTGGTCCTTGTGCATTGCCAGGGGAAGGATGATGTTTGTTCATATGCTGTAAGCACCTAAGTCCTTCTGGGCATTTCTTAAAAGTCTCTGCTTAGTCAAAGTTACAGACGGATGATGAATAGGAAATCTCCTAAGGATTTATCCTCCCTTAGGGACAATTTATTGCCTTCCTCCACTGTGTCACCATGTTAAGAAGCTTGTCTAAAGCTCTGCCTAAGCTGGTTTTCAGTTAATGAGCATTTCAGGGAGAATTCAACTACTAACAAAATTGCAAACTGAAAATCAAGGCAGATAACGTAGTCCAGGCTCTCATCTTTTCTTTATTAATATTAAGCAAGAAGTCAAAAACATATCAAACTAATTTTAGTGTGTTGTGTTAAGGTGCCAGTGAGATTTCAGACTCCTGTAAACCCTTAAAGAAGAGAAGTCGTGCCTCCACGGACATGGAACTGACCAGCTCAGCCTACAGGGACACATCTGACTCTGATTCTAGAGGACTCAATGATTTACAGGTAAAGGTGTGTTGGTTCTCACAGGGACCTGACCAAGCTGTCAGTGTACAAGAGGCTTTTCAGTTGATTATTGCCACATATGTATTTGTGGCAATTTTTATAAATTTTGAGTCTTTTATTTTCTGAAAACATAAAGCCTAGTCTGTTTCCTTCTAATCCCTTCCATTGGTTTGTTATGAAAATACAATGTGTACTTGCAAATTTTCATGCCAGTTTGTCTGGCAGAGCATTGGTTTAGATCATGGTTTGCTTTGTGGAAGGTTTGAAATTCTTGGGGAGTTGGGAGATGCTGCTGTATCTGGTGTAACTCCAAGGAGTGTCTGGAAAAGTAAGAGAGCTCTTTGTGGTGTTTGGCTTGTACAGGTGAAATATATCAAGAAGGCAGTACTTGTGTGATCCCAGTGAAGTTCAGAACCTTTCCAGGACGTTTGTGTCTGTTTACCTACCAAATGGTCTTCTGATCGACAGTGACAGAAATATTTTTCCCAGTGTGATTGTCCTTTGGAATGGTGTGGTTTGAGTGCCGTGGGTTTCCCTCTTTGTAGGGCAGTTTTGGGAAGCGTTCAGACAGCCCCTCAGCCACTGCCGACGCCGATGCCTCGGATGTGCAGTCAGTGGACTCCAGTTTATCCAGGAGAGGAACTGGAACAAGTAAAAAAGACACTGTTTGTCAGGTAACTGGTGATACCACGAAGTGGTGGATATGAGATATGTATTCCCTGTTTCTGTTAGTTCTCTTAATTTGACCTCTCAGATAAAATAGCTGGGTTTTTAGGAGTTTTTAAGCTCTGGAAATTATTCCTAAGCCCTCCTGCAGGCCAGAAAGCTCAGCAGCTGGCAAGCGGTGTCTAATCCATACCTGCCAGCATCAGTAGAAAAAGTAGATGCCATTTTCTGCTCCATTTAAAGATTTCAGATGGTTGGTCAGGAAAGGACAGAGTGAGAATTTTTCAGTATTTTGAAAAAAAATCCTGGAATCTTCTGTCCAGTTCCCTGGTCAGTAGTAAAGGACCTGAAGAGCAAGACCAGTTTGTTCCCTGAGAAATGGAGGAGTGCAGGTGGATCCTGTGGTGTCTGTCCTGTCTCTGTCCTGGCTCATGCTGTTACCCCAGAGCAAGGTGCAGGGAATGCTGGGGTTGTCCTCAGCCCAGAGACCTGCCAGGTTCAGTTCTCGGGCCTTAGCCTTATTCTGAAGCAATTCTAGGCAGTTCCTGTTGTTAGCACCTGGCAGTCACTGGCATTTCAGGGTACCCTGTTCCCTGCTGAGCTCTCTGCCTGTTGCAGATCTGCGAGAGCTCTGGGGAGTCCCTGCTGGCCTGTGAGGGTGAGTGCTGCAGCATGTTCCACCTGGAGTGTCTCGGCCTGAAGGCTGTGCCTGAGGAAAAGTTCATCTGCACCGAGTGTAAGAATGGTGAGTGTGCTCCTGTACCTGGAAAATTGGGAGGGATTTCCCCCTTTGCTCAAGAGCCACATTCTGGTCAGAGCAAACCACGATGGTGCTTTTCCGAGGGTTTGTGATTAAGTTTGGGTTATTCTGCTACTTTTTTAACTTCTGAGACCAGATTCTCACTTTCCATTTAGTAAGTGCCTCGTAAGAAAAAAAAATAATGAACTACTTAGGGGTTTACTTGGAATAAGAGGCTTTTATGTGAACAACTATTCCAGTATTATTGTGGATCACAGTAACCACCAAGGCCATTGGATGGGAAGGATCCTGTATTGCTTGCAGTCTCTTGGCTTCCGAATTTGTTTGGACAATATATCTGTAGCTCAGAGTTGGGTTTTACAATTGGGATTCCTTATTCCTTCTCTTCCAAGGAGAGCACACGTGCTTTTCCTGCAAGCTCCCTGGCAAGGACGTGAAGCGCTGCTCTGTCAGCACCTGCGGGAAGTTCTACCACGAGGCCTGTGTGCGCAAGTTTGCCACAGCCCTGTTCGAGTCCCGCGGCTTCCGCTGCCCGCAGCACTGCTGCACTGCCTGCTCCATGGACAAGGACATGCACAAAGCCAGCAAAGGTGAGGCCAGCTGCTCTGAGCAGGGAGGAGGCTCAGCTGCATCGTCACGGTAACACAGTTCATCCAGTTCCACTCTCTGTAACACGGCATGCAGCAAGGAGCGAGGGTTTCCTCCTCACTGAGGTCATCAACTCAAATGTCTCATAGGTGGGAAGCAGCTGGCAGCCTGACACTGTGCAGGGTACCTGGATCCACAGACTTACTCAGCTCTTAGTGCTGGGTTTAATGGAAGCCAAGCTACAAGGCCAAGGAATGTTGATTTTTAAAGACAGTTTGTAGTGGCCTCATGAACAATTATTTTTCAAGGGAAAAAATCCTTTTAGACATGAACCAAAATGTTTAAACCAGACAAATAGACTCTAGAATGATGGAAGTTTTTCTTAACAATTTTAAAGTGAAAGTTAAGGGGTAATATTTGTGAAACTTTCTTTAGAAAAAAGATGCAGCTTTTCTTTTTCCAGCTGCCATTGGAATAGACAGAGCCTTACCTTTGCCTGTGGGGAATTCTGCCCTATCCTGACCTGAGCACTGGTTGTCCTGGATGGTTTTGGAGATCTTCTCCAACCTGAGTGATGCTGTGCCTGGGTGACACGTGCCTTCCCTGTGTTTTGTTGAGCAGGTCGCATGGCGAGATGTCTGCGATGCCCCGTTGCCTATCACTCAGGAGACGGCTGCATTGCTGCAGGAAGCTTGTTTGTGTCATCCCACATCCTCATCTGTAGTAACCATTCCAAAAGGACTCACTCCTCATCAGCTGTAAATGTAGGCTTTTGTTTCGTTTGTGCAAGAGGTGAGACACTTGGTTTTTCCCTGTTTTACAGTTCTGTTGTCACTTGTGCAGTTTAGTGATAAAAATAGTGTTTCATGAGGAACTCCTCTCTTAGGGCTTGCTGGGGTTAAATGCTGCCTGGGATTTTTTTTCTAATTTAATTTAATTTAATTTTATTTTATTTTGGTCTTCAGTTCTCATGAGATTCCACTCACCACTGTGTTGGTCCATAACATTTGATAGCCAGAAGCAGAAATAGGCACTCAGGCTGACTTGTTCTGCCAGTAGGGAAAAGCAGATTCCAGTCCCCCCATTCCAGCCTTTGCATGCTGAGAATGGCTGCTGTGTTATTAATCACTATATTAAGCAGAAGGAGATTCTTTCACTACTACAAACTTAAAACTGTTTTAAGTTTTAAGGCTAAAAGGTGGGATTTACTCATGAACTAGAAAAACTCAATTTATAACTGTCATCACATTTGAGGACTTTAAAAGAAAACCTTTAGCAGTACTGTATGAGCAGGTTTCATGCTGTGCTTTTCCATATGTCAAAATTATCTTTTTTTTCTTTTTAACTTTTTTTCCCCACTTTTTACTTCTCTGACTCTTCAGTCACCAGGGTTATGCCAGAGAGCAGCTTAAAAAAATGCTGGTGCAGCAGTTGCTTTGGTCTCAAGATTCAAAAGTACCATTTTTCTTAGGCATTGGAATAATATTAATATGTACCTTCTAGAGAATCCAAGCAGTTTATATTGGATGTGTTCTCTTCAGCAGTTTTGAGAGTCACCAATAGGGAAATGGAAGTAAGCTGGATCCTGAAGTTAGTTGTTTTCATTTGTGTTCATTCAGGTGGAAGTTTAGTTTGGCTCGACTTTGCAAAGCAGAGTAACAATTACAGATCTCAGAATGGCAAGAAATGCAGAAGGAAATTGTCATGCTTTTTTTTTTTTTTCATTTTACATTTGTTTAGTAATTCTCTTTATACCTGAATCTGGCTCCATCGGAGATGAAACTGCACAAGTCTCTATTTTCTCCTGGCAATCTAAATAGCCTCTTGAGCCCTGGCAGATGGAATTCCCTGTGCTGTGTATTCCCCAGATCTTAATTAGAACTTGAACAGTTACAGACCACTGTGACTGCCTGAATCCTCCATGTCTTAGAGCAACTCTGTACTTGTTCATCTAGAACATTCTTGTGGGGCTTGTTTCCACCAGGCCTGGCTGGAACCAGAAGCCAGAGGGCTGAGGACAGTACCTGGGGCAGGAGCATGGAGCACCTGCTCAGAAAGGAATGAGGAACTGAATGCTTTAGAAATCCTTGGGAATCTCAGTGAGAATGGTGATTTAATTAGTGTTAGTTGCTATCAAAAGCAGAGGCTTTGTATTTAGATGCAGTTACTGAAATGAGAAATGCAGATGAGAGACAATGTATAAAATACACAGACTTGCTTACAGTGAGGTACTTGAAACATGAGATATTTAAAGACTTCTTATTCACCACCCAGCAGTACTCTCCAATCAGCATGTCACAGTTCATCTGACTGCATGTGGAGGTTCCCTTGTTTTAGGAATCCTCCTGACAATGTCTGTCCAGATGGGCTGATCCCAGTCTTCTTAGAGCAGTGTTTTAGGCACCATCTAAGAGCTTCTCTCCAGCCCTCAGCTTTGTGTCCCTCAGGGGAAGAACTTGGGGCTCTCTTGGTAGCTCATCTTTCCTGTTTCTTTGGGGCTCAGTTGCTCTGCTCTTGAGTTACTGACCAAGCACTTCTGCTCCACAGCTATGGGCTCTCAGCTGGGCTGCCTGGCTCTTTGGAGTAATGAGGAAAAGCTCTTCTTGGTGCAGGACAGAGAATTGCAAAGGCCTGGAATGCAGTTCTGTAGGGAACAGAGTGCTGGACTGTTCTGGAGCAGCCCTGGGAGGGCTGGGTGGGGGAGCTTCACCACCATGGCCTAGGGCAGAACCTCCATCTGTGCTTCCCCCTTGGTGCCTTGCAGAACACTGACCCCTCCTTGCTTTGCAGCACAATTACAGAGGCAAAACACTACTGTAGGCAGGATCTCAGGGACAGATTTGTAGGGAGTGATGAGTTCTCATTCCCAACATCTGTTCCATCTGTAGCCCCAGCTTAGAGCACGACCCTCCTGCAGTGATCATCACCCCGGGCCTGCAGAGGAGCTTCCTTTTGCCCTGCGGGAAGGAGAGGGGATCCCACCGATTCAGACTTCGTTGCTTTTCTTGTGCTTGTCTATAAATGCACAAATGAAGGGTAAAAAACCAATTGGAATTCCACTTAGAAGCAGCTTGTTTCATTGCAAGATTTTCCAGATAAGTTTGAGTCTCTCCAGCACAACCTCTTTGTTAGTGCAGAAACTTTGTCAGACTTTCCTTTTTCTTCATTTTATCCTTTTTTCATTCCCACATAACGTGTTAGAGGTGTTCATTGGGTTTATTTGATTTTTCCTTCACGGAATCATGGGTAGTTTCATTGCAACTCATCTCTTTCTGTTTGTTTCGTATAGGGCTGGTAGTGCAGGACCATTCAGACCCCCTGTTCTGTTCCTATGCCTATAAGTCCCACTACCTACTGAATGAGTCAAATCGTGCTGAGTTGATGAAATTACCTATGATTCCTCCTCCTTCGTCAGCTTCCAAAAAGAAATGTGAGAAAGGTAACCAAAATAGTTTCTTTCTCTTTAATTTACTTTCGCTTTTTCTATTTTTTCTCTCTAAATCAACGGAGAAATGTCTGCTTGTCCCCACACTGACTGCTTTCAGTGACCTTCACTCATGGTTATTGTGAGCCTGTGTTCATGTTGTTGGCAATTTTTAATTTTTTTTTTTTTTAAGTATAAAAGGGCTTAAAATAATTGCTGTCACTAAATTCTCCTTGGAAGAGATTTGGTCACACTCTGTCTGGCCTGGGCTGTTTCAGGTTCAGGGAGCTGTTGCACAGCAATGTGAAGAGGAGGCAGGTGAATCTTGATATTGTTGCAGTTCAGTGTTTACCTGGATGATGTAAAACCACTTCTTAAACTGACTGGGAGCAGAGGGGGATGTGCTGCTTCAGATCTTGTGCAGGTCCTGAGAGAAGAAGAGGGCGTTTGGGGCTGGACAGGGGTGGGTGCCGTGTCCTTCTGGAGGGTGCCAGAGCAGGAGGCAGTGAGGTTTGGCCTGTGTATGTCCCCTCTATTCCCGGGCCTCGTGTCCCACCTCCACCACCAAGACAGCAGTGCCCCATCCCTGTCCCCTCCCGTGGGGATGGGTCCTTGCCACAGCCAGGCCCTGACCCCACAGGGACCCTGCAGCTCTGGACAGGGGGCACTTCCTGCTGCTGAGGGGGGCTCAGCCTCTCTGGATCCGTCCTGGGGCGATTCCTGCTGTTTGTGTGCAATGCTCAGGTGTGGTATTTCATTCCCCACAGAAATTTGGTTCCCCAGGAGCATTCAGAGGCGGTGCCCCATTACCCAGCCCAAGTTAGGTCGCTTTGAGCGTTGTGAGATCAATGGCTTGCAGTAGTCCTGTAATTCCTGAAAACAAGAATTATTTTGAGCCCTGTGCTTAGCTTGAGCCATATCTGCCTAATGCATCCTGAGAGCAATGTTGGATTTTTTCTTGCTTAGCATTGACAGTTTTGTTTGACTTTGTTTGATTTTTGCATCTCTTGGCATTTTCTCATCTTGGATAATGTTTCAGTAATTTGTCTGTATTTCCTCTGAAATTACATTTGAAAAAAACACCTTAAAAATTTCATTATGGGTTTGGGGAGCTCTGAAGGATCCGTATGACTGGATTTTACTGGTTTTAGCAGAGGAAATACAGTATTGGTCATGACACTGGATTGTTTAAGGAATGCTCATTGTAACATGCAACAGTAAATTAATGCAATGATATTTTGGGAAGTCTATAGGTGGACAAGATTTTCTGATAAAGGTTTGAAAGTGACTATTCACACTTCTTTTGATACTTTCATTGAAAATTGGTTTGAATACTCTCAAGTCTCTCCCAGATTTTCCATCTGGGATGCAAAACCTTGTTATTTTTTAAATATATATATACATATAGGAATGTATCTATATATTTTATATACCTACATGTATAAAATATTACCGTATGTGTAATGTATCAAATCATCTTACATGAGCTGCTTTGCTGAGGGTGGCTTAGAGATGTGCTGTGGCTCTCCATGTATAAAACATCGTCCAAAATGTGAGCCAACCAAAATAACTTTTGCCCAAATTAAAGTGTAAAGTTCAGAATTCATGTGAACCCCAGTGCTGAGGTTCCCTCTGTGCACCAGGAATTTTTGGGATTGGGTCAACTCATTTATGTCTCATTCTGCTTTATGTATTGGGCTCATCCTGGTAAACCTTTTCTGGAATAAACACTTATTACAATTTGTTTTTCCTGTCCTTGCAGCAGAAAAGTATTGATCAACCTATAGGCTGTGGGGCTGGTGCTTGCTAATGATTGCTGGGGGTTCAGTCAGAGCAATGTTGACTGAAAAGGATCCTTCAAAAATGTGGAGTTTTGTGGTTGCTTTGGCCATCAGCGAAGCACTAAAAGCTGGCAGCACTGTTCCCAGCTGCAGTGCTTCCCTTGGGAATGGTGCTCCTCCTGCCAAATCACCTCATGTTTAAATACTCAGCTGCTTTTTTGTCTGATGCAGTTCAGAGTCCCAGCTTAGATTAAGCACTGCACAGTCCTTTTTAACCAACATTGTTAAGTTTGACTTGATCCCTTTCTTTTGCCATTTTTCTGTGGGGCAGTGGGGATCTGGAGTGGATGATTTAAAATGAATGTCTGTTGCTGTGCATGGGAGGAGCAAATCCTGACTTCTACAAACCAAGCAGGGCTTCTTTGTTTCAAGGTGGCAAACTGTTGTGCTGTGAGTCCTGCCCAGCTTCCTTCCACCCCGAGTGTCTCAGCATAGAAATGCCTGAGGGATGCTGGAATTGCAATGACTGTAAAGCTGGCAAGAAGCTGCGGTACAAGCAGATCGTTTGGGTCAAGCTTGGGAATTACAGGCAAGTTCACCTTTTGGGGGTTTTAATGCTTTGGATGCTTTCATCTACTCTGGAATTGCTGGAAGATAAAACAGGTCAATCATTGTGAACAAGAGTTAGAAATACGTAATTTCTGTGCCTGGGATCAGGCACAGCTGTCACCCTTGAAATGCAATGCTCCAGCTGTTCCCAGGCAGTGGTGGACTCTGGATTGCACACACCTTTGCTCTGCAGAGTGTGATCAGGATGTGGGAAAGCAGGGGCTGCCAGAGCCCAGCTGTCCTTGCTGGTGTTTGCTTTAGTCAGCTGCAGCAATACAGGTGTTTACAGGTGATCCTAGAAACCCACTCTCAGGCCACGGATATTCTTAGAAGGCTTTTCCAGAATTTGGAGTAAGAGCTTTGCTTGTGTTTTGCATGGAGCTTCCCAGGCATTGCCAGCAGGAACCTTGGCTGCGTGAGGGAGGAATGAATTTCCTTAAGAAAGGAAAACTGGCTTTTATTTCTCAATCCCGTTAGGGAAACTGGGAAGCTCTGGTTCAGGGAATTTACATTCTTCTTTTTTCTCCTACTCTGCAGGTGGTGGCCAGCAGAGATCTGCAATCCCAGGTCTGTGCCTCTCAACATACAGGGCCTCAAACATGATATCGGGGACTTCCCAGTATTTTTCTTTGGTTCACATGACTACTATTGGGTACACCAGGGCAGAGTTTTCCCTTATGTTGAAGGAGATAAAAGCTTTGCTGAGGGGCAAACTAGTATTAACAAGACCTTCAAGAAAGGTAAAATCAAACAAAGTTTATAGTGGTTTATGACAAAAATTCCACGTGTTTGTGTCTCCATCACCACTTAACCTGCATGGGAATATTATGTGACTAGTGTTCTGTGTTCACATGAAATCCAAGCATTGTGTTGATCCCTTGACTACAGATAAAAATGTGTTTAAGTGCCTACTCATTGTGTGTTGTTGTGGGCCAGTTTAGTGCTTCCACAATTGGGGAAATGTTAAGATGGATCTTGGGCTCTGCTGCATGGGATCATTGTTCAGTATCTTGGTACCTGCTAAAAGTACCTGATGATAAATTCATGATAAATTGCAATAACTAATTTTTAGCTTGTCTTTTTGTTAATAGAGTTCTGTTCCTAGCCTTAAAAAAAAATTAAATAGATACATGTACATGTACATATTTGATTAGCAGCAGCTGGGGCTGACTGCTTTCTGTTCTGAATTCCTTGCACAGCACTTGAAGAAGCAGCAAAGCGTTTCCAGGAACTAAAAGCACAAAGAGAAAGCAAAGAGGCATTGGAAATTGAAAGGAATTCAAGGAAACCTCCGCCCTATAAACACATTAAAGTGAGTTGACCTCTTTCTTTTTTATTTTTATTCCATGTATGAGGAAGTTGCCCTGTGCATGAGTAAGGATGCCTAGAGAAGGTGTGGCTGCCTGCTCCTGCCAGTGCTCAAGGATCGGTTGGATGGGGATCAGGGCAACCTGGTCTAGTGGAAGATGTCCCTGCTCGTGGCAGGGGTTGGGACTGGATGGTCTTTAAGGTCCCTTCTAACCCAAATTATTCTGTGATTCTAAGTTATGTAGTTACACCACGGTTTTCAACAGTGGAAGCCTAAAGAAATTAATGTAAATAATTTTGCTGTTCTTTTCACGAATCTCTTGTTCTATTTTATAGCACCATAAAGCACAGGATAAAATCGGGGGTTTTTTTGCCTTTTCATGTCAGCTGTTGACTCTGTGTTCCCAGTGCAATGTCTTCATCCTTTGTTCTCCCCCTTTGTTCCTCAGTCCAACAAGGTGATCGGGAAGGTTCAGATCCAGGTGGCCGACCTGTCGGAGATTCCCCGCTGTAACTGCAAGCCGTCGGACGAGAACCCGTGCGGGCTGGAGTCAGAGTGCCTCAACAGGATGCTGCAGTACGAGTGCCACCCGCAGGTGTGCCCGGCCGGGGAGCGCTGCCAGAACCAGTGCTTCACCAAGAGGCTCTACCCCGACGCCGAGATCATCAAAACCGAGCGCCGTGGGTGGGGCCTCAGGACCAAGCGGAGCATTAAAAAGGTAGAGAGACCCGGGACAAGGCTGGGACAGCCATCAGGATGGGTCTAGGTGAAAACGTTGCCCTCTGTAGCTCCAGGGAATGAATTGTGTTTTAAACCCCTCAGCAGCTGCCTGGCTGCTCAGAGCTGTGCCCAGTGCATTGGTGACTCCTCATATTGAGGTGTCAGTCATATCTCAGCTCTTCTGATTTTCCTTAGAAAACAGTATTGGCCTGGAGGGCTACTTTTAAACATGGGGTTTAGCCACTAATTTTATTAAATTCACACTTTTTTAAATGTACATTTCATGAAAACTGTGTTACTGCAAATGTTCTGAGTTTATTGACTACTGAAGTCCTAATAAAAGTGAAATATGTAGTGAAAATACTTACTGTGACAGTTCCTGTTTCCTGAGGAGTCCATGAATATTGTCACATTGTCCTCTTTGAAAGAAACTAGGAAAGTTGAAAGGGTTTCACAGACTTGTGTATTGAATGCAGGAACAGGGCCTGCCTTTTATTCTGTATCGGTTTATTGTTTGGACAGCAAGTACCGTGTGCATCTATTCACATTGTGCCTACTAGATCAGTAAAGTGTAACATTCTTTGTGATGATTAGAGTCTTTTTTTTTCTGTGCTGCTTCCCTTTATCATCATGATTAGGATGCACAGATTTCTTACTTTTGTTCTGCTTTCCTTTGCAGGGTGAATTTGTGAATGAATATGTTGGGGAGCTGATTGATGAGGAGGAGTGCCGGCTGCGGATCAAACGTGCTCACGAGAACAGTGTCACCAATTTTTATATGCTAACTGTAACCAAGGTGAGTATTATGTCTTGTTTGATAGCACATGTCACTCATCAGCAGGAAATCTCTTTGCTTTGTTAGTGCTAAACACATCTTTGTCTTTTTCCTTGAAGGACCGAATAATAGATGCTGGCCCGAAGGGGAACTACTCTCGTTTTATGAACCATAGTTGTAACCCAAACTGTGAAACACAGAAGTGGACAGTCAATGGTGACATTAGAGTTGGCCTGTTTGCTCTTTGTGACATTCCTGCAGGTAAAAGGATGGCACTGTTTGGCATGTTTGCTTTTGTCTTGCAGTGGCCAAGTTCCTCACTTGGAATCATGTTTTTTCTTTGAAGTTATTAATACCAGCGAAGTGTTTAGGAACTTTGTCATCCATTGGAGTAGTGTGATACTTAAGGTTCCAGTTTTAGCAGGGGTCTCGTGGTAACAAAAGCCAATGAAATGTCATTGTCACAGGTCTGTCTTCCCTCAGTGTCCATCTGGGTGAATTGTTTTCCTTTAAATTTTAGGAATGGAGTTAACATTCAATTACAATCTGGATTGCCTGGGCAATGGCAGGACCGAGTGTCACTGCGGAGCAGAAAACTGCAGCGGCTTCCTGGGAGTGCGTCCGAAGGTACGTGAATGAAACTGGAGCTTCTCTTTCGAATCCAGGAATTTTATAGGGCAAAGCAGGTTTTGATTTATTTCACTCTTTAGCCTATCTAATATTTCCTACCCTCGAAAGTCTCCAAAGATTTTACAGTGTGCCCTGCCATGCTGTTGTGTCTGGTGGGAAGTTAATTCAGAAACATCTGAATGGGCACTTCTGGCTTTTAGAGCTTAAAAATTATTTTAAATGGATCTCATTTAAGAAGAGTTCATGCAAATAATAACCCAAAAATTGACTTTAATGCCAGGGGTTTATAAGTGACTGTGTTGTGATTTTCTTCTTCTTAGACAGCATTTGCAACGGCAAATGAAGAGAAGGTGAAAAATGCAAAATTAAAGCAGAAGAAACGGAAAATAAAAACAGAACAGAAGCAGATGCATGAAGATAACTGTTTCCAGTGTGGAGATGGGGGAGAGCTGGTCATGTGTGATAAGAAGGACTGTCCCAAAGCATACCACCTCCTATGCCTTAACCTGACTCAACCACCTTTTGGTAAGAACAGTCACATGGCTGCTGCTCAACTTTTCCCTCCTGCTGCAAGACAATGTTGTAGCTGAAGTGCAGCATTCATGTACATAAAATACAGTCAGTGTTCATTTACATGAAATGCATTAAATGCAGTGTTCATTTGCACTAAGTGCACCAAAATTGCTTTTGCAATACCACTCACTTTTAGCAGTACATCAGGCAACTGTTCCTAAATAGAACCGGTGGGTAGAGGTTTTGTCATGCTTTTTAGTGTTCTTGTTCCTCTCCTTGAATCAAACTTCTCTTATTTTGGTTGAAACATGAGCATCATCTTGGTGTCCTAGCACAAGTCAAATGACAGTTTCCTTTCTCTCTGTCCTGCCATGCACAGGAAAGTGGGAATGTCCATGGCATCAGTGCAACATCTGTAGCAATCCTGCCGTTTCCTTCTGTGAGTTTTGCCCCCATTCCTTCTGTAAGGATCACGAGAAGGGAGCCCTGGTGCCATCAGCGCTGGACGGCCGCCTCTGCTGCTCCGCACACAACCCCAAATCTCCTGTGGCACCCGAGTACTGGAGCAAGATCAAGTGCAAATTGGAAGCACAGAATGCTGTGGAAGAGGCAAAGGAGTGAATTTGGTTAAAAACAAATGCGGGAGGGGCAACAGGCGATGAACTCGGAGAGATTGCAGTGCCACACTCGGCTTTGGCCTCGGAGCCGTCACGTGTGAGCTGGAACGAGACCATTGACCTGAGTGAGAAGGACCAAGCAGTGGTGTTTGGTTTTTTGTTGTTTGGTCTTTCTTTTACCCTTGAATGTGCTACAGCAGCTCTTATTACTGTTGGAATCCAGGAACATCTTGGCCTTTGAAGAAAACCGTAAACCTTTTGACAGTGAAAAGAATATTCTGTTTAAAATAATGTTCTTTTGAGTGTAGAAAGCAAAGCATAGCCACATATTTATTTATTTAATTTTGAAAGGGTGTTGAAGATTGGCTTTGATCAGTCATCGTGTATTTAAAAACAAAACAGCGAAGCCAACATAAGTTTTGTGTTTAGTTTATGGAAAGAGCAAAGCCTCTCCCCTCTGTAACACTGAGATGCCAAACAGACAGGGTTGGGTGTCAGACCAGGTGACTCTGAAATGCCTCTGTTCCAGTATTTCATGTTAAAGGCATTGGAGAAGGTAGATTGTCTCTCATGTTTACTTATGAATATTATTGTGAAGCTTTTCCTGTGAGAAATCAGGTGTGTGACTTCTGGGAAGTGCTCGTAACACAAGGTCTGGCAGTGGGGAAGAAATGGTGGTTCCTTGCTCCAGAGCTGTCTTGGATGTTTGCAGACAGTTGGAAATTCAGAGTTTAATTGCACAGTGGTCATTTCTTATCTCACCTATTTTGGAAACTCTTCCCAGGCAGGAGAGGCTCTCAGCCTCAGTCAGAGCTGGAGTCAGTCCTGCCAGTGGGTTCATCATCTGCCACATCTGCACTGGTTTGGTGGCAGTAACTGAGTGTGATTCTTCAATCCTACCTTCTCAGGCTCCCCTTGGCTTCATGGAGACTTGGGCACATGAGGGACCTGACCCGAGTGCGTGTTGGTTTCAATGGAATGTTAAGATTTTCTTGTTGAGAGAGATCTTCTAACTTTAATCTGCATTGTTAATGGAGCTGAGAAACATCTCAGCACTTCCTCAATGAACAGGGTATTTTGTGTCTGGGTAAGGGGCCATATCCCAGCAGCCAGCTGAAGCCTCAGGAGATGGTTCTCTCTTGGATTTCCTCTGATAATCAGAGAGACAGACTCCTCCAGTGAGGCTTTCAAAGTGGCTTATGTTGGCTCTTGCTCCAGATTTTTTTTTAGAAAACCTTTATTCCTCCATTTTTTTGTGCAAGGAGCCATGGGGCACTGGTGTCCCAGGCTGGAGCTAGTTTTGGTGACTTCCCCCCAGCCCACAATCTCACCAAGCACTGTGTCTCCTCCCCTGCCCTGATATAGTGAGTATTTCTGACTTGTGTACTGGTAATAGCTACTCCCTGCCAGCCTTTGCTCATGGGTACTGAAAATAATCAAGTGTTGCTGGCATCTGGCTGGATTGAGCCTTGGAATTAAGAACCTTGTCTCTGGAAAACTGCTTACACAAACCTGTGGGAACACGGAGACTTCTCAGATCAAGAACATAGGCTGAAAAAGTCTATGTGGAATTTAGAACATGTCTTGCCTCTGCCTGGTGTCCTTCTCATCCTCAAATTTATGTACAGGGGGAGTTTTTTGTGTGTGCAATGGTAGAGTGATAGATACACTACAGTCCCTGAGCAGCTGCTGTGCCATGGACTCAGCCCAGAGCACCTGCCCACACCTCCCTGGGGTGACAGAACCCACATGTGTCTGGTGCAGTCCTGGGGCAGCAGCTCTGGGGATCCCTAAAGCACTTCCTGCTGTGGGCCATGCTCCAGTGAGGGTCTGACACTAACCCTGCTGGAAAGCAGTGCTGGGTTTTGGTATTTTTAAAGAAAAAAAAAATTACAAAAAGGATTTTATTTTTCTTAACATTTTGTGTGAAAAATGTCTCTTTTTAAGCTCTTGTTGAGGATTCCAAACACAGCTCTTGCTACCATGTCTGTAGGGCCTGAGGTGTTCACTTTATATTATTTATTAGGCTTGATAATGTTCAGTGATTTTCTCTTGGGAAGTCAGAGCATTCTGATATTGCCAATACCAGCTGATATATATTTTATATATATATATAAAATATGTTGCTGATATTGTGCTGCTGCGTGAGTGCCCCGGCCTGCTTCATTCATTCCATGTCCATGGTGACCTGCTGAGCAGGGGGTTATGGTGTGGCAGCACCAGGACACTCTTGGGAGCATTGGACAGGAGGCACAGAGTGTCAGTGGCCACCTTGGCCGGGGCACAGGACACAGGGAGAGCACAGAAGGCTTAAAACTTCTCAAATGCTGGGATGGAGGCTGCTGCTTCTCCTGTGCCACTCGATGTCTTGGTTTACATTGTGTTCAGGCTTCTTAGAGATGCTTCTTTTTTCCACCAAAAAATGATTCATAGCAGCCAACAGCTGGGCTTGAAGTCAGAAGGGAAACCAGGAGAGGTTGTTCAGTTTGTGAACAAAACTCTGAACTGAAGAGGTGAATCTTTCAAAAAGCTTTAACACTGTTAGATGAGAAAAGGCCAGTTCAGAGGATCTTGGTGACTGCAGGGGCTGCTCTGAGTGCCAGACTCAGATGTTAAAATGCACATTTTGATCATATCTTTGTAAACTGAGTAATCAGAATGTAGTTGCTTAGTGCAGTTCCTTTGTAAGGAAAAGATTGCACAGCTGTTCTGATGGATTGACTTCAGCAGAGCAGGAGGCAGCTGCTGAATTTAGTTTACGTGGGCTCCAGAATATGGAGTCTTGGATAGTTTGGTCATTTCTTGCTGAGACCTAGAGGAAATCCACAGAACTGGTGATTTTGGTGGAGGACTGCAGTGTGTTGTCCCAGCACACTGTTGTTCCTTCTTGGGAACACACTGGCACGTTTTTCCCTTACTTTTGTGTTATATTTTTGGGGTGGCCCCACACTTCTGGTGACCTCCTGCCTCCAGCTCTGGCCCATGGGCAGTGCCTGAGCTGCCCTGCCCAGGGAACAGGGGTTTGTGGTTTACTGGAGCTTTTCCTCTGCAGCTGCACCTGGGCACAGTGCAGGCATCCTGCAGCCCGTGGCCAGATGAGTCTAGAAGCAAGAATTCCCCAGTTCTGTGATTCCAGTGGTGCAGAGGCTGGTTCCACCTTTCCCAAGCACATGGTGCAAGCATTAGCTGTTGTAGCTGTCAGATTATTGTATAGACTTGTCCTGTCCATAGACTGTTGAAGGCGTTTGCAGCTCAGGAAGGAAATTTTGTGGGCAAATCACCTTCTCTGGTCACCACATGGTCTTGGAGAATCAGTTCAAAAGGAGTAATAGGGCTGGAATGTGGATTTTTGGCCTTTCTTCTAAAAAAAACCCTTCTTTTATCTTAAGTTCAGGATAGAATGGGAAAGACACAATTACTAGACATAATTATCAATGAGCATTAAATCTGTATATATTGAAACTTTACAGAATTATGTGGGCGGGGAAGGGGGGAGGGTGGGATTGGGGTGTCCGACGCTGGTACGAAGAAGTCACTTTAACATGGAAACCTCTGCCTCATTGAATTCAGGGTTTAATGTACTTGAAGCTCTGCGGTTCCTTTTACAGCTTTTTTATTTATACATGATTTTTTGTATACTGCATTGAAAATGTCCTTGACTTCCCCCAAGTTCCTTCCTGCTCCCGCTGTACAGTGGATCCATGGCAAACAGGAGGGTTTGGAAGCAGCTGTCTTGGAGGTCTGTGTTCACCAGGTGTTGTGTGGGAGACGGCGACCTTGGAGCAATGCTGTCCCTTTGCTTCCCGTTCCCATCAGCTTTCCCCACCATTTCTCTTTGTGTAGCAAAAACATTTGCACTTATCATGCACTCCTACACGTTGGATGTATTCCCAGTGTTGTTCTGAGGGAAAAAGGAGAAAAGAAAAAAAAAAAAAAAAAGGCAAAACAGGAAGGAAAGAAAAGCTGTTCCCTGTGATGTTGTATTTCTGAGTGAGCAGCTCAGGTCTGTGTTCCCCTGGGAAGGGTCTTGCTGCTCCAGAGCAGGAGGTAGGGAGCTGGAACTGTGCTTTGTGTGGGGATTTCTGTGATTAATGTGAATAAAAAAGGGAAAACATGTATCAATTTGCCAAAGCCATTCAGCACTCCCCGTGCCCCGGGGCTGTGCCCTCCCTGTGCCAGCTCCAGGGGTTGGGTGGCTGCCTGGGGTCCCTCTGTCGGTCCCAGCTGTGTGGGGTCCATGGGAGCCCTCCACCTTGCAGTTCTCTCTCATTTTTGGGTCATAACCAGACCGGATGAACACCTACACTCCCTGTTCCCAGGCGGATCTGTAGCTCATTTCTAGTGTCACTTTTCCAACAAGCCAATGGTGTTGCCGCAGCCCCTGGGGTGATCCTGTCCCGTTTGAGCCGGGGGTTGGGGGTTTGCATTTGGGGTGCCGAGGACCCCCACCCGTTTGTCTCCACACGAGTGATGTTGCACAACACAGATCCCCACGGATCCGTCTCCATCCCCACGTGCTTTGTAAGATGGACCTTTGTAGAGTCGTTATTTCTGTAGACTTTGTTTATCTGTAACAAACTTTGTAGATTCTGTGAAATGTTATTTTAACGAAATCACTCGAGTCTTTAACAGCAAAGCATCGATATTCACCGAAGTCGGTATCGAGGAGTTTTGGACGCTGATGCAGCCCTGACACTACCGAGGAGTGTCTGATTCCACGGGGCATTACTGTATCATGACTTGATGTTGCCACATAGGCTTTGAGATATCCAATATTTTGGGGGGTTTGTGTTGGCCTCTGTCCTCTTGCATAGTGTGAAGCCTGTAAAGCTGGTTCCCTGTACATAGATAGCTCCTGTCCTCTAGGTAGAGCGTATCGAGACTTGCCTGTAATATTTTAGCTTCTTACTGACTGTGTGTGATGGTAGAACATATAATTTTTGTACATTCTATTTACTGAGATGTTGCCTTTTTTTTTATTTTATTTTACAAATACTCTGGAATTCAGATGTGGGGGGGGGTTTGTTTTG